>JAJEJO010047615.1:101634-481919 GCA_020662805.1 Glaucomys volans
AAAGAAACTGTGGTATATATACACAATGGAATATTACTCAGCTATAAAGAAGAATAAAATTATGGTATTTGTAGGTAAATGGATGATGTTGGAAACTCTTATGCTAAGTGAGATCAGCCAATCCCAAAAATCCAAAAGCCGAATGGTCTCTCTGATATATGAATGATGATGCATAATGTGGGGGGGAAAGATGGCAAGAATGGAGGAAAGATAGCTAGCATAGAGGGAAGGGAGGGGTGGGGGTGGGTGGGGGGTAAAATTAATAACAGAATGTGTGACATATACCATTGCCCTGTGTACATGCATGAACGCACAGATGGTGTGACTCTACTTTGTGTACAACCAGTGAAACAATAGCTGTACTCCATTTGTGTTCAATAAAAAAGAAAAAATAAATAAAAAAAAAAAAAAAAAAAAAAAAAAAAAAAAAAAAAAAAAAACTACTAGCCACCATGATAATCCTTGAGGTTGGTTGGCCAATTCCATATTCATGTGTAGAGAGTGAGCTCTCTACACATCATTCATTTTCTGGAATTATCAGCACATGTACCTCTCATCTGCTACATTTTAAGCATCTTAGAGGCCAGGGACATCAAAAAGATATCACTGTCCTTAGATCTCAGTCCCTAGCATGGTGGGCTCTATGTATGAGGAAATTAGCACATTTTACAGATGAATTAAGTAACTTCCATCATAATAATATGACTTTCAAGAAATCGTTTAGGCATCTGAAAGTGATATTCGAGCTATTTTTGGATAGCAGTTTAGAAGATAAAATTGGCCCGTAATGATTACCAGGAGTTGATATATGCGACTCTCCAGTAGAAATTGAGAATTCTGGTTGGATACTGATGATGGGTTCACTGACATCTTACTTGAACAAATGTAAGTTAAATTTGGAAAGGATTTACTCTAATAATAAATCTAGCAAAAAATCAGCTTTTTATGGTCTAAAACTTCCACAGTTGGTGAGATATTTGCAATGATATTGGAAATATATGACAATTCATTTTCTTAAGGAAAGGATTTAAAGTACATCTTTCTCTGATGCAGACATCGATTGCCCTTTACAGAAGAGATATATTAAGACCTACTGTGTATATTATGTTTTATGTGTATTCCTAGCTTCTATAAACATATCTTCTAAGTTATTTCCCAAGAGGAATGACACATTGGGTTTATATCAAACAACAAAAGTCAAAACATATGACAGATCAATACAGAATTCTCCTGCCTGATTTTATCAGAGATCAAAGATTACAGGTCACTAGTAATGAATGACACATAGAGATTACTGTGTTAGTCAGCTTTGTGTTATCTTAATGAAATATCTGAGGCAAACATATTATAAAGCGAAAATTTTTATTTTAGTTTATGGTTCTAGAGGTTGCAGTACAGGATCTGGTGACTCCGTTGTTTTGGGTCTTTGGTGAGGGCAGTACAGTATGGCAGGAGCATGTGGTAGAGCAAAGTACTTATATCATGAGTTAGGAAGCAGAAGAGAGAGAGAGAGAGACAGAGAGAGAGAGACAGAGAGAGAGAGAGACAGAGAGAGAGAGAGAGAGACAGAGACAGAGAGAGAGGAAGAAACTGGGATCCTACAATCCCTTTGTAGGGTATGCCCCAATGACTTAAGGACCTCCTACTAAGTCTCACCTCCTAAAGGTTCTATCATCCTCTAGTAGTTCTATGCTGAAGACCAATCCTTTACTTTTAACACATAGGCCTTTGAGTGACACTATCCACATTTGAAGTATAGCACTGTGTTAAGAGGAAAGTTGGAAGCAATTAAAAGCCCTGATTTTGGAGCCAGACTACTTGGGTTCCTATCCCAGAGCTACCACTTAATACCTGTGTGACCTCATTCAGGTTACTTATCCACTTTGTACCTCAATTCTTTTCTTTATAAAATGGAAATAATGATAGTAGTCCTAGTTTCATCAAGTGTCACAACAGACATATGAATTAATATTTATAAGGCATTCAAATGGCACCTGCCATGTAATAAGACCATATATGTGTATTTTATTATCATTAGTTAAAGACTGGACTTATAGTGAGGTAACTGAGGTCCAGACACATGACTCATTGTATGTAAGGCCACAGAGTCTGGGCCAGAATCCAACTCTGCTCATTCCAAATTTAGGACTAATTATATTCTGCCATAATGCTTGCTATGTAAATTAAATGACTTTAGTAACCCCAAGGAGCTGGAATTTCACTGAATGCAATCATCTTTTAAGGAAACAACTGAAAACAACCAGTAATAATTATGACTGGTATCAAAAAGTGTATCTTAATCTTTTGGTCTTAGGCAATGTTGCAAATATATTGATACCCTGTCCATATTTCCTCTGCCATTGTCTGCTATCTGCTTTCTTCTATGGGCACTTGCCATTCTCTGCTTGGGTGTTTTTCTTGGCCTTTACATGGACTGAGTAGAAATATTAAGGAGTTAGTGCCCCTTTAGAGACAATCCCCCAAAAAGTGGTAGAAGAGATCTGAAGAATAAATATCCTGGCTCTTTGCCATTCATATGGGATAACATTGAAGGTTATTCTCCACACATTCTCAGAAGTCTCAAGCAGGATTAAGAAAGAGAAGTGTCCATGCTAGACACATGCTCATTGAAAGCACACCTTGAACTGGCTGATGTTTCTTTTCATCTCACTTCCCCACTATTACTGTTTCCTGGGATCACATCTCACATAAACTTCTGGCACTCAAATCCTTGTCTGAGGGTCTGCCTGACATCATTGCATGATGATTAGAGCTAAACAAAAGATCTAGGCAGTCTCTGGTTTGGGGACACCTACACCCAAATGATTGTTTGGTATTCTAGAAGGTTAAAAAAAAAACTGGATGTAAGGCTCCTCAGGAAAAAAATGACATGTTTTTAGAGTACCTTTTTTCCCCATAATTACAAGCTGGGCCTGCTTAGAATTATAAAGTTCTCTGAAACTTTTAAGCCCTGAAGGAAACTGGAAATGTTTGAACAAATAAAAATACTTACATAGCTTATATAATTTTTAACACCCTTCACAGATCTAGAGTCACTTTGTTAATTTAGGAACATAAAAATGCATTATGTATAACTTGGTTGGCTCCTAAAAGTATCATGATATCTTGAGAGATGTGAAGGCCTGGAAAAATGAGGGGCAAAAAGAATACTGTGGAAAGAAAACTTTGAAATGCTATGATTAAATAAAATTCCAAGATTATTCTATGAGCTGGTCAGGCATGAGCTGCTTTTCTAGATAGGGTCATTCCCCTTGCCCAGAAATTGCTATAAATAGGTGCTTTGTTTTCATGGAAATGTGTGGGCTAGATCTGTGCAATGAAGATACTAGAGTTCTGAGTTGTGCTGACCTGACGTTTTGATTTGGGATACTTGGGGATAGCTCTGCGTTGTGCTGTTATGGAGTATTATCAAACTCCAAAAGATGAGCCTTGATGTTCCCTGTGCATCCAGGCACTCTTAGATGGATAAATCCATCTGTTGTATGAACAAAATGTTGAGAAAAGAAAAGACAACCATGTTGAGATGCAGATGCTGGAAAGAATCAGACCCGTGCACTGGCTAAACGAATTGGGTCCTCATGCCAATATTACAAAGGTGAGGAAATACGGTCTATTCTTTTGCAAAATAAAATCACAAACAACACTCCCCTAGCCACAGGAATTAGTTTGAGTTTAATCTTTTTATGTCAATTCACAGGGTTTTTGTTAAATATTTCAAAGGAAGCCTCCTCTCAGAAGTAAACTAAGAAACATGTGATTCTTTTATTCCTTCCTGCATAGTAGCTTTTAGATTTTTATTGGTGCATTATAATGATACATAATAGTAGGATTCATTATGCAATATCCATACAAGCACATAACATAATTGGAAATTTGATCAACCTCATTCTCCACTACCTTCCATTTCCCTTTCCTCCCTCTCCCTGATCTGTTTGTTCTACTCTACTGATCTCCTTCTACTGCTATTATTATTTCAATTGGTGCATTATAATTACATATATACATATATATGTATATATATATATGATTCATTGTGGTATATTTGTACATGAACATAGCATAATTGGGTAAATTTCACAATCTAGTACTTCCCCATACCCTCCTCTCCTCCCTTCCTCTCTATCCTTTCCTCTACTCTATTGGTCTACCTTCTATAGAAACATGTAGTTATGATTGCTACTTGACATCACTCTTGGAAATCATTCTGAAAAAGAGATTGAGCATGGCCAAGAAAATTGTGTAGAATTTAGAAGAGACGTGGAATCAGAGACATGATCAAACTGTATCTAAAACTGACACTATCTGTAGACTGCTCAGTTCATGGAGACATCAAACCCTCTTCAGTGTTTTAGTCTGTTTTTATGAGAACTTTTATTTTTCTCATCAGAAGTCGTTCTTATGGGTCCACTTAGACATAATAGAAATGTAACTACTAGAACATATTCTTTGAAAATAGTTTAATAAAAACACTGCTTTAACTATGATCTCTCACAATAAGCTGTGTGCTCAAGCCCCATTTTAACTTTTCTAGAGTTGGTGCTAAGTGTGACTAAGAAATCTGAGAAACATTAGGAATGTAGCAAAGAATGAAGTCCTGGAGTCCTCTTTAAAAATAAATTTTATTGTGTATATTTAAGAGTATACCATATGGTATTATGAGATAAATATAGGTAGTAAAATAATTACTAGAGTGAATCAAATTAACATATCCCTCATCTATCATGGTTATCCCTACCCACTTTTTTAATGGAAAGAGAAGTTACAGTCTACCCACTTAGTGAAGTCCCAAATACCACACGGTATTACAAACTACAGTCCTCATTTTGCAGGGGCCTCTTTGAAATGGAGTTTCAGTATAAGTATCACAGGAGGATGTTGTCTTACAATCAATAACAGTTTATTATTTTGTAAGCACATTTCACAAAACTAACGGGCCACATGCCAATTTTAAAAAGCAAATTAGAATGAATAATTCCACCTGGCTTGAATTCCTATTTTATTTGGGCAATTGACTGTTCTCTTGGCATGTAGTAGTGAGCATTCAACAGCTGGCACTCTCCCACCCATGGGGCCTTTCTTTTCAGAAGGTAATTACTTTGGAGATTGACAAAGAGCTGAGATCTGAGCTGGTATCATTTAGGACCAAGGAGGTACCAAAATCTTAGACTATCACTATCTTTAATAATAATGGGAGCTTATCAAATGACGGTCTTTTCTCTTTAAGACACATCATATGTATTTTCCTCTAAGCATGAAGAACATAATTTTAAAAGACAGTTTTCTTTAAATATTAAGGAATTCTTTAAACTTATTGAATGTGACCCTGTGTCTATGGTAGAGAATTTTCTTTTCATGAGATGTCAGTAATTCATAGAATACAAAACAAAATGAAATGTGGTTTGACAATTTGCATGATTTTATTTTTAACTTATGGACTGCTTTAATTCTATCAGTTTCTGTGCCTAGAGCACTCACCATGCAATACACACATGGCCACTTTTATACATCCTCTTTGTCCCAGCTTATGGTTCTTCCTCCAGGAAGTCTTTAACAACCACTATCACCTACACACCCAGTAGCGTATGTAGCATTCTGTATTTGATCATTATCACATTTACCATACTCTTTTATAAGTACCTCTTTACTTGTCTTTAGCCCCAACTATGGCAGACAGACTTTAATGTGGCCTACCTCCTGGTGTTTACATTCCTATATAATTTCCTATCCTTCATCTTTGGATCCGTGACTTGTTCTAACCAATGGATTATGGTAAACATGGTGTACTGTCATTCCTATGTTAGTCTACATTATATAAATCTGACTCACTACTGAGCTCACTATGGAGACTCTCCTTGATAGTTTTGTAAAAGTTTGTTGCCATGAGTACCATAGCTGCAAGGAAATGAATTCTGCCAGTGCACAAGTGAGCTTGGAAGTTGATTCTTCCTCAGCTGAGCCTCCAGATTAGAATCTAGCCCTGGCTGACACCTTGATTGCATCTTTTTCACACCTTCAGCAAAAGATGCCATTAAGTTGTTCCTGGACTCCTGACCACAGAACTTGTGAGATAATAAATAAATCTTGTTTTAAGCCACTAAGTTGGTGATAATTTGTTATGCATCATGGAAAAGTAATATGCCAATGAATGAACAAAGTCAATGTTAATAGGGAAAATTTTTGACTTTTTATTTTCTGAAGTCTTGCTGTTTAGTAATAGGTGGAACCAGGACTTCTGAGGCATGTAGTGCATTGACTAGTACAAGATAGGTATTTACAATATGCCCTTTAAAACAGCATGAGGCCCCGGATGGGACACCTAGAAGGAATGTCTCAACTTGAGAACTTGTAAATCTACCCGTGTTTTCCAAACAAGCCTCTTTATGTGAAGAATTGGAGTAGAAGCCTAATTCTGATATGTAGTATGAGGCACCTTGCTTTGAGGTCTAGTGACCTACTAGTTTATCAATACTTTGGAAAACATGAGAGAGAATGTCCTTATAATTCTCACCTGTAGGAATTATTTCTGTGTTCAGTATCTAGTTAAAAATTTTCTTGTTAATGTGCATTTTTCTCAAGGAGACGATCCGCTCATCTGGGTGGAAAGATTGTGTAATGTTCTTTGGTTGAGTGATCACATAGAGCTCTTCATGGTTAGCTTGGCAATGTGGATGGAGACAAAAGGGGTGGAAAGATGAGTGGGTGGCACACTTTGTAATTAGGCCTCTAGAACTGTAATAATGATTGTTCGGCCTTCATCATTTTTCACAATTGTCTCTGTTCTTTAAAATCTAACTATGATTTTTATTTTAAGTTACTGGATACTGTGGAGTATCTGGAAATGTCTATTGAGCTACTGCTTGAAATAATTTTGACTGTTTTTTAAATGGAGTACTTAAAATGTTAAATTTCTTCCTCCTTTTCTTCTTTTCTGTTCTTTCTTCCTCTCTTCCTCCCTCTTTCCTTCTCCAGATATTTGTCATGTACCTGCCAGGTATTGAGGTTAAATACCTCATATCTCATGGAACTTACAAAGCATGTGTGTGTGTGTGTGTGGGGGGGGTTGTTTACAGAAATAAGCAGGAAAACAAAGTAATACAATCATCCAGTTTTAAATAATTGTGATAAAGAGCAAATGGGATGATATAATGGAGAGGAATTAGTGGGTGAATTCCTTAGTTTGGATGAACATAAAAAAAATCTTTTCATGAAATAAGTCAATTCCTAAAAACCAAATGCTGAATGTTCTCTCTGACATGCAAATGTTGACTCAAATAAGAGGGGAAGGGAAGAATAGAAGTTCATTGGATTAGACTAAGGGAAATGAAAGGAAGGGAGGGAGGATGGGAATAGGAAAGACAGTAGGATGAATTGGACATAACTTTCCTATGTTCATATATGAATATACCACCAGTGAAACTCCACATCATGTACAACCACAGAATAGGATCCTAATTAGAATAAGTTATATTCCAAGTATGTATAATATGTCAAAATACACTCTACTGTCATGTATCTCTATAAAGAACAAATGAAAAAATAAAAAAGTCTTTTCATAAGATTTTAACTTATGATAAGGAAGATCCAGCATGCAAAAATCTGAGGAAAAATAACTTCAGGCACAGAGAGTAGTTAATGTAAACCTTGTGAGGTGGGACTGAGCTTGGTAGGTTTGACGGATGATAATGAAGTTCCTATAACTACTGGGGTGGATTGGGCAAGGGTGGAAGAGGACAAAGTTATAGACAAGGGCAAAGTCATTGAAAACCATGGTAAAAACTTGGTAATTTAAACACAAAAGATTTCAATGAGATAGTTTTAAGTAGAAAAATAATACAGACCTGATTCATTATTATAAAAAAGAGTTATTGCATAGTACATACATATATATTTATCATATCAATATTTTTCTGTTTGTAGCTCTGTAATACTTCATAATTTAATAGATGTTTCCTATTACTGTGTACAAAACTATTATAGGACAAGAGTGGAGGTATGATTATGAGACAGGAGGTCACTATATTTCAGATGACAGATAAAGGTGGCCAGAACTGTGGTGGTAGAAGATGTAAGGGAGAGAAGTATACAGAGTGAGGATGTGCTTTGGAAGTTGACAAGACTTGCTGATGGTTGAATCAGAAGAATAAGAGAAAACTACAAATAAATATATGTTTTGCTTAAGCAATAGTTGAAAGTTGGTGCCATCTCCTGAAATGGAGAAAATTGGGGGAACCACAGGTTTTGGTATGGTGATGAAAATTTCCATTTTTACCATCTTAAATATGAAATGCCTATCAGATTTTCAAGCAGAGGGTCAGGATTAAATAAAATAGGCTGGAGACGGAGTTCTGGGGTCATCAGTTTCTCAATGGCCTTTAAGGCCATGGATGGGATGAGATAACCTAGTTAGAGTATAGATGGAAATGAGAAAGTGGCTCAGGAGTGAGTCATGAAAGACTCCAATATGGAAGTCAAAGAGTTGGGGAGAGACCAGTTAGGGAGTTTGGCTAATGAGATAGACAATAAGGAGAGTGTAAAACTGAGAAAAACAAGAGAAAAAATTCAAGTAGGAAATCCCAGTAGCTTAGGAGCCTGTGGCAGGAGAATCCTGAGTTCAAAGCCAGCCTCAGTAACTTAGTGAGACTCTAAGCAACTTAGTGAGGCCCTGTCTCTAAATCAAATATAAAAAAAGGGTTGGGGATGTGACTCAGTGGTTAAACAACCCTGGATTCAATCTCCAGTACCCTCCCCCCAAAAATCAAGTAGGAGGGAATAGTCAACTTTATCTAAAGCATCATTTTTTAACATTTTGGTGATAAAGAATCTTTCATAGGCTGTTGAAGCCTATGAACCACATCTCAGAAAAATGTTCTTAAATGCACAAAATAAAATACATAATATTGCATAGGAAGCCAATTAGGTTGAAGTAGAAATGACAAACTATTGAAACACAAATTTTATGATAGCATTTGTGTTTTTATTAACATATTCTATAAGTAGATTTAGACACAGGTTTAATAAGTATAGGAATATTTAGTGATGAGCAGAAATGATAATTTGTGAATTGTCAACATCTTCCATGTAATATATATGATGTAATATGGAAAATTAATATACATAAAATGTAATATGAAAATATCTGTGACTTTTCTTTGTGACAAAGTCACAGGTACTAATACTACTGTGGTGTGATGATTATGTTTAAAACTCAAAGAAGTGCTAAATTTCAGTTTGTTATTTTTCTCACCCAAGTTCACAGATTCTCTTTCAAAACCACTGGTTTAATGTGAAGAGGTAAATCTTCAGAAATGGTACTCACTGGTGTGGATTCTCCCAAATGGTGACTTACTTTGCTATACTTAATCTTGAGCAAAAACCTTAGGCTTGTCAATGTTCTATCTTACTGTTAGAAAATGACGTTAAAAGGGCATAGAAGTAATGACAGAGGGAGTGGGTGGAGTGGGGAGGGGAATGCTGAATATTCTTTGTTACTTATGTTGAAGAACATTAATATTCATAAAGATGTCTAATATTAAAACTGATTTGGAAGTGAATTCATTAGGGTAGAAAACGTTTAAATCTTTCTCTACTCCTATTATTTAATATTCAGAATATTTTATAGGGAAGGATAGACATTCCTATAAAGGCTTTCCCTTTGTTCTTTTGTTCTATTGCCTCCTTGAAAGTTCTAGAATACCTAATCCTTTCCCCCTCTAATTACACACTGATATACAAAATACAGGTAAATTGGGGTCCTTAAAACACAATTATCAATCTATGGATGTGTTGTTAATTTTGGAATTTCAGAAGTAGGTGCTCAAAAACCATTCATTGACTGCTGGATAGAAAAAGCTTCCTTAACTCTCCACTCTACCATGAACTTCCTCAGTAAAGTAGTGCCCTAAAAGTGTAAGCATTTATACTTGTATTCAACACACCACCAATTCCATTATGAACAGCCCTTCATATTAATTTTGCTTGCATTATACTTTAGTGCAGGGGTTGGCAGAACTATAGCCTGTGGTCTGTTTTTGTATAGCCAGATATCTAGGAAAACTTTTTACATTTGCATAGAGTTGTAGAAACCAAACAAATAAATAAGAATGACATAATCCAAAGAAGAATATGCAACTGAGATATTTGTGGCTTGTAAAATCTAACCAATATTCTATCTAACTGCACAGAAAAAGTTTGCTGATCCCTGCATATTGGCTTTTGGGTGTGTGTGTGTATGTGTGTGTGTGTGTGCATGCATGTATATAAATACACACATATTTACCAAACTTTCTCAGTTCCCCTATTTAATTAATAGATTTTGCCTTCTTCTTAATTTTTTCTTTTTGTAGATGGACAGCATACCCTTATTTTATTTGCTTATTTTTATGTGGTGCTAAGGATCAAACCCAATGCCTTGCACATGCTGGGCAAGTGCTGTGCCACTGAGCTACAACCCCAGTTCAAATTTTACCTTCTTGACCACCAGGATGGACAAGTGATTAGAGCTGGCCAATCCTATGTCATGCTACTAACAGCTATGTTTAGTCCAAGAGGTGAGCATGTGAAACAAGCAGGGGCCACTTCAGTGTCCTTCCCATAGAATTGATACATAGATATTGGGAACAAGTTCCTTTTCTTTTCACTGGGGTTCTTAAGCTGCAGTGAGGTAAACCTGAACATAATTATGAATGTCATGGAAGAGCATCTGCAGTAGGAGAGAATGGGGTCAACACACAGGGGAAAATGGGTCTTATAGATAGAGTGTAATGAGGCATAGACCAAAGTATTTAGGCTCTGACACTTGAAGCTCGAACTATTCTTATGTTAGTGATTTCCTTTTGTTGTTTAGGCTTGAGTTGCAATTCTATCATTTGTAAGAAAAGTAAGTTTTCATAATTCAAATATATCACAGATTTCCCAACAGTTCAATAGAAAACACAACTTTTTCTTTTTTGCTTAATTGTAAACCATCTATGATCATGTATATTCCACCGAATACTGAACGCTCTAAACTTTCTAAGCATAGGACTATTTTACAACATTATGAAGTATGTAGCATTGTGCCACATTATGGATGGGGGTGCAAAACCAGAATTTAAATAATTTTATTAAGATTGAACAGCTAAGTAGGTGTGAGAGTTGAGATACCTACCATTCACATAAATTTTATTGGTGTCATGGGATTTAAGCAATATGACAAAATAGGACCTTATCATCTTCTTCCCTCTTAATGTAGGGTTTAAAGGGAGTAACACTGTTTTCTCTTTGCATGTAAAATTTTAAAATACGTGTTAACAACTTGACTGTGGTAGAGAACCCAGCATTCCTGAGGCAAGTAACTGACTGGTCCCAGGTGGTAGAACCACACACAGGTCTCAGAGGAGTTGGTGGGCCATAGACATGGATGAAGCAGAGCAAATATCTTTGGACATGGGTGGCAATGGTACATATAGATTCTGAATATGCACAAAAATCTGATGTCATGTAACCATTTAATAATCACTGTAAATTATACATTTTCAAGTTCTAAAATATTATGCCAAAGATCATGAACTCCTTGAAGAAATGAGTGCTAGTTTACTTTTCATATGCAATATGATAAGCAACTTGATCAGATATTAAAGAATCTTTCTTCAGCTCCAACAGAGATGATTCATCTAAGTCTGAACATTTACTAAAGCTTAATTTAGGTTGATGCACTAGACGGGTATTTTTCATTTTTAATGTGGTGAGCTGTTATTATGAATTAGATCTTCCATCATGGAAATAGCAGCTTCCAATTCTTGAAGACAGCCAGTTGTGAATGGTTATTTAAGTAGCAGCTCATCTGTCATTATAACCTGGATTCAGGGTATACACACACACATGCACACATACACATACACACTCATATATATATATATATATATATATAATACTATACACACATATGTATTATACTAAAAACACAGTCTGAAATTATAGAACTCTCTATTTTTCACCTCCAGCTTCCCATGAACATACCCATAAGGCATCCACAGTGTCTCAGTGGCTTGTCTCTTTGTATCTGGAAAGTTGAAAATGTCATTGACTATTTCAAATAACAAAAGCATATTCTCCCTCATAGTCTCAGAAGTGAAATCTGCAAAGTGAAACATTTACAAAGGCACAATTTGATCTTTCACATGAAGGAGTCTAAAGTTGATAATACAGTCGGGAATGCACTCCTATTGTTTTTATTTTCCCCTTCCTGAGCATTCTTCCAGCTCAGCTGTTGTGGGCACCCCTGATGCTCCCTGAGCAGGGATTTCAAATGACTCCACAGATTGTTTTCAGATTGAATTGTGTTCAAAAAATCTTGGGAGTTTTAGTTCACGGCAAAGAAAGGACAGTCCTTTAGGGTCAAGAAAAATATCCCATATTCACTTCTTAAAATATTGTTATTTCTTTTATCAAATTTGAAAAAATTATTTATGATTGCTTTCTGAGAAAACATATTTTCGTGAATTTTACAGTCTTAATGATCTCTGTGGAGTCTGAAATCTATGGAAATATTTTGCCCACCAAAAAAGTAGCCAGTGTTTATTGCCTTGATGACTGAAAACTCACAGTCACCTGTGTTTGTCCATAAGCAAAGGCAGTTGTGTTAGAGCGAGGTGGGCAGAAGGCAATGAGATGTATTATGTGTCCCTATCTTAAAATCACTGTCTCCCTTTAAAAATCTGTTTTAGGGCAGGGGAGTAACTCAGTGGCAGAGTGCTTGCCTAGCATATGCAAGACTGCTGGTTCCATCTCCAGCACTACAAGAAGTACATGAATAAATAAATAAATAGCAAAAGAGAAAAAATATCCTCACAAAAATCACTTAGATTTTTCTAAAGGGTTGGGTTCCAAGGGAATACTGATATTAACAGTCTTCACAAAGCAGCATCATCGCCTCCTCTTACTGTAAACTCTGGCTTAGTAAAGCCCAAATGCTAGGAATTTCTTTGGCCTACACTTATAAGATGGAGAGGCCAGTGTCCAGGAAACCAATTGACATTAGGGATTTAGCTAATAAAACAACTTCTGAGGAATGGTCCTGGGTCAGATCCATGCCTCTCCATCTCTATCAGAAACAGTCACATTTGCAGTAAGGATTTCAGAGCATCACACAGTCTTCAGCTGATAAAGAGTAACTCACATTTATTAAGTTTTTTTTTAAAAGAAAAAAATAAGTTTTAAATGTTTGAACTACAAATGGTGAAATAAAGTGGGTTTTCAGATAAATCCTTAATTGTTTTCTGGAAACACCCCATTCTGAGAGCATTTTAGGTAATCTTTCTATTATTATTAATAATGATAGGCTTTCTTTGTGCTATTCTCTAGTTTAAACTAAGAAATGAGGGCAACCTTTTGGTTGGCAGACTTGCCAGTATTCTCTTGTAGCAGAATGCTAATATTCAGCCTCCTAGAAGTGCTATCTGAAACACAAGTCCTGATTCTCAGCGTCAAATTATGACCAGTATTACCATTAGTGAAGGAATGATTATGTTATTACTTATTCTCTATAGAAAAATATATGGAAAATGGTAGAAGGCAAAAGACATCACTTACTTGTTTGTGGAGCATAAAATAAAGGAAGACTGAATTACTAGACAGTTCTTGCCTCTGCTGTGGCAATTTTACTCCACCATTTGATATTAACATTCATGAAGAGATCTCTATAATTCTCTGAAGCCCAGGAGCAATATCCCTTCCCATTCAGGTAATCCATCACTCTGAAGGGTGGGCAGATAATGTGAACTTATGTTTCATTTATCGCTCTCTGCCAGTAGAGGAAATGACAGTCATATTGAAATTCTTTAATATCTTGCTTGACGTGTAGGAGTGGGTTGATTTTATATGCTCAGGTTCTCATCCTGCTCAGGGTGTGGTCAGCCTCCTTCCTCTCTGAACTGTAGAGCACAAGAATAGGAAGGTCCTTCGGAATTGACTTGGTTGGAGCTTAAATGAATCTAGATCTGTGGATACCAAGTGATACATGTGTAAGTTGGAAGGATGGACAAGTGGGGGCCTCAGTTGTGTATGAGAGTCTCTGTCGTGGGGAATGCTATATATTTTTATATATTTTGTAAAATCATCACCAACAACATTGGAAAATACTAATCAAGCTTGAGCAGGTATTATTACTGGAAAAAATAGTTTTCTTCACTAAAAAGTCCTAGCAATAACAAAACATAGGATATTCATGAGTATCCTCCTGCCCCCCAAAAACCCCCAGACAAACCTGATATGCAGTATTGTAGACTGGAGATACTGTGTGTTCATCCAAGTATATATCCAGAGCCTGGATTATTATATATTGTAGGATTTTGAAAGTTATATTTGAAGTGATTAAATAATGTTAGAAATATAATTACAGGATTTTTGAATTATTGTAGCTCTCCTTATGTGGTTAATGCCACTCTGGTCTCTTTCTACCATTTCTTTTTATTTGCCTCTGTTCTTTCCCACACACTTTCTTTGTAATTTCTGACTATAGTGTTATCACACTATTGGAAACTAGCCTTAACAATGTGTTTATTGAAAAAATATTGGGCAGGTAAAGAAATGGACACACTGTGAGATGAATTCAAGGTGATTCAGTTAGAAAATATCAGAGCAAGGGTTCAACCTTAGTTCTGTCTACTTTTTGAGACACTGTAAATTTTCCTTTTCCCTAAACAACTGCCAGGTGATTTTCATATGATATGTACAAAAAAAAGTCATCATTTTTGAATTAATTAATTCAGCATTATTACCAATAACTAAAATACACAGTGACATTATAAAGAACTCTAGTAGTTTTGAAAACATAGTCTCTAACTTTGCTCATAGAATCTTGGGAGAAATATTCAAAGATGGAACAATATTTAAAGTTGGTCTTGACAAATAAGTAAGAATTTGTGGTGACATGGATCTTTGCCATTAATCTATTTGGTGTGACCCTATGCAAACCAACTGAATTTTCTGATTTTTATTCCATCCATAAGATTGTTATGAAGATGAAATGAGATTTCAAAGCACTTTGAGAACTTTTAGATGATATTACAAGGTATGTTTTCAAGGACAATATAAATAATATCTCCTAAGTATTGGAGGTGAGATCTAGTCTATGAGAAAAACAGGATACACATATTATTTCTAGAAAAACACCAGGTTTGATGTTACTGTTAAAAAAAATTCAGTCCTTAGTGCTGCTAATATGGGCAAATGCCACTTTTCTGTAACATACAACAAGGCCTTGAATAATGTCAAGGAACATTGCCTAGCAATCAGGGATGGACATCTATGCTAGCATGGAGTGGTTCAGAACATGACTTGTGAATAGTTTTGGGCATTAGCTGTAAAAGGGCTTTATTTAGGATCTAACTCATAAAATGTAAAATTATCAGGGTAAACTTGGATCTGCCAGTTTTATCCTCTTTTTATCGCCTAGGATAATAGGTTAAAAAAAGGAGCAGAAAAATGTCCCTGGGCCACATAAGTCAAGGATGTCATGGTTGAGAGAATGTTCTAATAACAGAAAAATGCAAAGGTGGGGGGAGCTAAAGTGGGCTTTTTTGTTATCTCCAGATAATGGAGACTAATAATTTAAAATGTAATATTTTGTAAGTCATAGTAGCGTCCAAACTTAGACTTTCATATTTGATCAATCAAATATTAAAACAATACACTGTATAATGTTATGTTTGTGTCCATACACATATGTATAATTCAATTATTTATAGTACAAGACCATGTCTCATTCTTCCAGGGGACATCTTTTTTAGTGTAAGCTCTGCCTCATGTAAGTTTAGTCATGGCAAGGGACAGTGATGTATCAATTAGCTATTGCTATATAACAACCCAATATAATACTTAATGGCTTAAAATAGCAAACATTTATTACTACTCATGAGTGTACAGATTGGCTGGATTGTTTTATTGAACTAAATTGGACTTACATTTCTGTGGTCAGCTGTGTGTCAGCTATGACAATTGAGAATATTTTGATGCTTAGAAGGGAGATTAGTAGATACATAGTTTTGTGGCATAATCTGTGCTAGGGTTGTGTTTTTTCTCTTATGGTGAGCAGCAAGTTTCATTTTACATAATCAAATAAGATAATGATCATTAAGTTTTCTATTTAAAACGAGTTATAAAAGCAAACATTGTCTTGCTTCATATAGCCCACTAATCATTGGACTAGATCACAGCCTATGGAGATTGGTTTGAGAAGCTTCAGGAAGCCCCTTTAGGTTAAGCATTACATTTTTGTTTCATTTATTTATTTATGCGATACTGCCTTTGAGAGAGCTGTGCAATTTTAGAGACTATCATCAGTCCTTCAAGGTGTGAATATTCTGGAAACATGATGGAGGAGACAAAGAGAGCATTAAAAGGTTAAAGAAGGTAAAGATGAAATTCAATCTGATTTTATGGTTTTTCTCTACTGGCATATCCTTAATAGAACCAATCCACCCTCATCAGCCTTACATTAGATCCTGTTTCAGAGATAAAGTTAAGAGAGTGGTTAGGATGTTTTATGAGGCAAATTGGATGGATGTGTTGGAGACTGGTAGAAAAGATCGAAGGATCCTGGAGGGGAACAGAGGCTAGTTAGTACCAAAACTAGAGCACCAAGCTCTGGGAACATTTACAATTCTATTTCCTTTTCTCATTTCTTGAAAGGGAAAGGGACTTGTATGTTTAATGGGATAGTCTTGAATATTATACAGAAAAAAAGGAAATAACTGCTTCTTACAACCTCCTAGCAACTCCTCTGATTGTAATTTAGTTTCATAATTATATTAAATCAGGTTGTAATCCCTTGAAAACTTAGCACATTTTACCTGTTAATAGTGCAATCAGTCTAAATGCCATTTATAGTTAGTCTAGAGTTGAAAACAGTATTTAAAACCAATTTCACTCTCAATTCATGAAAAACCCCATAACTCTTTCCTATTTATAATAAACTCATTCGAGTAGATCCAGGCACAATATAAACAAGTGATGGAAAATCCCTAGGAGGTTTTGGCTCATACATTCTGAGCAGACATGCTCTGGAAAACACAGACATTCTCAAAAAACTGCAGTCTGCTGAAAATGCCAGGAGATTTCAGGAGACTGTACTCTTCATTAGGCCTTGGCATCTTTCATTGTTTCTGCATAGAGAGTGGTATCCACACTTTTTATCTGACCATCTATATGTTCAGTTCTTTTTTTTCTAATCCTGTTTCAAACGAACAAGGTCTGAGGGCATATGAGAAAATGGGTGTGGGATTAGGATATGGGGATACTGCAAAATCATCCAAATTGTAACTACTGAAAAACTTATTACTGGTGGGTTGTTAAAGGTCAGGCAGTTAGTTTCCATGGCATTCAGGTAGCAGGTGAACAACAGCCAAATGTGATAGAGTAGAGTAGTGAAGTACAGAGGCTTTGTAAGCAGATAGACCTGTTTGAAATTTGGTTCTATGATTACCAATTGTGTGACCTTAGGAAAACGACTTAACCATTCTGAGTTTCAGTTACTTCATAATAAAATAGAGAAAGACATATTTACCTGCAAATATTGCTGTGATACTTAGTTTAGACAATATTACTTACTAGCCACATGGAACAGAGTATTTCTCTCTCCCTCCATTTTTCCTTCCTTCTTTCTTCTCAATTTCTTTTCTCTATTTCTTTCATTCATCATCTATTTATTAAGCACTGTACCAGATGCCATCAATGCTCTATCCATGTTCCCTTGGATCCCTTTACTGTTTTTGTGCACATGACTCCTGGTATGTTGTTACTCTCAGAAACCAGCATCTGTATTGCCTTGTCAAAGATTTGCCCTCAAGCTGCCAAGACCCACCTTTCCTGAAGAACCAAAAGTATCCAGAAAATTATATTCCCTTATTGGCATCCTTTAAAACATGATTGATAGATGGGAATTAATAAATTTTCTCATCATTACGCCCCCTAATGGGAACAACTTTGAGCTGTGACCTAGACTATCTACCAAAGTCCCCTGTGGGTTTGAGTCAAACAAAGTTATTGGGAATTCATGTCCTGTCCTTGCTTTGTTTCCTTCTCTTCCTTGTCTTATTTCTCTATTCTCTAGTTTGTTTCCAAAGAATACTTCCTAATAACCTATTTTCACATAAATCCTTATCTTAAGATTTGCTTCTGGGAAACCCAGTCTAAGACATGT
Organism: Glaucomys volans; assembly: GCA_020662805.1. Taxonomy (NCBI): domain Eukaryota; kingdom Metazoa; phylum Chordata; class Mammalia; order Rodentia; family Sciuridae; genus Glaucomys; species Glaucomys volans. The sequence goes on from JAJEJO010047615.1 coordinate 119,834, forward strand.
ACTTTTCACATATTCCATATTATTCTAGGTGCTGGGGATGCATGAACACCTCAGACACAGTCTATGTTCATGATCTGGAAGCATCATAGTGAGTACCTATGTTAAATTGGTTCTCACTCTAAAGAGTACATTTTAAAAATTATGCAGAATTCTACACTTCCTTTGTAGTGGAAAGAATATAAGTTTCAGAGTAAAACTTCTAATTTGTGTCCCTACTCATTCATGTCTTAGCTAAAATACCTTGTATAGCTGCATTGGACTTACTGAGTTTCACTTGTTCTCATTTAAAATGAATTTACTAAAGCCTCCTCTGCCAAACTCATGGAATTGCTGTAGGGATAACTTACGTGAAATATGTAAAAGCCTTTTGAGATTTATGGCACATAATCCCAAATTCAGTCATCACCTGGAGATATTACGTCAATAAGCCAGGTCTTTGAAAAATGAAAGCACATTGTGTCATTTTGTGGAACTTGTTACATATTTTATAAGACATCGCTTTAAAAATTAATGCTTTTATCCTTGCTGAGTTAAACAAGTGTGATTTGATGGGGTCAGTAATAACGTCATAAGCTTGGTATGATTAAAGTGAAGATCAGGCTGATGCATAAAACAGGCAATGCTACTGGTGACAGTAAAATGTAAACAGACTTCTTGGCGTTCTGGTATGTGTAAAGTTTGACAAAGAACAGTAAGAAAGCAAGTCCTTTGAAGAAGCCCTGCCCCTGACATGCTTCCCCCACCTAGTGCCAAGGAATTGACAGCTACCTCACATAACTCATCTTCTGCTAAAGGGTTGCCAATCCTTTTGTCTCCTCTAATCCTGCAGAAGGATTCCCTAAGATGTACTCTATCTTGGTATTAGAGAACTACCCTCAACACTTTTTTGGGAATCCTTGTGCCTGCTTGGCATTTCATCTGGAAGCTAGACTCTTGAGGTTCTTGATTTATTTCCAGAGTTAATTATGCCCTGAAATAATTTTGATGGATTAAGCAAAAAGGGACAGTTTTCAAAAGCATACAAGCATATCCCGATAAGGTCTTAAGGATGAGACCACATTAGGGGACACGGAATAGGACCTGGGAAGCCAACATAACTCGAAGTAGACCTCTGCTATCTGTACCCATCTCTTTTTGGGATCACATGTTCTTTTGTATCTTCTAATCTCTGCTATTGGCTTCCTATTTCTCTTTTGAATGCAGATTCTTCTGCCATGCTTATATATGGCATGTCACTGTTGTCTCTAAATGGTGACCTCTGTCATGTTCACATCAGTTTATCCTGAAATATCTGTGTCCCAAAGACTTTTTTTTTGTTGCCAATATTGACTCTGAATTGGTTTCCCTGAGTCAAGTGTTCATTTTTGGTCCAATCAACTGAAGTCAATGAGTTGTGAGAGCATAGCACTGACAGGGATTCAGGGGCCCACCTCTCAGGGGGAGGAGGATTATTGAAGTAGAGCCCAGGGTGGATATGCATTCTAAAACATATTTACTATAATGATTCAGATATACTGCTGGAGTTGCTAGCTACGTTTCTATTGCCAACATCTATTTAGCTCCAAGAAAAAAAAATCACCACAAACCAAGCAGCTGAGGACAAGTCTGACAGAACCATCTGGACTCCATGAAATCTGACATCATTCTGGCTTGTCTTAAATCCATCTTACTTTTGAAACCTACAGTCTTTTGACAGTTTGTTCCCAAGTAAGGAGGACTATATTTATATAGGAAGGAGTAAAATTGAGGCCTTTTACTAATATAGAATATGTGATTATTCTGGCATATTTTTCAAATGGATTAAAAGAATTTTTACATTAACTGCTTGAAAAGGGTGCTTTTCCCATGGATTCTGGTAAAGCATCCATTTAAGTGATAAGTAAACAAGTGCACATTTCTGTCAACCATTTCCTCAGCATCAAAATTGGACTTCATTAAAGCTGAGTTGTGACTTTAATTTCTCCATTCTGATTCCTATTTTATGGTCAAAGTAAAAAGCTAAAAGGGAGGAAGAATCAGTTTTTGTGCCTCCAACAGATCTTTCTAGTTTGTTTTTTTGAAAGCTCTATGTGGGAGGCACTATTTCTTTCAAGCAAGTTGCACTTATAAGAAACTATAGGAAATTATTGTTCTCCACCATTATGCTTCTTCTTCAGAAGGTGAATCCAATCTTAGAAGACACCCAAGTTCTTTTGTTTTCATAGAAAAGAGTCTATAAAACTGGGAGACAGCAGATTTGGTTACTGTAAAGAGCTTGGGAAGTTTCAGGTGGATTGAGATATGACTGGACTGTGTGCAAGACCACTGGATCAACTATCCACAGTGCACACTTTTGGAGTGGAGAGACCTTCTTAAATCATAAATCAAGGCTTTAAAATACAGCATGTTCCACCTTAGACAGAGCTTGAACATGATAGAGGTGCTCTTTTGTAGTTTCAAAAGGAACATTAAACTCTGATTAGTTGGTTTTGCATATGGAGACTCCTGCTCCTATTTTTTCTGGGAGTAGATATGTGGAGAGCAGAGATGAATACACAATTTTGTGAAACACGGGTTAAACCTGGAAATTTCCTATCACTGCTTTCATAGAACCTATCATGCTTGTCTATAAGCTATTTGAGTACTGGACTGAATCTTTGCCATTTGCCACTGTAGGTCCACTTTCTGTTCTTTTTACATTCTACTGTGTCCCAACAGGCTGACTTTTATGGACTGCCTCTTTGACTTCCCTTACCCTTTGGCTTCTCATTGATTTTGGCCAATATGAGCCTGAGGAAGAGCTAGGTGAGCAAGAGGAGAATAAAATCAGGGTTTTCATTCTTCCAGTTCTCTCCCTGCTCAGTCATTGTGAGTTTGTTGCCTGTACTGAAGGCTACAACTCCTTTCAGGTGGCCTGTGCCCTTTCTTATTTTCAGGCATGAGAGTGCTAATGCCTATCTTGTATGCTGACTCCAGAGCACTGGGTTATCCATTGTTGGATTTATTTAAGCAGTCCTTTGTTAAACTTATCCCATTTGAGTGTACCTTTATCCTTCCTGCCAGAATCCTGACAAAAGTAGGGGTAACCAATAGTCTCTCATGGGGTTTCTCTCCCTGTATCTACTTCAAATTCTCTCATTTGCTTCATGTTTAGTTTTTTTTTTAAGGCAACAAATATGGCATTTTAGGGATACTTGAAGAATATGCTGCAAAAAATCCTTTATGCCCCACTTCCCTTGTAATTTCTTTTTTTATAGTTACCATTATAATTATAATCATTTCTTTTCTTTATTAAAATTTTTTTAGTTTGATTCATCATACACAAATGGAGTACAGCTATTGTTTCTCTGGTTGTACACAAAGTAGAGTCACACCATCTGTGCATTCATACATGTACACAGGGCAATGGTATCTGTCTCATTCTGTTATTATTCTTACCCCCTCACCCTGATGCCACCTCTCCCTTCCCTCTATGCTATGTAGCCTTCCTCCATTCTTGCCTCCCTTCCACCCCACATTATGCATCATCATTCACTTATCAGAGAGATCATTCGGCCTTTGGATTTTTGGGATTGGCTAATCTCACTTAGCATGACAGTCTCCAACATCATCCATTTGCCTGCAAATGCCATAATTTTATTCTTCTTTATGACTGAGTTATATTCCTTTCTGTATATATACCACAGTTTCTTTATCCATTCATCTATAGAAGGGCATCTAGGTTGGTTCCACAATCTAGCTATTGTGAATTGAGCAGCTATGAACATTGATGTGGCTGCATCACTGTAGTATTCTGATTTTAAGTCCTTTGGGTATAGGCCAAAGAGTGGGATAGCTGAGTCAAATGGTGGATTCATTCCAAGTTTTCTAAGAAATCTCCACACCGCTATCCAGAGTGGCTGTACCAACTTGCAATCCCACCAGCAATGTATGAGTGTACCCTTTTCCCCACATCCTCGCCAAAACCTGTTGTTACCTGTATTCCTAATAAAAGATATTCTAATTGGGGTAAGATGAAATCTTAAGGTGGTTTTGATTTGCATTTCTCTTATAACTAAGGATGTTGAACATTTCTTCATGAATCTGTTGATTGCTTGTAGATCTTCCTCTGTAAAGTGTCTGTTCATTTCCTTGGCCCATTTATTGATTGGGTTATTAGTGATCTTGGTGTAAAGATTTTTTAGCACTTTGTAGATTCTGGAGATTAGTGCTCTATCTAAAGTATGTGTGGCAAAGATTTTCTCCCACTCTGAAGACTCTCTCTTCACATTGCTGATTGTTTCCTTTGCTGAGAAAAAGCTTTTTAGTTTGACTCTATCTCAATCATTGATTCCAGCTTTTATTTCTTGCGCTTTGGGAGTCATGTTAAGGAAATTTGGTCCTAGGCCAACATGATGAAGATTTGGACCTATTTTTTATTCTATTAGGTGCAGAGTCTCTGGTCTAATTCCTAGGTCCTTGATCCATTTTGAGTTGAGTTTTGTACAGGGTGAGACATATGGGTTTAGTTTCATTTTGCTGTATATGGATTTCCAGTTTTCCCAGCACCATTTGTTTATTAGGACATAAAAATTTCTATTTAAAGTTTTAAATGCAGGAATACCTGGGAGAAGCATCACATTCAGTAGGTTGAAGAATAATTGAGAGAATTTGGGCCAGGTTCTATACATTGAGAACACAAGATTGTTCCTGACCTCAAGGAGTTTGCAGTGCAGACAAACAATTGAAAATAAATTATTGAAAGTATGTTTTGTTAAAGAAATAGGAAGCCTCTGGCAGATGACAGAGAAAAGTTTAGGGAGGGTGGAAAGAGACAAAGAGGAAGGTAATTATCACTCCAAAGTCAGAAAAGCTAATCATATCTCTCTTTCTTTATCCCTCCTGCCTTATCACATTGTTAGATTCTTTTCAGAACTTGAAGGAACCTTGCTGATAATTCACTGTATACCTTTCCTTAACAGATTAGGAAATTGAGGGCTTTTTGAGTTTAAGTGTCTCACCCAACTGGTACAACTAGATTCTTCATCCTCAAGCTTTTAAAAATGGCCTTGATGCAATTTCATAGCATAGACTACTAAGGACTTTGCTCTGGCTAGGGTTGGAGATGCCTGTGCAGGAAGGATCAAAGTCTGGTGATTAACATGAAACTGGATTAGAAAGAAAGGCATACACGGGCACTTCTGTGAGTGAGTCTGTTTGAAGAAAGGCTTTAAGGTAAGTCTTAGTTATGATAAATGATGAGGAATAAAATAGAGTACTCATATTTAGGGTCTTGGACAGTATTACTATGTCTTTGGGACTGAAAAACATTTAACAAAGAACTGTAAAACTTGGTACAGTTTCCCCAGGGTGGTCTTACTGATATGGAAGTGGCAGAATAGATATTTCAGATCTTTCCCAGTTATCACAGCTGTGTAGATAAAATACAAATTGAATTTTTGGATCTGGTTCCATTTGGCCACAGTGATATGGGTTCATCAATTACACATCTTTACAGCAGGCACTCATCTTTAATTTTCCCTTCACTTGCCTATATAGCCTCAATATTCATATTATTGAGGAAAGCTTTGGAGAGATGAGAAGTTGGCAACCTTGAGTTAGGATTCTCAATGAAAGCCAAAAACATGCAAAAGGAACATTCTTAGAGTGATGTGACCACACAATGGGTGGACAGAAGTTTGGGAGACAAGCCAGATGAGAGAATGTCTTGGATTAAGGCCACACTGATAAGGGAATAATGAGGCATGGTTTCCAGGTGGTGTGTTTATTGCTTCTAATTTTGTTTAGACAGGATATCTGGGCAAGAGAGTTGAGTTTTGGAAGAATAAATCCCATATTATGTATCATGGCTAGCATTTTGCAGTTTGAGATCACCATAATACAATCAATGGATTTATACCATGTGTGTACATAGAATCACAAATGTTTATGCCACTACTATAAAGTTTTGCCAGATAATTACAAGATGCAAAGTTTATATAAAATTATTTATGTTACAACACTTACAGGGGCATAATAACTGCAGTCTGGGATTTCTCCCACTTTTCCCGTGGCTGCTTGTGAAAAGGTAACAATACCTTCCCTTTTATACCCAGCATCCCAGGGGCTGGATTGGGATTGTTTGGCCATAGAGGATGACTTGGAGAATGATCAGGCACTTAGGCATTGATTCAACTGGGACAGTTTTAGAGGGTATTTATCTTGAAATTTATCAAGGGTTTATAGTTCTATGTAATGAATTAAGTACCTTCTTGCAAGCAGGAATTTCCATGGGTTATATAGAAGACTGACCACTGATTCTTCAAAGTTGTATATTTGACCCACTTCTACAAGGACCCCAGGTTGCAAGAGAGACTAGCCTCCCATCTGTAAGAGATTTTTCCCCCAAAGCAACATACAGCCATTTTATTCCTTTATCACCAGGTACCTGATGTCCTTAAAAATGCATGATTTTTAACTTCTATGGTGATATCCATAAATGGGCTCAATATTTGCAGTACTTGAATTGTGACAAGCTCTCTATGGAAGCCAAAGGATTGAAGACAATGGTGTTTTGAAAGGAGTGCTTAGTTACAGCCATTAGTTCCCCCGCAGGGAATTGGCAGACAACCATCACATGCAGCCCCACATTCACAGCAAATACATGTTGTCAAGGGGGACACTTGGGAGATATTGTTCATTGTAGGGCCTGGGAATATTTTGTATGTTGTAAAACCTGATAGAACCTGTGAAATGAAGAATGGGTGGGTCTGAAGTCTTAAAAATTTTGAGATACAAATGCTAAGGGAGGCTTTTATTTTTCTGAGTTGTTTCACAGTCAGTGCCATGATTTCTGCTCTGTCATTACCATTGCATTAATACATTTTCAACTTTGGTCAAGTTATTCAAAGTACCCTGATACTTGCTGAAACTAGAAACAGTGCCCCCTTCTCCTGATTGGGTGGAGGCATCTTTTCCATTGGATTGGATGTTCTAATTTCTCTTTGTTACCATTTGTCACCCCATCTCTGTTGACTCTGCCTTGTAAATTAATCCTTCTGCCCATGTGACTTACTCTCTTATTACTAACTCCTTGCCCTACATGATCTCATCTCTTTGAATTCCCTAATGCCAGTCATTGCTTAGGGAACAGAGGACATGGAAGTGATTCTGTATTTTATTCTATTTCATTCCCCTCCGCAAGATTATTCCCCCAAGGGGGCCTTTTGAGAGGGAGCATTATCTTATGAAAAACCACACAGTATTCATATATGTGTACATTTATGACATTTAAGTTTCAAAGTTATTCTTTGAATTCAATCCTGCCAATGATCCAGAGATTTCTCAGTCGAATTAAAAGGAGGCCAGCTCATTTCATTGAGATCTGTTGTTTCCAGTTGCTACTCTTGTTCAGTTGATTCAGTTCCTTCCACTGAAGTCTCAGCAGGAGCTGACATTGCTTTCCCATGACTCATTGCAACACTGAGAAGGTCACCACAGGAACATCCTCAAAGACTGGAGCCCTGGAATCTGCAAAGTCATAGAGCAGCCATACACCTGTACACAAATCTTCCATGTCACAGAGCTATGATTTTGTTTAAAAGTCATACTGAGATATTGGAGCATAATTGTTCTCATCTATAAAACAGGAGGATGCCTGAGGAGGCTTCAGTTTTGATTTACACATTGTTGCTAAGCATTTGGGAGAGCTTGAACACGTGGTTTTTCTCTGTCCTTCAGTTTCCTCATCAGTAAAGTGGTTGGATGAGTGATAAATATCTAAAATTATTCTTCCTCCTAAATCCTGTATGGAATTTATGCCCTTTATTTCTATCTCTTGCCTTATTGTTCTAGCTAGGACTTCCATACCACATTGAATAAAAGGGGATAAAATTGGCATTCTCATTGTATTCCAGATTTTAGAGTGAAAGCTTTCAGCTTTTCACCATTCGGTATAATGTTGACTGCCTATAAATGGCCTTTATAATATTCAAGTACTTTCCTTTTATACCTAATTTGTTCAATTTTTGTCATGAAGGGATGTTGAATTTTATCAAATGCCTTTCTGCATCTACTGGGATTACCATATATTTTTATCCTTTATCACATCCTGTTGATGTGTATACCACACTTATTGGTTTGCATGTATTGAATCATCCATGCATTCCTTGAAGGAAGCCTAGTTAACCAGAATTATTCACTGCTAATGTGATTGTTGGATTCAGATTGCACGTGTTTTGTTGAGGGTATTTTGCACGTATATTCATCAAGGATATTGGCCTATTGTTTTCTTTTTGTGTTGTGTCCTTATCTTGTTTCAGTATCAGGGAAATGCTGGCCTTGTAGAATGTGCTTTGGAAGAATTCATCCCTCTTTTTTTTTTTTCTTGCAGTGCTGGGGATTGAACCCAGGGCTTTGTGCTTGACAGGCAAGCACTCTACCAACTGAGCTATATCCCCAGCCCAGAATTCTTCCCTCTTTTGTCTTTGTTAATAACTTAAGGAGAATTGATATTAGTTTTTCATTAAGAATTTAATAGAATTCAACGGTGAAGCTATCTAGTCCTGGGCTTTTATTTGATGGGAGGCCTTTTATTAGGGATTAAATTTTATTACTTATTATTGCTTTGTTAAGCATTTCCATTCCTTCATGGTTCTGTCTCGATAAGGTGTATATGTTTAGGAATTTGTCCATTTCTTCTAAATCATCAAATTTTGTTGGGATATAATTGTTCATACTAATTTATAGTGATCTTTTGTATGTATTTGTGTTGGAAGTTGTAATTTCTCCCTTTCTGTCTCTGATTTCATTTGAGATTTTAAAAAATTTTTTTTTATCTTAGTCTGGTAGGGGTTTGTCTATTTCATTTGTCTTTTTAAAGAACCAGACCTTTTTTTGTTCATCTTTTAAATTGTTATTTTTCTCCATTTCATTCATTTATGCTCCAATCTTTCTTATTTCTTTCTAGTAATTTTGCATTTGTTTGTCCTTTTATGTCTAATTACTTGATATTTAGTGATAGGTTATTTATTTGACACCTTTGGTATAAATTTCCCTCTTACTACTAAATTTTTGGTAATCCATAAATTTTACTATGATGTGTGTCTATTTTCATTTGTTTCAAAAATGTTTAAATTTCCTGCTTAATTTCTTCCTCAATTCATTGGTTGTTCAAATTAATTTTATTTCCATGTATCATTTCTGCATTTTTTTTGTTTAATTTTTTTTTAGTTGTAGATGGACATGATGCCTCTATTTTTTTTTATTCTTGCAATTGCTCTTTTTAAAATTTTGATTCATTGTACACGAATGGGGTACAACTTTCATTTCTCTGGTTGTATATGAAGTAGAGTCACACCATTTGCTTAATCATTCATGTTCATAGGGTAATGATGTTTGTCTCACTCTGTTATTTTTCCTTCCCCCACCCCTCCACACCCCTCTTTCTCCTCTATACAATCCATCTTTCCTCCATTCTTGCTTCCTTCCCACCCCCTTTTATATATCATCATCCACTTATCAGAGAGATCATTTGACATTTGGTTTTTTGGCATTGGCTTATCTCACTTAGCATGATATTCTCCAACTGTATCCATTTACCTGCAAATACCATAATTATATTCCTTTTTATGGCTGAGTAATATTCCATTGGGTATATATATCACAGATTTTTTATCCATTCATCTATAGAAGGGCATCTAGGTTGGTTCCACAAGCTAGCTATTGTGAATTGAGCTGCTATGAATATTGATGTGGCTGCATTACTGTACTATGCTTATTTTAAGTCCTTTGGGTATAGGCCAAGGAGTGGGATAGCTGGACCAAATGGTGGTTCCATTCCAAGTTTTCCAAGGAATCTCCACACCAGTTTCCAGAGTGGCTGCACTAATTTGCAACCCCACCAGCAATGCATGAGTGTACCTTTTCCCCACATCCTCACCAACACCTATTGTTGCTTGTATTTTTGATAACAGACATTCTAATTGGAGTGAGGTGAAATCTTAGGGTAGGTTTGATTTGCATTTCCCTTATTACTAGAGATGTTGTACATTTTTTCATGTATCTGTTGATTGCTTGTAGATATTCTTCTGACAAGTGTCTGCTCATTTCCTTAGCCCACTTATTGATTGGGTTATTTATATTCTTGGTGCAAAGTTTTTTGAGTTTTTATAGATTCTGGAGATTAGTACTCTATGTGAAGTGTGTGTGGCAAAGATTTTCTCCCACTCTGTAGGCTCTCTTGTCACATTGCTAATTGTTACCTTTGCTGAGAAAAAGTTTTTTAGTCTGAATCTACCTCAATTATTGATTACAGCTTTTATTTCTTTTGCTTTGGGAATCATATTAAAGAAGTCTGGTCCTAACCCCACATGATGAAGATTTGGACCTATTTTTCTTCTATTAGGTGCAGGGTCTCAGGTCTAATTCATAGGTCCTTGATCCATTTTGAATTGAGTTTTGTGCAGGGTGAGAGATAGGGGTTTAGTATCATTTTGCTTTATATGGATTTCCAGTTTTGCCAGCATCATTTGTTGAAGAAGTTATCTTTTCTACATTGTATGCTTTTGGCAGTTTTGTCTAGTATGAGATAAATGCATTTATGTGGGTTTGTCTCGGTGCACTCTATTCTGTACCATTGGTCTACCTGCCTATTTTGGTGACAATACCATGCTGTTTTTGTTACAATTGCTCTGTAATATAGTTGAAGGTCTGGTATTGTGATATCCCCTGCTTCGCTCTTCTTGCTAAGAATTGCTTTAGCTATTCTGGGTCTCTTATTCCTCCAAATGAATTTCATGATTGCTTGCTCTATTTCTGTGAGGTACGTCATTGGGATTTTAGTTGGAATTGCATTGAATTTGTATAGCGCTTTTGGTAGTATGGCCATTTTGACAATATTAATTCTGCCTATACAAGAACACAGGAGATCTTTGCATCTTCTAAGGTTTTCTTTAATTTCTTTCTTTAGTGTTCTGTAGTTCTCATTTTAGAGGTCTTTCACCTCTTTTGTTAGATTGATTCCCAAGTTTTTATTTTATTTTTTGAGGCTATTGTTAATGGGGTAGTTTTCCTAATTTCTTTTTCAGAGTATTAATCACTTATGAATAAAAATGCATTAGATTTATGAGCATTGATTTTATATCCTGCTACTTTACTGAATTCATTAATGAGTTCCAGAAGTTTTCTGGTGGAATTTTGGCTCCTCTAAATATAGAATCATGTCATCAGCAAATAGGGATAGTTTGATTTCTTCTTTTCCTATTCATATCCCTTTAATTTCTTTGGTCTGCCTAATTGTTCTGGCTAGAGTTTCAAGGACAATGTTGAATAGAAGTGGTGAAAGAGGGCATTTCTGCCCTCTTCCAGTTTTTAGGGGGGATGCTTTCAGCTTTTCTCCATTTAGAATGATGTTGGCTGTGGGCCTAGCATAGATAGCCTTTACAATGTTAAGGAATGTTCTTGCTATCCCTATTTTTTCTAGTGTTGTGAGCAGGAAGGGGTGCTGTATTTTATCAAATGCTTTTTCTGCATCTATTGAAATAATCATGTGATTCTTATCCTTTAGTCTTTTGATGTGGTGAATTACATTTATTGATTTTTGGATCTTGAACCAATCTTGCATCCCTGGGATGAAACCCACTTGATCATGGTGCACTTTTTAATATGTTCTTGTATGCAATTTGCTAAAATTTTGTTAAGAATTTTTGCATCTATGTTCATTATGGATATTGGGCTGTAATTTTCTTTCCTCGATGTGTCTTTGTCTAGTTTTGGTATCAGGACAATACTAGCTTCATAGAATGAGTTTGAAAGGGTTTCCTCCTACTCTATCTCATGGAGTACTTTGAGGAGTATTGGAATGAGCTCTTCTTTGAGGGTCTTGTAGAACTCGGCTGTGAATCCATCTGGTCCCAGACTTTTCTTTTTTTTTTTTTTCCTTTGAATTTATTGAGGTAAATTTATTTTATGGCACAGTATATGTTCAATTTTGGTTAATTTTTGCATGGACATTTAGAAAATGTAGCTATTAAAATCTCCCATTACAATAATGGAACAGACTATTTCTTTTTAATTTTGCTTTATATATTCCAAAACTAAGTTGTTAGGTGCATGTTGCTAGGCGTGTGATGACTTCTTCTATTTCACTGCTTGAAATTGATATATTTAAATTGTGCATGTCCTCCCGATTCAATTTGTGTGGATCATATGTCTCTAGAAATCTCTTGATGTCTTTGAGATTTTCTATTTTGTTGGAGTATAGATTTTCAAAATAGCTTCTAATTACGTTTTGTACTTCAATAGTGTTCATTGTAATATTTTTCATCATGAATTTTAGTAATTTGAGTTTTCTCACTTTTCTTTGTTAGTGTGGCTAAGGTTTTATCAATTTTGCTTATTTTTTCAAAGAACCAACTTTTTGTTTTGTCAATTTTTTGAATTGTTTCTTTTGTTTCAATTTGCTTGATTTTCACTCTGATTATAATTATTTCCTGTCTTCTACTAATTTTGGTGATGATCTGTTCTTTTTGTAGGGCTTTGAGCTATAATGTGAAGTTGTTTATTTGTTGACTTTTCATTCAATTATTGAATGTGCTCCATGCAATGTATTTTCCTCTTAGTACTGCTTTCATAATGTCCCAGAGATTTTGATATCTTGTATCTTTGTTCTAGTTTACCTCTAAGAATTTTTTTATTTCCCCCCGATGTCTTCTGTTATCCATGCATCATTTAATAGCATATTATTTAATCTCCAGGTTTTGGGGTAGTTTCTGTTTTTCATTTTATCATTGTTTTCTAATTTCATTCCATTATGATCAGATAGAATACAAGATAGTATCTCTATATTTTTGTATTTGCTGAGAGTAGCTTTGTGGCATAACATTCTATTTTAGAGAAGGAGCCATGTGTTGCTGAGAAGAAAGTGTATTTGCTCATTGATGGATGAAATATTCTATATATGTCTGTTAAGTCTAAATTTTTGATTGTGTTATTGATTTCTATGGTTTCTTTGTTCAATTTTTATGTGGAAGGTTTGTCCAAAGGTGAAAGAGGTGTGTCAAAGTCACCTGGTGTTATTGTGTTGTGGTCTATTTGGTTCCTGGAATTAAGAAGGATTTGATTGACATACATGGATGCATCATTGTTTAGGCAATAAATATTTATGATTGTTATGTCTTGCTGATTTATGCTTCCCTTAAGGAGAATGAAATGTCCTTCACATCCTGTCTAACTCATTTTGGCTTGAAATCTGCTTTATCTGATTGAGGATAGAAACCCCCACTTTTTTACTGAGTCAGTGTGCATGGTATGTTTTCCCCCATCCTTTCACCTTTAGTCTGTGGGCATGTTTTTCTATGAGATGCATCTCTTGAAGGCAGCATATTGTTGGGTCTTTCTTTTTAATCCAATCTGCCAGTCTATGTCTTCTGATTGATGAGTTCAGTCCATTAACATTCAGCATTATTATTGAGATATGATTTGTATTCTCGGTCATTCTGGTTTATTTTTGTTTTTTAACTTTACTTGGTTTCTCCTTTATTTGGCTATTCCTTTAGGGTAGTTCCTCCCTTTGCTGACTTACATTGTTGTTTTTCATTTCTTCCTCATGGAATATTTTGCTGAGAATGTTCTGTAGTGTTGGCTTTCTATATGTCAATTCTTTTAGCTTTTGTTTATCATGGAAGGATTTTATTTCATCGTCAAATCTGAAGGTAAGTTTTTCTGGGTATCAGATACTTGGTTGGCATTCATTCTCTTTCAGAGCTTGAAATATGCTGTTTCAGACCCTTTTAGCTTTTAGGGTCTGTGTTGAGAAATCTGCTCATACCTGTATTGGTTTTCCCCTGAATGTGATCTGATTTTTTTCTCTTACAGCCTTTAAAATTCTATTTTTATTTTGTATGTTAGGTACTTTTATTATAATGTGTCCTGTTGTGGATCTGTTGTTATTTTGTACATTTGGTATATGTAAGCCTCTTGTATTTGATTTTCCATTTCATTCTTCAGATTTGGGAAATTTTCTGATATTATTTCATTGAATAGGTTGTTCATTCCTTTGGTTTGTATCTCTGTGCCTTCATCCATCCCAATAATTCTTAAATTTTGTCTCTTCATGGTATCCCATAATTCTTGTGGGTGCTGTTCATGATTTCTTACCATCTTCTCTGTTCGGTCAACTTTTCAAGATTAAATATTTTGTCTTCAAAGTCTGAGGTTCTGTCTTCCAAGTGATCTAGCCTATTGGTTATGCTTTCTATTGAGCTTTTAATTTTGTTTATTGTTTCCTTCATTTCAAGGATTTCTGTTTGTTTTTTTTTTCAGAATATCTATCTCTATTGAAATGATCTTTTGCTTCCTGCCTTTGTTCTTTTAACTGTTGCTTTATGCAATCCTTTATTGCCTGCATTTGCTCTCTTGTTTCATCATTTGCTTCTCTGATCATTTTCATTATGTACATTCTGATCTCCCTTTTTGACATTTCTTCTGCCATCTTGTCATTGAATTCTATTGATGTAGCATCTGGGTTTGTTTGGGCCAGTTTCTTCCCTTGTTTTCTCATGTTCATGTATCTTCCCCTCTAGCAGTGTGAATTTGAGGTATTGCAGTTTTCTCTCTATAGACTTATAGTGTCCCTGCAAGTTTCCAATACCTCACCTTGAAGAGAGAGATCAATAGTAGCAGCACACCATACAAACAATATGCATTCTTAACTCAAATTCTCTCTTTAAATAAATTAACCGTATTGTCTTAGTAAACAGAGATTATGTGTTCAATTATTATTTACAGCTTAGCAAATAGGTTTTCAATAAGTACCACAATTTCTAAAGGTGGACAAAGAGTATGGGGAGGGGTGTATGATATATCATTAATGAGATAAGACGTGTGTCTATAGCGGTACTATGTCATAGGAGTAGTGAAAGTGGAATTAAAACAAATTGGTTGTTAGCATGAGAAAAGGGAGAAAGAGTCTCCAAGGAGACAGATGACAAAAGGAAAAGAGAGAGGGTGATAAAAATGTTAATAAAAGAAAAGAAAAGTAGGAATAATAGTAGATATAATAGGAATAATCATAATATTACTACTAATAAAAGAAAATCTACAATAAACTATACTGTACTGTTCAAACCTCCTAGTCTTCAGTAGCCTGATGACTAGAGGAACTTGATAACATGTTATCCCAAGAATGGTGCTGCCCCTGTATGTTTGGTGGCCTCCCCATGGGGTATAATCCCTAGTAGTGGGCAGAGGTGCCCCCATGGTCAACCACAGCTCGGTTGCTAGACCGTAGGCTGGGGTGGGCTAAGCTGTGCCTGGGTTTCTCGGCTAGGCCTCCCCAGTGCAGGAGTCTTGCATGGCTGCACTCATCTGGGCTGGACCTGGTAATTGTTGATGCCTTCATTTTATTTATTTATTTTATGTGGTGCTGAGAATCAAACCCAGTGCCTCACACGTGCTAGGCAATGTGCTGTCACTACAACCCCAGCTCCTGAAATTTTTCTTGTTACTGATTTCTGGTTTTATTGCATTGTGTTCAGAAGACATATTCCATATGATTTCAATCTTTAAGAGTTTCTTGACACTTGATATTTTACCTATAATCTGGAGAATTTCATATGCTGATGAGAAAAATGTGTATTTGGCAGAATTTGGATGAAATGTTCTGTAGATGTCTATTAGGTCCATTTTGTCTAGGTTGTAGATTAATGGTACTGTCTCTTTGTTTATTTTCTGTCTGAATGATCCATCCATTGCTGAAAGTTTTATATATATATATATATATATATATAATATGTGTATATATGTGTATATATATATATATATTATTGATTCCATTTGTTCGTTGCCTTATCACTACAAAACTACACCTCAGTTATTCCCCCTTCTATCCTAACCAGGAGTCCAATAAATATCATTATGTGTTAATCCTTTAAGAATATTAAAAAGAAGTACATCTGTACCGTGTCAATCAGGAAATTTTGACATGTATAATAAAAAATTATAAGAAAGTAGCATTTGGGCTGAAAATTGAATAGGTAGGAATTGTATATAGTAATAGAGTTCCATCAATTTTATATGGAGGTGCAGTTACAGGAAATGCAAGGCCATGTTTGCAAGGCTGTAATAAATTAATATAATTGGTGTATGGGGCATGTTTGGTGGTATTCTTGAGTTTGATTTAGTTCTTCAGTCTCCCTAGATCCTGATTGTTAAATATTCATGACTTTTTGCAAGCCAGTTTAAAGCCATTGGTAGTTTGAAATTGGCCATGGTGGCAGTATTTATATCATAGAAATCGAGAAATACTAAAAACTAGGAATTTACAAGAATCTTAAAAGGTGATTTTCCATACCTCTGGTTGTGTTTAAGATTAACAGATTGAAAATATTGGAAATATTGTTGAGAGTGATATTTGCATGGCCCTTGAGTGTAGCCCAAAGTGTAGGCATTATTCAGGAAGTACATGTGGTTAGTGAAGGACATAAAAGTAACTAGTGAGGGGAATAGTAATACTCAGTCATGTATTCCCTGGATTTCAGGTATGAAAGAGACTTTATTGGCCTAAAGAGTCTTCATCTGATACTCTGCTTTCATTTTCCTGAAGCCTGATTTTTCCAATTGTTTAAAAAAAGATTTCAGTGCCTGAATATGTAAGCATTTTCTTTGCATATAGGTATTCTTTTTAGGCCAGATGATAAAATCTGTTTATGTACTAATTTTAAACTAATTTTTCTGGGGGTTACCAGGGAATGAACTCAGGGGCACTCATCTACTAAGCCATATCCCCAGCCCTATATTGTATTTTATTTAGAGACAGGGTCACAGTGAGTTGCTTAGCTCCTCACTGTTGCTGAGGCTGGCTTTGAACTCATGATCCTCCTGCCTCTGCCTCCCAAGCCACTTGGATTACAGGTGTGTGCCACCACACTGGGCTTAATGTTTAACTAATTTTAAGCAATGATGTGTAATTGTCTTACCACTGTTGGTTCCATCTGTCTAATATTGGATCATTCTGGATTCAAAAACTCATATCAGATTTAAAGAATGAAATTTGTTGATGTGAATCTCTTCTGAGAAACCTGATGCAAGAAAACCTCAACCTTGATAGTAAGATTACTTATATTTAAAAAGAATGCCTTACTTAAAGGCATTCTATAACTTATATAGGCTTCCCTTGTGTAATTAAAATATCATTTAAAATTGCACTTGTACATAAAGGTTGTTGAAACATTTTGAAGTTTTGAGGTATACCTGTACTGAAGCTCACTACCCTTTCTGCATGGTTCCTTGCAATTAATATTTTCACTAAAATGAATCTCATGTATAATAATAACTACCTGGGCTCTTTTTTGATGATGAGACTTTTTTATATTTATATTATAAAAATATTTACATTTGATTAGCATATCTTGTGTCTTGAATCAAGTGTACAAATATGCTTTAGAACAATTTTAGCAGAGTTTTTAAAAAGGGGTTTGGGTAAATCTTGGTCTATTAGATGCCAAGTATTGTGTTGAAAAGATGACATTTTTGAGTTAGACGATCTGTTGTTAACAGTGTGCTCTTATAAAAGTCACTGAACCTCTGTCTGCCTTTATTTTTTATTTGTGAAATTGGCATGATAGTATCTCTTAGCTTGTCTTCCTGGGTAGTTGTTGAATACCAAATTAGTAACGTATGGATTATAAAGTAATCTACAAATTCTGCTTAATAATTAACCATAAAAGTAAAATATTTTGTAGATTCCATTATAGAGGCATTCTAGTTAAAAGATATTTGATTTCAGTCATCTTATTGACTGTTTTCTGTTAATATCTTATCTTTAACACCATTGAACAAAATATCTTTAAACAAATTTAACCATTAGCTTTGGAATCATAAATAATTTCTTATCCATACAAAATTTCTATTTCCATTTGGTGTGTTCTTCTCTGCTTGTGGTTGTAGACAGTTACTTTCTTCATGCAGTACCTAAATTTGTATGAGTGTGTGAGGAAAGGACAGAGTTTTGAGAGAAAATGAGAGAGGGAAAAACTCCTTACAGGTAAGGAAACAGAAACAGCAGATGAATGCTACATATAAGGATTTCTCTTTGGAAGATCATAAATGTATTCATTATACTGGTAGATGTTAGGCACTAGATTAGTCACAAGTAAGATTATTGATACCCTAGGCTTAACTGGAGAGACCACTGGTCTGTCCTATGAGATTTCTAGATTTATTCATTTTGGATCTTGGGGTTTGAGAAGATGGATGATCTTAAAGGCTATAGTAGAGTTGATTTGTTTGTTAAGCTACTGACAGATTATTTGAGGTATGTGAGTTGTTTAAAAAACATGTTATGTTGGGTGCTGTAGCACACACTTGTAATCCCATTGGCTTGGGAGACTGAGGCAGGAGTATCACAAGTTCAAAGCTAGCTTCAGCAATGTAGCAAGGCCCCACCAAATTAGTGAAAGCCTCTCTTTAAATAAAAAATTAAAAGAACTGGGGATGTGGTTTAGAACCCCTGGGTTTGGGCTAGAGTTGTAGCTCAGTGGTAGAATGCTTGCCTAGCACATGTGAAGCCCTGGGTTTGATCCTCAGCACCACATAAAGATAAATAAACAAAACAAAGGTATTGTGTCCATCAACAACTAAAAAAAAAAAAAAAAAAAGAATCCCTAGATTTAATTCCCAGTGCCCAAACAAACAACAACAAACTTGTTACAAGTTCAACGATGTGAATTCAAATCCTCTGAGGTTTTATTCTAAATATAAGCACAGACCCAATCCTCAGAAGCGGCTTTGTAAGGATGTTTCATTCATATGAGAAAGAAGAAAAGATCAGGCAAAAGGGCAAAAAATGTATGCAGCAGACTCCAAGTAATAACCTATTTAGAAGGGCTCAGGAGTCTTTTTTTCCATATGTGGAGTGATGGTTAAGATAGAACACGGAGGTGATATTTAAAGAAGTGAGTGCATTCCAGAGTGGCTGCACCAACTTGCACTCCCACCAGCAATGTATGAGTGTACCCTTTTCCCCACATCCTCGCCAACACCTGTTGTTGCCTGTGTTCTTGATAAAAGACATTCTAATTGGGGTAAGATGAAATCTTAAGGTGGTTTTGATTTGCATTTCTCTTATAACGAGTGATGTTGAACATTTTTTCAAAAATCTGTTGATTGCTTGTAGGTCTTCCTCTGTAAAGTGTCTGTTCATTTCCTTACTCCTTGGCTTATACCCAAAGGACTTAAAATCAGATTGCCTCAGTGATGCAGCCACATCAATGTTCATAGCTGCTCAATTCACAATAGCTAGATTGTGGAACCAACCTAGATGCCCTTCAGTAGATGAATGGATAAAGAAACTGTGGTATATATACACAATGGAATATTACTCAGCCATAAAGAAGAATAAAATTATGGTATTTGTAGGTAAATGGATGATGTTGGAAACTCTTATGCTAAGTGAGATCAGCCAATCCCCAAAATCCAAAAGCCGAATGGTCTCTCTGATAAATGAATGATGATGCATAATGTGGGGGGGAAAGATGGCAAGAATGGAGGAAAGATAGCTAGCATAGAGGGAAGGGAGGGGTGGGGGGTGGGTGGGGGGTAAAATTAATAACAGAATGTGTGACAGATACCATTGCCCTGTGTACATGCATGAATGCACAGATGGTGTGAATCTACTTTGTGTACAACCAGTGAAACAATAGCTGTACTCCATTTGTGTTCAATGAATCAATAAGTAAATAAAAAAAATTAAATAAAAAAAAAGAAGTGAGTGCAGAAGCTTGAATCTAGGAAAGGAAAGTGACAGAGAAACCATTTTTCTTGCTGCAAGGTTTAGAGGAGGAAACTCAGAAAAATTTACAACATTTTAGACCTAGAATATCTTCATTTTTCAAGTGAGGAAATTTAAGAAGGGTTAAAGGGCTTCCCAGAACAAATCAAAGGTTCTTGATAATGGAGCCGCTGGGTGGTACTTCTCCAATTTCAGGTGATTACTTTCTTATAGAATGTTAGAATTGATTTCCTTTTTTATTCTTACTCAAGCTTTGTGTCAGTGTAGTCCTGATGATCTTCATCTTGGCGTCTTCAGGTTTCTTTTTTTATTTTTAATCCAAGGTAACCAGAGTTTATTTATTTCCTAAGGATTTGTTGAAACCCTTCTTTATGCCAGGTCCTTTGCTAGCCACAGGTGCTAGAATGGTGAGTAAGACATTATAATGCAAACATAGTGCAGTTATTACAGATTATCACAGATGGACATTCTTTCCCTGAGAGTTTATTCAATTTATGTAAATTCAATATAAACCAAATGTTGGGATTACAAAGTGATTCAATCATCTGCAATGTACCAATTCTCCAATTCAAATCATCCAAAGAGAAAAAACATTATATTGCTTAGTGATGGTGAAGGTCCATTGTTTCCCTTTCACATTTCTTACTGAGGTTGCCTAAGGGGCTGCAAACAGTTTTCAGTTTTCAATTTTGTCAACTTGTGTCCTTGAGGTTTGAATGCAAAAGGAATTCATTTTATGTAGGACTTCCCTGCAGATTTGCTTGGCTCAAACTTATGTTCCAAATAGATTTGTTTAAGAATCTCAAAACATAATGAAAATTTCCAATTCATGGCCATGCTACCTGATTCCTCCCTTCATGTCTGCCTGGGCCAAAAATAATGTAAAACAATACAAATATGTTTTCCATCCTAAGTAGCATATAGATGCCTACTGTTGAGTCTGGATATCTAAAGTAAAACTACAATTTGCAATTTCAGTCAAGGAAAGCCCTGAAATGCTTTTGTAAGATTGTTGCAAATGTAAAGCAGCTTGAAATATGAAACCTTTTCAGAGAATAAGGATGAGAAGTTAGAAAATTCTGTTATTTCAGGAGAAGCAAACAAAATAATGAAGATATATTAAATCTTCAAAAAATCTTTTAACTTTTACTAGTCTTCAAGTTTAAAGACTATAGCTTAAAATACTTTAAAAAGTCCTTTTTTCACCTAGGATTTGTTGTTTCAAAATTACAAAATGATTTAATCATCCTAAGATTCTCATAAGGAGCTTAGGGCATCAAAGAACATTAACACATCATTTGTTCCAAATCAGAATTTACAAACCTCCTGTTTGGATTAAAATTTCCCTAGGAAAAATAGTGACGTTAAGAAATATTCACTGAATAACACTAAAATTTGGATCACCATGATTTATTTTTTAGAGCTTATCAATCAACACTATTCATTTATAAGATAACATTCATATTTTTGGTCAAGCGCTTCCAAATTAAGATTATTGATGGGATCCCATTGTTCTGTTCAGTGATGGTATTTGACAGAAGAAAGAAGTATTGAAAAGCTGCTAATCAGTCAGCAGCCTAAAGATGATAAGCTTTTTTGAACTATTCATAAGCTACAACCACTTGTACTTTTTCAAATGAGTCATAATCCAGAGTCAAGTGAAAAGGAAATGTTTCATAGTCCCAGAAAGCGTTACTGCTGTTGGTATAAAAATAGTTTCCTAGGTATTTTCTGATTATAAAATAAATTTATATGCAATATAGTAACTATGCAAAACGGTCACAAAAAGGAAAATGTTCATAATCCTACCATCTAAAGGCAAACATTAACATTTTGTTACATTTCCTTTCATAGTTCTTTTCTAAGCATATTTTACCTAATTGAGAACATCCCATAGATCTGATTTTGTTGTATGCATTTTTACATAAAATTATAAAAGTGAATTTTATCATTCTTCACATGTAGAATTTTAATGACTGCATTTATTTTGCCTTATAAATGTATCATGATTTATTTAAAAAATTCCTTTTATCATTGAACATATGTGGTGGTTGATTGGTTTAACTTTGTTTTTTCAGAGAAGGTATGTAAATATCTTTGGCTACAGGTAATCTTTGGGCAGCAACTCTTGCCAGCAATAGACAATGAGATGACAGGGTGAGAACACCTGAATACCAAAAAGTAAATGCCGGGTGTTGATGATTATACTATGAAGTCTATCACCTTCATCCAATTGATAATATAAACTCATTGAATTGGTATAAAAGACACCAATTTGTATAGCCACAGCAAATAATGTAGAATAAAACCATAATATCAGAACAAATACTTATGGACTTTTAATTGTCTACTGAATGACCTTATGAATTTTTCTCCTATCAATGAAGCTAACTTTGGCTTAAATGCTAAGAACTGCCAATATTTTGGTGAATACCTAACAATGACTTTATTCATTGCTCTCCTGCTTAACTGACATCCTCCACTTTCTCATTTTCATGTTTAAGAAGTTTATTTTTCTAGGGTGGCATATAAAAAAGAACAATTCTAAAAATTTCCTGACCAATTTGAAAGACTGGAAATTTTGGTTATCATGGGGCACTAAAATAAAGTTGTCATATTTTCTATTTGAATTCTTTTGTTTTTACTACTTTTAAGCCTTGTTATGAATTTTTATGAGTATGATCAAAAGCTGAGGTGCTCAGTAAGGAGCTAAAGCCAGCTTCTTAAAGATCTGCCAAATGAAACTCTGTTAAGCTCAATTTCCCTTTCCTGATTGGCCAATTTGCCACAAGATGAATGTGAATTGTCTTGGAGACTTTAGGCACAGAGTGTCCTTAGTTTGTCAGAGAGGTTATATATCTCTATTTCTGTTTGAAAGCCAACTGGGAAAACAACTTTAAGAGCAGAACTTCCATGCAGTTTTTACTTGGAACCTTTAATATATTTTTACTCCAAATGTTTTCTCACCAAAATCAGAGCTTTGCATTAAAACCTTGTCTTTTTCTGCCTAAAATACATACATATCTGAATAACCAAAAAGACTTCATCTCAGATAATTGCACAGGAAAAAAAATGCATTTAGCCAATTCAGTGACCACCTTGTTAAATAGGTAAGTGGTCACCATTAGAATTTATTTTAGTGGACAAAGGTAAGATTTGCATATGATTTCCAAAAAACTGCTGTCAGAAAAAAGGAAATAAAAATAACATAGGGAAAATAAAATGTATTCATCAGTTTCTTTTATTGTACTTTTGTCTACAAACAGATGCTTAGATTTAAGACATTAGGCAACTTTTTTTCATACTAGACAACTAGAAAAACCATCTCACTATAAACTACCTATAAATGTGGGTGGAGGAGGTAATGTCCTTCTAAATGGATATTTGACCTTGTAAGAAATCAATTCCTGAGAGGCAAACTCCAAAAGAAAACTGACAACCAGTTTGTGCATCTGAATTGAGGCTGACGCTGGCCTTGGTAATCTAAGCAGCTTAGTTTCTAGTGTCTTCCTGGTGATAGGAGAGAAGACTGTGGACTTGTATGAAATGACAGTTAGAATTGAGAAACAGACATATACATAAATTTGGGGAACCTCAAAGGACTATATTCTCATCTAAAAGATGGAGGGGAAAGGAGGCAGAAAGGAAGCTTTGCTGTAGTGCCCTGGATTCTTGGTAGGAAAATAATATCTTCCATTCGTCTCCCTAACTATAGTTTAAGAAAACAGTTTGACATTCATTTATAACTGCTCACATGGTCTGGGCACCCTCCAGTTAAGGAATCAACATAAAAATGGTTCCTGGGATAGCGTCACTATTGGAATCCCTAGCAAAAAGACAATATGTGAATTTTCCCTAAAGATGAACTCACAAGTAAAAAAGTACAAAACCTGAGGAAAATCTTCCAGAAGGCACACTGATTAGTTGGATTAGACCCTAAGAACTTGATGTAATAGGCCTACCACATAGATATTGTAATTGTGCTTTTAAATAGAAAAGATACAAAGACAAACTTCCAATCAGGATAGTATGCATTTACATTATAATGATGCCTTATGCTTCAAAAATTTGACTATATTATAGATTAAATATGACAAGATAAACAACCAAAATGACCTAGCCAGACTCAAACACAATAAAAGAAGTGGAAACACAAAATGCTAAATGGGGATGCATCAACTTTATGTGCATGTCCAGAAGCAAGCAGAGGTACCTGGAAGTTCATCTTCTAAGTTTTAAAAGGAAACATTACTCCTTGAAAGATGAGAAACTGGAGCATGTTCTTTACTTGAGGTCAAGGGCTGGTATGGTTCTTAACTTCCTGACATTGCTTGGGAATAGAGGCTGGAAACAAACACTTTTGCTAGACTCTGCTTGAAGTTATGACCTGAATAAGCATGTTTTAGAGAGGGAAAGAGACATAGAGAGAACCTGTCATCCAGGAGCAAAGTCAAATCATTTATTAGCTTCATGACTAGAAATTTGATATCACTAAT
Organism: Glaucomys volans; assembly: GCA_020662805.1. NCBI lineage: Eukaryota > Metazoa > Chordata > Mammalia > Rodentia > Sciuridae > Glaucomys > Glaucomys volans. The sequence goes on from JAJEJO010047615.1 coordinate 144,077, forward strand.
ATCAGAATGAGGCATAGCTCTCTTAAAATGGATTCTTTATTTAGAGATTTAAGCCTTATAGAAATAATCACAAAAATATCTTGATAGTGAGAAGTGAGAGGAGAGGATTAGGGATGAAAAATCAATATTAGGAATGAAGAGGAAAACTGAATAACAATAAGTGCAAAATGTAGAAGATATTTTCATCATGAATTTCTAAGCGCTCACTAACAAAGCCTCAATGTATGTAAAGCATGGGGAGAATACAGTAGATCTAGAAATATTAAGGCTTCATATTGTGGAGGAAAGTGTTTGGATCTCAGTGAGGGAAGTTATTCATATCTTGTTTTAAAATAATAGAATTTTATGCACCTGATTATCAGAACAGGAAAAGTGAAAGTAAGCATTGATAGAATGAATGTGTGGGAGGAAGAAATCATATTGCCAAACAGGAAGCCAGAGAAACTGGTGAGGCCAGGCCCAGGCTTTAAACAATCCTCTTGCAAGAACTATCTAGAGGGTTCCACAAAAACTACCTCAATCCCTTCTGAAAGCAGGGCCCTACAGACCCAAGGACCTCAGAGTAGGCCCCACCTCTTAAAGGTCCACACAATCTTCCGACACTGCCACTCAGGGGAGTAAGCCTTAAAAACATTAACCTTTAGAACACATTTGAACCATGCCAGGAACATTGCATAATGATAGAAAAGGGTCAATCAACCAAGAAGACACAGCCATTTAAATGTCTATGCATTAAACAACAGAGTTCCAAAGAGATGAAACAACAATTGGTAGAACTAAAAAGAGAAATATATAAATCAATAATTGCAATTGAAGAATTCAACAGTCCCCTCTCAGCAACTGATAGAATAATCTGAGATTTCATTCTCATTTTAGTGAGAATATAGAACTCCTACAGCTAACCCATTCTCCCAAGGTAAGTAATAAACTAGTCTTGAGGGCTCTATTCCCATGACCCAATCACCCTCCTGTTACGTCTACTTCTCAGCACTGCTGCATTGAGGAATTGAGCCTCAGCATGGTTATTGGTGAGGATGAACCATATTAAAACCATAGCTGTACCTCTTTCTTCTGTATGTGCTTGCTTTCTTGTCCTTCCACTTTCTACCATGGATTGAAGCAGTGCAAGACTCTCACGAGAATCTGAGCAGATGCTAGTGCCATATTCCTGAAATTTTCAGTCTCCAGAAGTACAAAGAAAATAAGCCCCTTTTATTTATAAATTACCCAGTCTCAGGTATTGTTATAACATCTGAAAATAGACTAAGACAACTATTGATAAATGCTATAACATGGGCAAACCTTGAAAGCATTATGCTAAGTGGAAGAATCCAGACACAAAAGGTCAGATATTATATGATTCTATTTAAATGATCAGAAGAGGCAAATTCAGAGAGACAGAAAGTACATTAGTGGTTTCCATGGGCTGGAGGAAGAGAGGATTGGGAAGTGACTACTAAGAAGTATAGGCTTTCTTTTTGGGGGTGATAAAAATGTTCTGGAATTATATAGAGGTGATGGTTGCAGAACTTTGTGAATACACTAAAACCCAATGAATTCTATTAAATGCTGAATTTTATGGTATATAAATTATATCTCAATTAAAAAGGCTTATTTGCATATATTTTGCTTATTATGGCTAACTAGACATCTCCACATTTATACCACTAAAATCCCCTCTATAAATTGTAAGTTGAATTTGAATGATGCTGTGGATTTAGTGAAAGTGGCATACCCATTTGCAGAGTCCCATTATATAAACTCTTAATGGACTTTTTGTCTTTATAACACTTGTTTCAGGTACAATTTTTAGTGAATTGAACTCAACATGATTTTACTAAAAGTCTAAGTTGAATGTCATCCGGAAGCAAGGTGCTTCCTTCAAATTATTCTTCAAACAGTTCTAGACAAAATAGTACTACTTAGATATGATTCAAAGTATTTTATAAATGCTCTTCCTGGATACTTATAAGCAGATTGCATTATCTTAGGTTGCATGAAAAGGTTTTTCCTCCTATGAGCTTCATATATTCAAATAGTTTAATCAATTCATCCCCAACTTAAACCCTATTAAGGAGCTCACATTCACATTGGTGAAATTTAAATTCTTCAGACTGACACATAAGGTCATTCAATATAGCTAAGCTTTGTCTGTTCTTGGCCTTCAATAAAATGTGTATACTTGTGTCTGCCTTCTTTTGCTCAACTTTATTTTTTGCTTTGTTTTTAGATACATCTTTGTCTGTATGGTTTTGAGTAATTTGTTTCTTTTATATCACTGAATTGGTATGCTACTATGAGATTATGCTATAATATGTCTATCCCTTCTCATGTAGATAAATACTTGGGTTCTTCCAGATTTTAGATATTATAAAAAGATTGCTAAGGATGTACATGGCAAATCACTTTGTGTACATAATTTTATGTGTGCTTATGTATGGATACCAAGAAGTCAAACTTTGGTTGAGAATGTGTTTCATCTGTAGTTAAATTTAAAGAGAAGGGACATCTGAAAAATATTAATCCTTCAAATCAATGAACATACTATTTTGCTCCATTTATTTAGATGTCCTTTTATATCTCTCAGCATTCAAAAGAAATCCATGCATTTCTTATTTTATTTATTATTGCGAGAATTTTTATTAATTGATTTTAATCAGTAAAGCATAAAATTATATATATTAAAACCATGTGATATTTTGATACATGTATATATTGTTTAATGTTTGAATCAGGTAAAACACATCTGTCTCCTCAAATATTTATCATTTCTTTCTGTTGAAAACTTAACTTTTGAAATATATAGTACATTATTGCTGTATATAGTTACCCTACTGTACAATAGCACACCAGAACATCTTGCTCCTTTCTAACTGTAACTTGGTAGCCATTCATCAAACTTTCCCCATCTCTCCCTCCCCAAAATTCTCCCCATCCTCTGGTAACCAACATTCTGCCCTCAATTTCTATGAGATCAACTTTTTTAGATTCCACATAAAAGTGAGATCATGCAGTATGTCTCTCTGTGCCTGGTTTATTTCACTCCTGGTTCATCAGTGTTGTCACAAAGGTCAGATTTCACTTTTTCATGACTGAATAGTATTATATCATGTATATGTGCCACATTTTCTCTATCCATTATTTTGCTGATGGTACTTATGTTCTTTCCATAACCTGGCTATTATGAAAAAATGCTATAGTGAACATGGGAATACAGAACTCTCTTTGACATCCTGATTTCATTTCCTGAGGATTACATACACAAGACTAGGATTGCTAGGTCACGTGGTAGTTCTATTTCTAGTTTTGTGAAGAACCTTCATACTGTTTTCTATAATGGCTACACTAATTCACATTCCCATCAACAATATGCGAGTGTTCCCATTTCTTCACATCCCACCAACACTGGTTAGTTTTTGTCTTTATGATAATAGCCAATTTAACATGTTTTAGGTGATATTTCACCATGGCTTTAGTTTGAATTTTCCTGATGATTAGTGGTATTGAGTTTTTTCCATATACTTGTTGACTATTTGCATGTTTTCTTTTCGAAAATGTCTATTCAGGTATTTTGCACATTTTTTAAAAGTTAGATCATTATTTTCTTGCTCTTGAATTGTCTGAGTTCCTTATGTATTTTGAATCTTAACCCCTTATCAGATGTAGAGTTCACAGATATATTTTCCTATTTTTAAGTTGTTTCTTCTCTCACTCTGTTGATTGTTTTTTTTTTTTTTTGCTTTTCAGAAACTTTTTAGTTTGATGCAATCCTATTCCTTTGTTTTTTTGCTTTTGTTGTATGTGTGTTTAGGGGTTTTATCCAAAGTCATTACCCAGATCAATGTCATGGGCCTTTTCTCTTATGTATTCATGCAGGAGTTTCACAATTGTGTGTTTTAAATTTAAATATTTAAACCAATTTGAATTTCTTTTTGTATCTATTGTGGTAAAGTGGTCTGTTTTTGTTCTTCTGCATGTGCATATCCAGTTTTCCAACACCCTTTATTGAAGAGACTGAACTTTCCTCATTTTTATTTATATTTTGTGGAAAATAGCTTGGCTATTTTTATGTTTTGGATGTGGTTTGTCTCCCAGGGTTCATGTGTTGGAAGCTTCTATCATCAATATGATGGTTTGGGGAATTTGTAGGATCTTTAAGAAGTGGTCCTAGTGGGAACTAAATAGGTCATTGGGAGTGCTGATCTTAGAAGAAATTCAGGTAGGTCTTGAGGGACTCCAAGTTAGTTCACACAGAGGAGTTGTTATAAATGAGTGTGCATGGGCTCTCCCCTTATCTCTTTCTTCCTATTTTGCTATTATTTGATCTCTCCTTCCTTGTGCCCCCACCACTGTGATGCCATCTGCCATGATGCCTTTACCAGAGCCATGACAAAGCTGACGTCATGTCCTTGAACCTGCAAAAGTATAAGCCAAATAAACCCCTTTTCTTTATAGGTATTTTATTATAGTGACAGAATGTGGACTAGCGCAGTTATAAATGCATGGATTTATTTCTGGGCTCTGTATCATGTTCCATTGAGCTATGTCTGAATTTATGCCAGTACCATGCTCTTTGAGTTACTACAACTATGTAATATATTTTGATGTCTCTATTTTGTTCTTTTTGATTAAGTTTGCTTCGGCAATTCAGAGTTTTGTTTTGTTTATTTATTTTTTTATGTGTGTGCCTGGCGCCATACAAAATTTAGGATTTTTTTCAATTTCTGTGAAGAATGTTATTTTGGTATTCTGATAAGTTTCATAAAAATATTTATTCCACCAATACATGAACATGGGTAACTTCCCATTTATTTGTCTTTTTGTCAGTTTCTTTCATTGATGGTTATAGTTGTCAATACAGAGATCTTTCACCTCCTTAAATTTATTCCTCAGTCTTTTATTTTGTGTAGCTATTATAAATGGAAATTTTTAGGCATCTTTTTTTCCCCAACAGTTTACTGTTAGTGTACAGAAATGTCATTGAGTTGATATTGTATCCTGAAACTGTACTGAATTCATTTATTAGTTCTAACAGTTGCTTGGTGTTATCAGTTAGGTTCTCTCTATATAAAATCATTTCATATGCAAACAGGGACAATTTTAACATCTTCCTTTCCAATTCAAAATCTTTTATTTCTTTCCCTTGCCTAAGTGCTCTGGCTGGGTATGCTATTATGTACTTTTATTGGAGCTAATGTGGCTAAGGAATCAAATATTTAATTTTATTTCATTTTAAGCAATTTAAATTTATGTTCAGATAGTCACAGGTGACTACCATATAGGCCAGCAGATTTCTAGGCTTTATAGGGACCACAGAAGAAAACATTTCCTCTTTTTTAAACTTAGCTAAATTGCATGAGTGTCAATGAAAGCAATTGATTCCCATCAGCCTTAATAAATGCAATGAGACTAGTTAGGTGAGCAGCTAGGTACATTTTCCTTCAGAATCCAAAAAGAAATGTTCCCTCTTCTTACAGCAATTTCCTAGTTCCAACCAGAGAAAATCCCTATCCTTTAGAGGGTAAGGTAGATTGAGACATTTCTCATACTACTTAATTTCCCTCCCTGTATATCCACATACTCGCCCTGACTTTGTGGTGGGTTGAATATGTTTCCTCAGATCTTGACTTTGGCTTTGGCTATGAGACTTACTTTGGCCAAGAAAGTGTTAAAACTGTGACAGAAGCATACACTTTAACCTTGCTTAAATGTGTGTGTTTGGCCACTTTTGTTTCTATGAAACAGGAAACAGCCTATCCCAGGTAGCCTCTGGTCCAGGGTGAATGTGGAGATGGGGAAACACATATGAATCCAACTTGGATACTGACACCTACTGCCTAGAATCTATTCTAGCCCAGCTGAGGTATAGCTAATCAGCAGACTTGTTTTAAGCCACAGAAATTTTGGCTCCATTTGTTACTCAGCATTATTGTAGCAGAGCTAATACAAGGGGCAATATAAGAAGTATTTCTAGGAGGGCTTTGCACATTTCTGGGAGAGGATTCATAATTCTTCAGAGCTCCCTCTGTTTTTTCATTTCATATGGTGGAGATAAGACAGCAATTATTTGCCTTCGAAGCATGTTCTTTTAGTAGTGGTAAGAATAGGGAGACCTTCAAAGTCTAAGGATTTGTGTAACAGAAATTGCACAGTTCAGTGAGCAAGGCAACTGAGTGAAACATTTCACTTTAACAAGGTCTATTTCTGGCTTCAATGACACAACTTTCTCCTTCCTGAACTCCCTATTGCTCAAGCTTTGTTACCAAGAAGGGAAGGAAAATATCACTATTTAGTCTGCCTTCCAAAGTAACTATGATGAAAAACAAAGATGGCAAAACCTTTCAAAATTCCACAGTATTTAAAAATATGTGACTTTAACTTTGGTAGCTGAAATTGCTAAACATCAATGCAGGAATGCCTCTTTGGTGGACATTTCCTTCTAAGTGACTAAGGGAGAGCTTAGCCTCCTCACCTGTTGTTTCTCTGCATGGCCAAAGTTGAGTGAGTTTTTCCCCTTGTGATTTTTGTTGCATTCTGAGCATTAATGATGCTGGAATAGTATTGTACTCTCCCCCAGGTGCATCGATTTTCCTGCTTGAATTGATGTAGTCCTACAAAGAGAACACCTAACTGTTATTATTCTTTTGGATGCTCTATTCACTAACTTGGCCATTCTGCTCAGCTTAATGAAAAATAGGCTGTGTCTATGGCAGAAAAAATAGCTTTTCAGATGTTAAATGCTTCCTGAGTTTGAAGCATGAGAACAGGCATGTACTCAAAGATTAAGGGAGCCTGATTTTTAAAAATGTAATATAGCAATTGATGAAATTATCAGGGGAAGAGCAAACTATAGACTGCAATATTTCAAACTCTGCTCAGTACATATAGGAAAACTTACTTCTTAAATGTTTGAATCTGGCAACAGAAGCCAAAAACATTATTGCCTGTATTTTTTCTTTTTCAATTGAAGATATTTACTATTTGGGGAAGCCATTATGTTGGTTAAGATAATTACCAATAGTCACACATGGAAGTTTGGCTCCTTCCTCTGTGCCCTTGTTGCAATTGTTCTACTCAGTTATATCTGTTTGATGTGTACATCTAGAAACCTCTTCCCAGACCAGTGGTCAGGCACTATAATTGTCCTTTTGGCCTAGGACTAATGGATCAATTGTTAACCCTGAAGCCTCAAGAGGACTGAAATCAAGGGAGGATGCTGAGTTGAATAGGAAGTGGAGTCTAGTAATCCAGAGAGGTTAAATCAAATAAAATGACTAAAGCCAAATGGTCAGAGAAGATAGTGGCCAAGGTTTGGTGCTAGAGATAAGAGAAACCCACTTCAAGAAAGCCAGGTGTTATGCCAGGCAATTTTTGAAACAGGCACCATTGTCAGAAGCTGGAATCTATGTGTATGAAGGAGTGTATTATCAGAAAGAGCCAGTCTTAAAGGTCAAAGATAGGGTTTATCCCCCAGATAGATAGGGTCTATCTCTTCCACAATACTGTGAGCTCCCTGAGGAAGTGTTTATCTAATTCTTCCTTATTCTTCTGGTGTATATCATGTAGGAACTAAATAAAATTTGGCAGCATGAAAAAATCATCCAGATTAAGCAGATACACAATATACCTGTTAACATTACTATTTGAGTAAGTCAAGTTATATAAAGAATTATGTTATGTGATTACACTTCCATTTATGTAACTGGTTGCACTTTGTGCAATGGAAAAAAAAAAGAAAAGACAGAATTAAAAAGGGGAATTGCATCAATTTTGGAAAAAAAATACTGGTGATAGTTAGATTTTTTTTGGAGAAGCAAACTCAGCACATGTTTTCAAAACCACCACAGCTATTCTTTGGAGTTAGTAAAAATCATGATTCCTGTTGCTGTGAAAAGTAGATGAACTTAAAGAACCCTTTAGGTTCTTTTAAAAGAGAAGCACTTTGAAAGGAGAAAACACCATATAAGTGCCAAATGTTATTATTATTGCCACTTTTGTGAATACCTCTAAGCCACAGAAAAACATGTTCATAAAAGGAGTGTGCTTTGGAGATGGAATGGTAAGAGATCATTTGAAACATTCCACACACAAGCTGCCTGCATTTAGTGCCATCTCCCTGAAATCCCAAATTACTATTGTCACCATTGTGTGTAGTGAAACTTTAAGGTAAATAAAGAGCACAGCAGGAAGAAAACATTAAATGCGTTTACTGTGGCCTAATGATAACAATCCCAGAGCATTATTTGCTTTCATGGTAAATCATAGTGTGAAAATAACAATATACATTCCCATTACTGACCAATGTCACCAATCACCATATTATATTGGTTTATCTCTCCCCACAACTGTACAAATGTGAAATAAATCTTCCACCTGTGAATGCCAGTTCTATTTTGGCCTCCAGGTTTTCTAGAACTGTGCAAGTTTTCATGCTCATATTCATACATATATTCCTGACATATTTATACAGACAGACATACACACATACACATCCAGACCTACAGTTTGGAAAACTATAGGCTGTGGGCAAAATGTAGCCCACTATTTGTTTTGGAATGTGCCATAATATAAAAGGAGATTTTTACTTTTTTTTGTTTTTTTTAAGGACTTCAGCATTCTAGGTAGGCACTCTACCACTACGTCATGTCCCCAGCCATGGATTTTATATCTTAAAATGTTTACAGAAAAATCCTGAGAAGAATAACATAACATGTGAAAATTATATAAAATTGTATGTATAGACTTGAACATTTAAGTTTTATTGGAACACGATCTTGTTCATCAGTTTTTGGCTGCTTTTGTGCTAAAAAAGACGGAGTAGCTATGACGCCTTATTGCTTACAAAGTCAAAAATATTTACTGTCTTGACCTTTACAGAAAAAAATTACAAACTTGACCTAGAGACTACTTATTGCTCCTTTTAAAAATTGCATTTTTGTTAATGCAATATTTCAATTAAAGGCAAAGAGTAAAAACTATGAATTTTTACCCAATGTATTTAACTATGTGATTCTCCCCAACTCAAATAAAAATAAAGAACATTTCCAGGAGGGAGTGTTGGGGATTGATATTGGCAAAATTATATTATTATATTATGTGCATGTACAAATATGTAATAACAAATTTCATCATTATATACAGCTATAATTTAACAATACAAATGTGGAAAGAGAAAAATTTTAAAAATAAAAATAGTAACATTTCCAGTATTCCAGAAGGCTCCTGCCAGGTCATTATGCCCTCCCACAATTATCAATAATTCTAAGATCTTCTGCCTGCTTTGGAAATATATATTACCAAAATTATATAGTATATATTTTGTTTGGCTTATTTTATTCAACCTTTTATCTGTGAAATGAACTCATGTTGCATATGGCGATAATTTATTATGTTGTATGAACAGTATAATTTATTTATACATTCTTCTGTTGGAAATTGAGTAGTTTTCAATTTTTGACTACTATGAATATAGTGGCAATGAACATTCTTTTTTTCAGATTTATAGCAGTTTATTTCATGTCCAACATTGTATAGACAAACTATAAAATGGTGATAAACCATATTTACATGTATTCAAGATGAATTTCAATCATCATTGCAATGAACATTTTTGTACATGCATTTTGGCAAATATATACCCTCAATTCTCTTGAGAACATGCCTAAATAGAGCAGCTAGCATGCTGATTATTTTGGAAAAAAAAAACAGAACTACAGTTTTCTATGAGCAAGATACATTCAGTAAAAACTTTTAAAAATGTGAAGCAACAATACTTTTGTTTTTGTAGATGCATACTAAAATACATATGATTGAATTCCAGAATGTAATTTAAAAGGCTATAGACAAAAGGAAGATAAAGGAGGATAGATGTTTTAAATGACAATATAGGATGAGTGAACCTACAGGAGAGATCTTTCAGGATTTATTTCATTGCACTTTTTATTTTTAGCACATATGGAAACTTTCCCAATAAAAATTAGAATAAAGTACTGTGTGTAGCTCAGTCATAGAAGACTTATGTAGTATTTGAAAGGGCCTGGGTTCGATCTCTAGTATTACACACACACACACACACACACACACACACACACACATTAAAAAAAAGAAGAAGAAACAGGTTACAATAAATAATGAAGCAGATCTACTACTACTCACCAGAATGCTAGGTATTGGGGAAACTTTTAACTTCTGAAACTAGGACTACAGTTGCACTTTCTAGTATGTGAACCTGTTTTATTAATTATTAAAATAACTGATGATATCTATCATAAGTTGTGGGGACAAATATATAACTAAATGATGAAACTGCACATTGAGAGCTTGCTAGGGTTCCATTCTTAGGCAATGTCTTTAACTTGGTCTGCACAATGAGAATTGTTCTTAGAGTTACTATGAAGATGATATGAGACAAACCATCTATGAGCCTTTAATTTAGCACTTATCACTTGGTAAGCACTCATTAAGTGTTGTTGAAACCTATTTTCACAGCCTGAGTTCAAGAACAACTAGAAAATCTGAACAAAATATTTTTAAAAACTTATTGGAAGGCATAGGGGAGCTATGGAGGTGAGAGAATTAATGGCACTAACAGCCTTTAGAGAAGAAAAGTCAGAGAAGTGAGATTGGCATTTGGTGATGCTTTTTACCTCAAGGCATTTGACAATTTCAAAGCAGTGGCTGAGAGGCCAAGTAGTACAGAGCTTTCAATAGCCTTAGAGGGATTCTGAGACAAAAATTTGAGTTCAAGATCAACAGGAAGGAGCAATCCTGACATATTCCAGAATTTCTGTTGGAATTCAAAAAGCTACACATCTGCATTTCATTAAATGTAAAATGGAAGGTTCTAGCTCTCATAGATTACTAAAACCTAGCTCTGGATAATATCATTTCCTGATTGAATTAAGTTATTCTGAGATTTGCAGTTCCCTTAAAGTACCTTCCTGCCAGAGGCAAAATGAAAATAAATGTACTCTGGAGGAAGATTACATCATCCACAACCTCAAATTATCCCTTCATTTTATCATACAGAATGTTCAACAGTTTATTTAAAAGGAACCAGGCATATAGAAGGAAAAAATCGATCAAAACCCAATAGTGTGTGTGGATAATAAAAACAAATCCGTAGGAGGTCCATAAAATGGAGATATCATTCAAATATTTCAAAATGATAATGTCAACATATTCAAGGAATTTAAAGAAAAGATGAAGAATTTGTGTAGAGAAAACTGATAAAAATTAAAATAAAAATTATAGAAATGAAAATAAGATTAAGAGATTAATAAATTCTTTTAACTGCAGACTAAATGTAAGAGGATAGAGAATTGCTAACTGCACTATGGAACAGAATAAAAATATCTAGTCTGAATCATGGAAAATTGAAAGGCATGTCTATGCAAAGAAGAGCATTAGAGATTTTGGGGACATAATATAGGGATTGAACTCAAAATGATGGGAAAAGATTATCAGAAAGATAATGACTGAGAATTTCCCAGAAATGATGAATACATGTACATAGGGTAATGCTGTTTGTCTCATTCTGTTATTTTTCTTTCCCCCACCCCATCCCCACTCCTCTTTTTCCTCTATGCAACCCATCTTTCCTCCATTCTTGCCTTCCTCCAACCCCACATTATGTATCATCATCCACTTATTAGATCATTTGGCCTTTGGTTTTTTGGGATTGGCTTATCTCACTTAGCATGATATTCTCCAACTGCATCCATTTACCTGCAAATACCATAATTTCATTATTCTTTATGGCTGAATAATATTCCATTGTGTATATATACCACAGTTTCTTTATCCATTCATCTATAGAAGGGCATCTAGGTTGGTTCCACAAGCTAGCTATTGTGAATTGAGCTGCTATGAATATTGATGTGGCTGCATTACTGTACTATGCTTATTTTAAGTCCTTTGGATAGAGGCCAAGGAGTGGGATAGCTGGACCAAATGGTGGTTCCATTCCAAGTTTTCCAAGGAATCTCCACACCAGTTTCCAGAGTGGCTGCACTAATTTGCAACCCCACCAGCAATGCATGAGTATACCTTTTCCCCACATCCTCACCAACACCTATTGTTGCTTGTAGTTTTGATAACAGACATTCTAATTGGAGTGAGATGAAATCTTAGGGTAGGTTTGATTTGCATTTCCCTTATTACTAGAGATGTTGTACATTTTTTCATGTATCTGTTGATTGCTTGTAGATATTCTTCTGACAAGTGTTTGCTCATTTCCTTAGCCCACTTATTGATTGGGTTATTTATATTCTTGGTGCAAAGTTTTTTGAGTTTTTATAGATTCTGGAGATTAGTACTCTATGTGAAGTGTGTGTGGCAAAGATTTTCTCCCACTCTGTAGGCTCTCTTGTCACATTGCTAATTGTTACCTTTGCTGAGAAAAAGCTTTTTAGTCTGAATCTACCTCAATTATTGATTACTGCTTTTATTTCTTTTGCTTTGGGAATCATGTTAAAGAAGTCTGGTCCTAACCCCACATGATGAAGATTTGGACCTATTTTTCTTCTATTAGGTGCAGGGTCTCTGGTCTAATTCCTAGGTCCTTGATCCATTTTGAATTGAGTTTTGTGCAGGGTGAGAGATAGGGGTTTAGTATCATTTTGCTTTATATGGATTTCCAGTTTTGCCAGCACCATTTGTTGAAGAAGTTATCTTTTCTACATTGTATGCTTTTGGCAGTTTTGTCCAGTATGAGATAAATGTATTTATGTGGGTTTGTCTCTGTGTCCTCTATTCTGTACCATTGGTCTACCTGTCTATTTTGGTGACAATACCATGCTGTTTTTGTTACAATTGCTCTGTAATATAGTTGAAGGTCTGGTATTGTGATATCCCCTGCTTCGCTCTTCTTGCTAAGAATTGCTTTAGCTATTCTGGGTCTCTTATTCCTCCAAATGAATTTCATGATTGCTTGCTCTATTTCTGTGAGGAACGTCATTGGGATTTTAGTTGGAATTGCATTGAATTTGTATAGCGCTTTTGGTAGTATGGCCATTTTGACAATATTAATTCTGCCTATACAAGAACACAGGAGATCTTTGCATCTTCTAAGGTTTTCTTTAATTTCTTTCTTTAGTGTTCTGTAGTTCTCATTTTAGAGGTCTTTCACCTCTTTTGTTAGATTGATTCCCAAGTTTTTATTTTATTTTTTGAGGCTATTGTTAATGGGGTAGTTTTCCTAATTTCTTTTTCAGAGTATTAATCACTTATGAATAAAAATGCATTAGATTTATGAGCATTGATATTATATCCTGATACTTTACTGAATTCATTAATGAGTTCCAGAAGTTTTCTGGTGGAATTTTGGCTCCTCTAAATATAGAATCATGTCATCAGCAAATAGGGATAGTTTGACTTCTTCTTTTCCTATTCATATCCCTTTAATTTCTTTGGACTGTCTAATTGTTCTGGCTAGAGTTTCAAGGACAATGTTGAATAGAAGTGGTGAAAGAGTGCATCCCTGCCTTGTTGCAGGTTTTAGGGGGAATGCTTTCAGCTTTTCTCCATTTAGAATGATGTTGACTGTGGGCTGAGCATAGATAGCCTTTACAATGTTAAGGAATGTCCCTACTGTCCCTAATTTTTCTAGTGTTTTGAGCATGAAGGGGTGCTGTATTTATCAAATGCTTTCTCTGCATCTATTGAAATAATCATGTGGTTCTTGACTTTAAGTCTTTTGATGTGGTGAATTACATTTACAGATTTCTGGATGTTGAACCAACCTCGCATCCCTGGGATGAAACCCACTTGATCATGGTGCACTATCTTTTTAATATGCTTTTGTGTGGGATTTGCTAAAATTTTGTTAAGAATTTTTGCATCTATGTTCATTAGGGATATTGGTCTGAAATTTTCTTTCCTCGACGTGTCCTTCTCTGGTTTTGGTATCAGGGTGATATTAGCTTCATAGAATGAGTTTGGAAGGGTTCCCTCCTCCTCTATTTCATGAAATACTTTGAGGAGTATTGGAATGAGCTCTTCTTTGAAGGTCTTGTAGAACTCAGCTGTGAATCCATCTGGTTCTGGACTTTTCTTTCTTAGGAGAGTATTGATGACTTCTTCTTTTTCATTGCTTGAAATTGATCTATTTAAATTGTGTATGTCCTCAAGATTCAGTTTGGGTGGATGGTATGTCTCTAGAAACCTGTTCATGTCTTTGAGATTTTCTATTTTTTTGGAGTATAGATTTTCAAAATAGCTTCTAATTATGTTTTGTATTTCAATAGTGTCTGTTGTGATATTTCCGTTTTCATCATGAATTTTAGTAATTTGAGTTTTCTCTCTTCTCGTCGTTAGTGTGGCTAAGGGTTTATCAATTTTGTTTATTTTTTCAAAGAAACAACTTTTTGTTTTGTCAATTTTTTGAGTAGTTTCTTTTGTTTCAATTTCATTGATTTCTGCTCTCATTTTAATTATTTCCTCTCTTCTAGAACTGTTGGTGATGATCTGTTCCTCTTTTTCTAGGGCTTTGAGCTGTAATATTAGGTCATTTATTTGTTGACTTTTCATTCATGTATTGAATAAGCACCATGCAATGTATTTACCTCTTTGTACTGCTTTCATAATGTCCTAGAGATTTTGATATCTCATGTCTTTGTTCTCATTCACCTATAATAATTTTTTTTATTTCCCCCTGATGTCTTCTGTTATCTGTGCATCATTTAATAGTGTATTATTTAATCTCCAGGTGTTGGAGTAGTTTTCATTTTTTATTTTATCAATGATTTCTAATTTCATTCCATTATGATCTGATAGAATATAAGGTAGAATCTGTATCTTTTTGTATTTGCTATGAGTAGCTTTGTGGCATAACATATGGTCTATTTTAGAGAAAGATCCATGTGCTGCTGAGAAGTAAGTGTATTTGCTCATTGATGGATGAAATATTCTATATATGTGTGTTGAGTCTAAATTTTTGGTTGTGTTATTGATTTCTATGGTTTCTTTGTTCAAATTTTGTGTGGAAGATCTGTGCAATGGTGAGAGAGGTGTGTTAAAGTCACCTGGTATTATTTTGTTTTCGTGTACTGAGTTCCTGGAATTGAGAAGGATCTGTCTGACGTACATGGATGCATCATCGTTTAGGGCATAAATATTTATGATTGTTATGTCTTGTTGATTTGTGCTTCCCTTAGACAGTGTGAAATGCCCTTCTTTATCCCTTCTAACTCATTTTGGCTTGAAATCTGCTTTATCTGATTGAGGATGGAAACCCTGACTTTTTTACTGAGTCCGTGTGCATGGTATGTTTTCCACCATCTTTTCACCTTTAGTCTGTGGCTATCTTTTTCTATGAGCTGCATCTCTTGAAGGCAGCATATTGTTGGGTCTTTCTTTTTAGTCCAATCTGCCAGTCTATGTCTTTTGATTGATGAGTTCAGTCCATTAACATTCAGGGTTATTATTGAGATATGACTTGTATTCCTCGTCATTTTGACTTATTTTTTGTTGGTGACTTGATTTGATTTCTCCTTTATTTGGCTATTTCTTTAGGATGGTTCCTCCCTTTGCTGACTTACATTGTTGTTTTTCATTTCTTCCTCATGGACTATTTTGCTGAGAATATTCTGTAG
Source organism: Glaucomys volans (assembly GCA_020662805.1). Lineage (NCBI taxonomy): Eukaryota > Metazoa > Chordata > Mammalia > Rodentia > Sciuridae > Glaucomys > Glaucomys volans. Next base: position 159,670 of record JAJEJO010047615.1, read on the forward strand.
AGGTGGCTTTCTATTTGTAAATTCTTTTAGCTTTTGTTTATCATGGAAGGATTTTATTTCATCATCAAATCTGAAGGTAAGTTTTTCTGGGTATCAGATTCTTGGTTGGCATCCATTCTCTTTCAGAGCTTGAAATATGCTGTTTCAGACCCTTTTAGCTTTTAGGGTCTGTGTTGAGAAATCTGCTGATAACTGTATTGGTTTTCCCCTAATTGTAATCTGATTTTTTTTCTTGCAGCCTTTAAAATTCTATTTTTATTTTGTATGTTAGGTACTTTTATTATAATGTGCCCTGGTGTGGATTTGTTCTAATTTTGTACATTTGGTGAACTCTAAGGCTCTTGTATTTGATTTTCCATTTCATCCTTCAGACTTGGGAAATTTTCTGATATTATTTCATTGAATAGAGTATTTATTCCTTTGGTTTATATCTCTGTGCCTTCCTCAATCCCAGTAATTCTTAAATTTGGTCTTGTCATGATATCCCATAATTCTTGTATGTTCTGTTCATGAATTCTTTCATCTTCTCTGTTGGGTCAACTTTGTTTTCAAGATTAAATATATTGTCTTCAATATCTGAGGTTCTGTCTTCCAAGTGATCTAGCCTGTTGGCTATGCTTTCTATTGAGTTTTTAATTTGGTTTGTTTCCTTCATTTCAAAGATTTATCTTTTTTTTCAGAATCTCTATCTCTTTATTGAAATGATCTTTTGCTTCCTGTATTTTTCTTTTAACTGTTAATTGGTGCAATCCTTCATTGCCTGCATTTCCTCTCTTAACTCATCATTTGCGTCCCTGATCATTTTAATTATGTGTATTCTGATCTCCCTTTCTGACATTTCTTCTGCCATTCTGTCCTTGGATTCTATTGATGTAGCATCTAGGTTTGTTTCGGACACTTTCTTTCCTTGTTTTCTTATGTTGTTCATGTGTCTTCCCCACTAGCAGTGAGAATCTGAGGTTTTGCAGTTCCCCCCCCTACACTTATAATGTTCCTGCATGTTTCCAATACCTCACCTTGAAGTGAGAGATCAATATTAGCCACATACCATACAAACAATATGCATCCTTAACTCAAATAGTCCCTTTTAAGGAATAAACCATATTGTCTTAGTAAACTGAGATGATGAGTTCAATTATTATCTACTGTTTAGTCTATAGTTTTGCAATAAGGGCCATAATTTCTAAAGGTGGACAAAGAGGATGGAGCAGGATGTAGGATATACCATTAATGGGATAAGAAATGTGTCTATAGAGGTACTATGTCATAGGAGTATTGACAGAGGAATTAAAAGAAATTGGTTGTTAGTATGAGAAAGGAGAGTCTCCAAGGAGACAGAGTAGTGGAAAATAGAGAGGGTGAGAAAGATATTAATAAAAGAAAAGAAAAGTAGGTATAATAGTAGGTATAATAGAAATAATCATAATATTAATACTAAACTATACTGTACTGTTCAAACCCCCTAGTCTTCAGCAGCCTGATGCTTGGGAAGAACTTGATGAAGTGGTATCCCAAGAAGGGTGCTGCCCCTCTAGGTATGGTGGCCTCCTGGTGGGTTATAATTCCTGTAGTGGGCAGAAGAGCCCCCACATGTTGACAGGTGGTCAACCGCTGCCAGGGCACTAGACTGCAGGCTAGGGCAAGGCTGGGCTGGACCTAGGCGGTGGGCCAGGCTTCTGGGCACAGAAGTCTCACGTGAGTGCTCCAGGCCAGGCCTCCTAGGTGTGGAAGTCTCTCACTGGTTATCTGGACCGGGCCTCCCTGCTCAGAAGTCTCATGCAGGTGCTCTGGGGTGGCCTCCCTGGTGCTATAAATTCTGTCTTATGGATATACATAATGGTGGATTTTTAAAAGAAGAAAGTCTAAGTATCCATGATCAAGCCTCCATTTAAGGCAGTCATAAAAAAACAAAAAATTAAAAACAACAAAAATAGAAGATATCATTGCTATTGATAGGATAAAAAAAATTAACAAAATAGAAAAACCTGAACTACAGAGAATCAGAAAAACCATACTTAGTTCTTTGAAAAGACAATAAAATTGATACCTTCTCTTCCAAGATTAAATAAGAAAAAGAGAAGGCAAAAAGAAATTAAAAAGTAGGGATGAAAAAGAGGTCATCATGCAAATCCTACAAAAATTATAAGTTTATTTAAAATTGTAGGGCTGGGGCTGTGGCTCAGTTGTAGAGGACTTGCCTAGCACACATGAGGCACTGGGTTTGAATCTCAGCACCACATAAAAATCAATAAATAAAGGTATTGTGTCCATGTACAACTAAAACAATTTAAAAATTTTATTAACAAGTATTAATTGTACATATTAATGGGTTCAGTATGAAATTTCCCTATTTGTATATGCCATGCACTGACCAAAAACACCATTTTCCACCCTCTCAAACTCCCAACGCTCCCACCCTTTTCTCCCTTCCCAGTCTCTAGTAATCACTCTTCTACTTTGAGGTTGACTATTTTTTTAAGCTTCCAAATATGAAAGAGAAAATGTAGTACTCATTTCTTTGTGTTTGGCTTATTTTATGAAACATATTCTCTAGTTCCATCTACTTTTCTGCAAATAACAGAATTCCATTCTTTATGACTGAGTAATACTCCATTGTGTGTGTCTACTACATTTTTTGTTCATTCACACACTGATGAGCAACTAGGCTGATTCCATAACTTAGCTATATTTTTTGCTGTCTTTTTTTAAAATTTTTTTTAAATTTTTACCTTCTGCATTTTGATTCATTGTACACAAAGTGGTAGAACTTTTCATTTCTATGGTTGTGCATGATGTAGATTCATGTAATCATACATGTACATAGGATAATGATGTCTGTCTCATTCCACCATTTTTCATACCCCCATCCCCTCCATAGTGCTATAATAGCAATGGGTGTTCAGGTATCTCTGTGATGTGCTGATTTCATTTCCTTTGGATGTATACTCAGAAGTGGGATCTCTGGATCATATTGCATTTCTTTCTTTAAATATTTTTTAGTTATAGCTGACACAATACCTTTATCTCATTTATTTATTTTTATGTGGTGAGAATCGAACCATGGACCTCACACAGGTTGTGCAAGCACTCTACCACTGAGCTTACAACCACAGCCCCTCATATTGCATTTCTATTTTTAGTTATTTGAGGAACTGGCATCTGTTCTCCATAATGGCTATACTAATTTACATTCCCACCCACAGTATAGGAGTTTTGTTTTTCTTCACATTCTCACTGATCTCTTTTTGGATAATAGTACTTTTAACTGAGATGAGATGGCATCTCATGGTAGTTTTGATTTGCATTGTCTGAATGCAATGAGATTGAGCATTTTTGCATATATTTCATATATTTCTTAACCATTTGTATTTCTTCTTTTGGGGGGTATCTATCCAAATTGTTTGACAATTTAAAAAATTATATTACTTACTTTTTTGTCATGTTTTTTGAGTTCCTCATATATGAACCCTCTGTTGGATGAATAGTTGGCAAAAGTTTTCTCCCATTTTGTGGGCTAATTCACTAATTTTTGGTTTATGAGTCATTGCTGCTGAAGAGTTTCTTTCACAGAATGAATGTGTAATTTAGTTTTCCTCTTTTCTATGGATGGATTTGACTTCTAAAGAAGTTCTGGCTCAGATATGTTTGGACACCTTAATGCACTTCTTTTTTTAAATTTACTTTTAGCTGTCAATGGATCTTTTAAAAATTTTATTTATTTATATGTGGTGCTGAGTATCAAACCTGTGGCCTCACACATGCCGGGCAAGCACTATACCACTGAGCCACACCTCCAGCCCCGCTATGCACTTCTGAATGAGACACAACACATTCTAATTTTACAAAGACTTTTATAAATCAGATACAAGGCTAAAAATCTGTACGAAAATCCACCTTTATCATAGACTCCTGTGTGCAATTTGGGCCAAATCACTGAACATTGTCAGAGTGTCACATTTCCAATTTATTATAGTTCCTTGATTCTACTATCCCACTGATTGTGGTCCATTCCCAGTGAAGCAATTTCTTCTGATGGAATTAGATTATTTTTTCATTTTCAATGCTGAAGACTTATATTGCCATGCTTTTACCTTTAGTTATAGAGTCCAATTGTAAATAATAAGTATTATTCATTCTGGGCTTACTAAAATCACCCAAATGTTGCTGGGGCTGCATGGTCACATCTTTGCTTGAGTTATTTATATGCAATTACTTTGCTTTTAAGAATAATAGGACATGCAAATCAAGAAGCTGTTAAAATGACTGTAATTAAAGTAATACATGAGAAAAGGATCCAATTTTGTGGACAGTTGTTTATTCTGCATTTTACCTTTCAAAACAATTAATTTGTGGTTATACATTTATATGCTCACAGGAGATATTTGCAATATAATTTTAAACTGGGGAAAATCAATGTTTTATATCAGCCCATTAGAAAAACAAGCAAAGAACCTAATCTCCCTTCATTAGGTTGAAGCAAACACAGGTCTCAGGAGATGGCTATTCTGTTCTTTTCTGTAGTGAAGAAGTAAATATGGGAAAAATTCCTACTATCATTCTTAGGCCTAGGAGGCTACTAGGACTGGTAGTTAATGGACAATACTTTGGCATGAGTTTTCCTCCCCCATTGTGTTAACTATTGATGATAGCTTAACTATACTGTAACCCTGCTCCATCCGCAGCCTATTCCCCCTCTTCCTCAATTAATAAGTTGCATTACAATGGAGGTATGTGTATTTGACTGCCTGGGTAGACCTGATACTTCTGCCATTGTTTAATTTAATGAAAACCCACAATGACATTACATTCTAAATGTCTTTTAAAAAGTTTGGACAATTATTCATTACTCTATTTGAGTAGCTCAGTAGCCTTTACTTTTCATCTGAATTTTCATCTAATTGGCAATGACCTTCAGCCGACTTTCTTCTCTCTCAAATTCCCTAATCACATTTCATGGCAGTACCATCAGACTGTCCTGGAAAAGCTACATGCTGAGATGCCAAGGAAATCCATGCAGCCTTGAAACACTTAAAGAGAACTGGAGTGGACAGAAAAAGAAAATTCATCTAACCTCTTCAAGTTTACAAAATATAATATCTGGCAATGCATCTCATTAAATGATCCAAAAGAGGTTTTCAAATTATTTTCTGAAAATAATGCAGGCTTTATATTTCCAGAAATCTCAGATCTGGAATGGTATTATGGTGTTTAATATCATTTCAGAATAGTCATCAAGTTCTGTTCTAAGCATTTCTTTATCTTCCCTATTGTCAATTAATGCAGATATGTGAGATAGTCAAGGTCTATGCCAATCAACATGAAAATGTTGAAAAAGTAACTCAAGGAGAGCATTGTTCTTCAGAAATACATGCAACATTTTGAGAGAATCAGTAGGATTTCAGGGCATTAGTGTGACAAAGCCAAACCACCAGACCAAATGTGCAAACAATGTAATCAAGCATTTAAATGATTTATCTGGATGCTGGATGTTTGGTTTAATGGATGTAGAATAACTTGCCTAACTGTCTGAGTGTTTCATATTTCATGGCTTGTGATGAGATTGTGTAGACACTAACTATATGACTCTCAGATCTATTTTTATTCAATAAAATTCTGCATAGTATTGTACATGCCTTGAATTTATATAATGCTTTTCTATCATGGCATTTTGCAAGAGGATAAGATTTAAAATGTGCCATCTGACTTTCAAGTAAAAAGAGCATCTCTAAAATGATAGTAGTTACTGAGAAAATATAGCAGCAGACAACTTGTTTCTGGGAAACAAAAGAACGATGAAAAAAAGCTCATTTGAAAGCAGTATCCTGCAAGAAAGGCCTCAACTGTTATGCTCTGTTCTTCCTATCAGTCACTCCCCCTACCATCTCCTCCTTGTACTGCCCCACCCAGGGTACAGTTGTTTAGGCCATTTTAAAGAAGATTGAGAGTGTATCACATACAATAAGGCATTTTATTGGAACATTTGAATCCATTTGAAGGATTGGCCTAAGACTTGTCCAAATACAATAAAGGAAAACAAGATAGGAGAACATTATCCTAAAATAAAGTGAATTGGACCAAAATGGAAATGGACCTAATAAATTCATCTAAAATGAAAATATGACATCAAAAGTGTACAGAGAGGAGTGAATTTGTTTTTAGCATTTTGTCTCACTATCAACTTGTGCTTTAGTATTTTAGCATTGGTTCTTTTTCTGTTCAATTCTAAAAGAATTGCACATTGAAGGTTTCTCCAATTCTGAGACAAGAAAAATTAAGGATAGTTTTGAAGAACTAAACTCTTCAGAGAGTGAAGAACATTTTTTTATAGTCTGTTTTCTGAAATGGCATGAATTTTTTCTGAAGTGTCTGTGGTTTCAGGATAGACTAATCAGTGTTGACAACAACTTAGAAACAATTCTAGTAACCACGGGACCTCCTTCACCTCTTAGCTGGTGTATAATTAACAGTATGAAAATCTGCCTGAGTATGAAATAGTTGTCCAGTATTATTGCCTCTGCACATTTTGATGAGCTGCCAGCTGAGTAACCTTTGGGGCTAAACTTTGTAAGTTTATCTCTTGGTTCATTTCGGTTACTAGGAGAGAAAGAAAGAAGTTGCTGCTAATTAAAATGATTGCTATGACTGTTCTCCAAAGACTACTCTATCAGTTAAAAAGTCCATGTGTAAATGAAGCACCCCAGGCATCAGCAAATTTTTGAAAGCAAGTCAGAACAAATGAAGGTTTCTGTTTAAACTGAACTTGTACACAACAGGCTCAGCTGGAAAAAAAGTGGTGAAGGATTCTTTTTACAAGGGCTTTTCAGATTTTCTTGGAAGAGCAGCTGTTTTGAGGAACAGAGGGAAATGTTTCTTTTTTTAAGGGCAGTTAATGGAAGTTCACATTTTTGGTCCAGAATTATGACCCATCATGTGAATTTTTTATTTAGGGAGCTTCTGATGTTTTGCGGAATAATTGTGCTATAACAGATGCTGTCTGTGTCACACTCATGCATCAAGGGCATCTTATTACAAGCACTCGTGTCTTTTTATCAGCAATCAGTCTCCACACATAGAGGCTTGTTCAAGTTGGGCATAGGGCAGGCACATGTTGGAGAGTTATACCCCTTGAAGCAGACATCCATAGATGACAACAGGAATTGGTAGGAAAATACCAAAAGCCTCCTTGGCACTGGGATGGGACAGCTCTGAAGTCTTTGCCATTATCACCCAGCAGTTCCCAGTGGGATTGTACTACAATTGCTTTCAAGTGGTAGCCTGATTATTAGGCAAAATCTAGTAGCAACTTCCCTTTTTATCCTGTTTTCATTCCAGTAATTGCTGACTATTTATAATTAAATTCTTATCTGATTTTGGAAGAACCCTACTTAAGATAAATATTATTCTAAGATAGGGGTATAAAGATATTCCAGTATATATATATATAAGTCATGTCTTGTTTTTAAAAACTATCTTCATATCTTCCTTAATCTCAAGAAAAAAAAGGAGCCTCGCAGAACATGTGAACTTTGGCAGTAGCTAAACAAAATACAGAATTATTACATTTCTGATATAAAAAATACATAAATGTTCATTAGAATTGGTAAACTAATCTGAGATTTAAAAACATTCATTTCCAATCACCTCCCATCACTTATGACAGGATATCTGGGAAGTTAGGTTGTGTTGGTCAGCTTTCTCTTCCTATAATGAAATACATGAGGCAATTAACTGATAAAGCAAAAAGGCTTGACTTGGCTCATGCATCTAGCTCTTCTAGTCTAAGTTCCAGTGGTCCAATTACTTTGTACCTCTGAAAAGGTTAGCACATCATGGTGGGAGTGTATTACAGAGCAAACTGCTTATATCATGAGACAGAGGCTGGGATCCCACAACCCTTTTGGTGGCATGCTCCCTGAGACCTAAGGAACTCCTCCTAGGCCCCACCTTTTAAAGATCCAGAGCACTCCCAATACTGCTATTCTGGGGACCAAGCCTTCAATACATATACTTTTGGGGCACAGTCTTCCAATCCATAGCATATTCATTGGAAATACATATTAATTGGAAACATGGTTAGTTCATTGGATTCCAAACATAGCTCAAGTCAATGTCTCCATGACATTTTTGATCATAAAATAAACAATTTGGTGATTTATCACATTTTAATGAATTCAAACTAGGTGATTGCTATCACATTTCCAATATTAAACTTTGTATTGTCATTAAACAATGCTTGCAAATCTATTTTTTAACACTTCTGAGGTTTTAAAACAAACATATTCTGTTGACATGAAGTATTAAAGTAACATACAATTTTCCTCCATTCAGTATGATGTTGGCTTTGGGTTTGTCATATATAGCCTTTATGATATTAAGGTAAGTTCCTTCTATCCCTAGTTTCTGCAGTTTTTTTTTAACATGAATGGATGTTGAATTTTTATCAAATGCTTTTTCTGTATCTATTAAGATGATCATGTGATTCTTTTCCTTAATTCTAGTTATGTGGTGAATTACATTTATTGATTTGCATATATCAAAACAACCTAGTATCTCCAGGATGAAAACCACTTAATTGTGTGCAATCTTCTTAATGGGTTTTTGAATGTGTTTGCTAATATTTTATTAAGGATTTTTGCATCTGTGTTCATCAAGGATATTGGTCTATAGATTTCTTACCCTAATGTCTGTATCTGGTTTTGGTATCAGGGTGATACTGGCTTCATAGAACAAATTTGGGAGCATTCCCTCCCTTTATACTTCATGGAATGATCTGAGGAAGATTGGTGATTTTTCTTCTTTAAGGTATGGTAGAAGTCAGCTGAGACTTCATTTGGTTCTGGGTTTTTCTTTTGTTGAAAGGCTTTTATCTTCTATTTCAATTTCATTGCTTGATATTGGTCTGTTTAGGTCTTCTATATCCTCATGGTTCAATTTGTGTAGGTCATATGGGTCTAAAATTTATCAATGTCTTTTTAAATTTTCCAGTTAATTAACAAATACTTTTTCAAACATAATTTCTGCTAATTCTCTGGATTTCAAAAATATGTATTTTATCTTTCCTTTTCCATCTCTAATTATGTTGATTTGGGTCTTTTTCTTTTGGTTAGTTTGGCTAAGGGTTTATTGATTTTGTTGATCTTTCCAAAGAACTAACTAACTAACTCTGTGTTGCATTGATCCTTTGCATTTTTAATTTTTTATAGATGCATTATAGTTACACATAGTATTTGGGTTAATTTTGACATAATTATACAAACATGGGATTAAATTTGCTCCAATTTTTTATTCTCAATTTCAAATTATACTCAGAGTTATAGTAACAAAAGCAGCATGGTATTGGCATCAAATCAGAGGAGGAGATCAATGGAACAGAAGACACAGGACAAAACCACATAGATATAGTCATCTGATAATAAAGGTGCCAAAATGTATGTTGGAGAGAAGATAGCTGTTTAACAAATGGTGCTGGGAAAACTGGACATCAATATGTAGAAGAATGAACCTAAATCTCTACCTCTTACCCTGCACATAAGTCAACTCAAGATGGATCAGAGAACTAGGAATTAGACCCAAAACTTTAAAACTGCTACAAAAAAACATAGTGTCAACATTCCAACATATTGTTGCACACATAAGCTTCCTTAACAAGATCTTTAAAGCTTAAGAAATAAAACCAGGAATTAAGAAATAGACTGGCATTAAATTAAAAAGCTTCTGCACAGCAAAGAAAACAATTGAGAATGTGAGGAGAGAGTCCATAGGATGGAGAAAATTTTGCCAGGTACTCCTCTAACCGAGGATTAATATCCAGAATGTAGAAAGAACTCAAAAAACTCAACACCAAGATAAAAATCAAATAACTCAGTCAATAAATAGGCAAAAGAACTAAACAACCACTTCTCAAAAGAAACAATATAAATGAAATTAACAACAAATACATGAAAAAATGTTCAACATCCCTAGCAGTCAGGGAAATGCAAATCAAAACTGGATTGATATTTAATCTCACTCCAGTTAAAATAATTGAGAATTAAAATAATGCCAGGCAAGGTGATGCATGCCTGTAATCCCAGCAGTTTAGGAGGCTGAGGCAGGAGGACTGCATGCAGTTCAAAGCCAGCCTCAACAATTTAGCAAGGCCCTAAGCAACTCATTGAGACCCTGTCTCTAAACAAAATATAAATAAGGGCTGGAGATGTGGCTCAGTGGTTAAGTGCCCTGGGTTCAATCCCCAGTAACAAAAATATAAAAATATAAATAATAATAACTGCTGATGAAGACATGTGAGAAATGTATACTTCTATATTATTGGTGGGACTGCAAGTAGTACTACCACTTTGGAACAAGTATGGAGATTCCTTAAAAGACTAGGAATAGAACCACCCTGTAACCCAGCTATCCCACTGTTTAATATTTATCCAAAAGTACTAAAATCAGCATAATACAGTGATAAAAGAACATTAATGTTTATAGCAGCACAATTCACAATAACCAAGCTATGGAACCAGCCTAGGTTCCCTTCAACAGATGAATGGATAAAGAAAATGTGGTACATGTACACAATGAAATATTACTCAGCCATGAAGAGGAATGAAATTATGTCATTTGCTGGTAAATGGATGGAACTAGAGAATATGCTAAGTGAAATAAGCCAGACTCAGTAAGTCAAGGGTCTAATGTTTTCTCTCTAGGCAGAATGTAGAGAAAAAAAAGGGAGGATGAATCCCACCAAAAGTAGAGGGGAGATTAATAGAATAGGGCAAGGGGATTGAAGGGGAGGGAGGAAGAATGGGAAAAGAGAAGAATGAAATTGATCAAATTATGTTCTGTACATATATGTATATACCGCAGTGAATTCCACCTTTATGTATATCTATAAAACACCAATTTAACAACAACAGCAACAACAACAAACCAAATAAATAGAAGGAATACCAGCAGAGTAGATTAAGGGGAAGAAGGGAGGGAAGTAGGGAAGGATAGAGGAAGTACTGTGGACTGAAATGGAACAAATATTCCATGCATGCATGATTATGTCAAAATGAACCCCACTATTATGTATAACTATAATGCACTAATAAAAGTATTTTTTTAAAAAAGTGGTGAATGGAAGTTTTTTTTTCTAACTTGGTACTAGGAATTGAATTCAGGAGTGCTTAAACATTGAACCATATCCACAACCCTTTTTATTATTATTGTTTTTTAGATTTTGAGATAGGGTCTAACTTAATTTCTGAGGACCTCACTACATTGCTAAAGCTGGCCTTGAACTTGCAATCCTCCTGCTTCAGCCTTCTAAGTAACTGAAATTACAGGCATGCACCAGCACACCTGGCAAATAGAAGCTTTAAAGAGCACAAATCAAGCTACTTTTCTAATTCCCCAAATTCTGTCCTGATTATCCAGGTACTACATGGAAATGTGCTAATTTATCTCATACCTTGCAATTTCTCAAGTTATTTTATGCTTACACATGCAAACCAGGTTATTTATGCTATAGCTATCAGTGACTCAGTCATTAAATAGTTGCAGCTGGTTGCAAAAAGTCCTGATGAATTCCATGCCATACACACAATGCCCCATAATTGAAAGACTTTTGTTCCATGTCATAGTTGCAGATATCACACAATTTAGCTAAATATCTTGCAAATGCATTATTTTGGTCACTCTTAAGAAAAGTCCTATAATCCTAAAGCAATTCAGTAGATGTTTCTCAGTACTTTGTGGTCCATCGTTGTAGTTTTCAAATTCTTTGGGCTTTGACATTCTCCCAAACCATGTAACCCTTTTTCTGTTGCAGACTGGTATATTGACCTCAGAAAGACTGACTGTGGCTAGCGGAGGGAAACCTGAGAGTGATTCCAATTTTTTCTTGTCTGTTTGGCTTTTACTGTGTGAACTGGAATGATTGTTTTGAAAAGATAGATTAAGAAAAGAAACCAAGAAATAAAATATGAATTTTTCCCTTTTCTTCTTCCTAAAAGCATTTGACCACTGTTAGACTCCTCCTTGGAATCAAAATCAGGCTGTCACTATTGCTAACAAGTATAAATAAGCATTTTCAGTGTAGTTATAAGCCATGTATTTCATATTCTTTTTTTTACATTGACTATAATTGAATTCAAATTTTATTTTGTTGTATTGGAAATGAGGGAATCCACACTCTTTCAGTGGCTACTGCTAATATTGTTACACTGTTTACCTACTCATTATTCTTTCCCTCTGATTCTCCTCAGCACCTGTTTCTATCTGAAAGTTAGGTTACTATGAATTAGATGAAACAAATGCTTTATAAAAACAAATTCCAAATACAGAGAAAGATATTTTGGAAAGAGATATGTAATGGATCATGCGATTTGGAAAAGTAAATATTTTATTGATAAAGAAAAAAGAAATTTTTGTATGAGGTGAAGTTGAGAGGGACCTCAAAATTTTTAGAAGTCAGGATTTAAACAAAATGAGATGTTGATAAATCAGATTAAGTCATTTAGGTTTCAAAAAAGGCAATGGTAATGTATTAAATAATAATAATACAAAACATCATCATTGATGGAGTTGAAGAAAGCAAAATTATTATTCTCTACATAAGAGGATTTAAAAATTTAGAGAATAATGTGAAGGAAAGATTCTACAATGCCATTCAACTAAAATATCATATCTCATATTAAAGTGAAACTAACACTGTGAACATATTATTATTGAAGTAAGATTATATTGATAGGAAATCATTAGTTTGAAGTCAGAAGAAGGGTTAAAATATTTTTTAATTTTAGTTCATTGTACACAACTAGAGTACAACTATCATTTCTCTGGTTGGATGCAAAGTAGAATCATACAATTTGCATATTTATACATATACATAGGGTATAGATGTTTGTCTCATTCTCTTTCCTTCCCCACCCCCTCCACACCCCTCATTTTCCTCTATACAATCCACCCCTTCTCCATTCTTCCTGTACCTCTCCCTACCCTCACTATGTGTCATCAACCACTTATAAGAGAGATCATTCAGCCTTTGGTTTTTTGGGATTGGCTTATTTCACTTAACATGATCTTCTCCATTTCCATTCATTTACCTGTAAATGTCGTAATTTGATTATTCTTTATGGCTGAAAAATATTCCATTGTGTGTACATGCCACAGTTTCTTTATCCTTTTCTCTCTTGAAGGGCATCTAGGTTGGTTCCATAATCTAGCTATAGTGAATTGGGCTGCTATAAACATTGATGTGGCTGCATCACTGTAGCAATCTGATTTTAAGTCCTTTGGGTATAGGCCAAGGAGTGGGATAGCGGGGTCAAATGGTGGATCCATTCCAAGTTTACTAAGGAATCTCCATAGTGCTTTCCAGAGTGGCTGCACCAATTTGCAACCCCACCAGCAATGTATGAGTGTACCTTTTTCCCCACATCCTCGCCAACACCTACTGTTGGTTCAAATCTTGACACTTCTATTTTCTAGCTGTGACTCTAGAGTAATTATTTATTCTCTTTTAGCCTTATTTTATTCATCCATAAAACTAGAATAAAGCCATTCATTTTACAGGATGTTTTGAAGTTTACTTGAGATAAGTCAGTGGTTCTTAGATGGGCAATCTTGCTCCTCATTCAGGAGATATTTGGCAATGTTTGAAGATATTTTTGGTTGTCACAAATAGGGAAGGGGAGAGTACTACTGGCATACAATGTTTATAGGTCAGAGATACTGATAAGCATCCTACAATGCACAGGACAGCCTCATAACAGTGTTTGAGAAACCCTGGTAAAGTACAAAGCCACTACCTGGTATTTAGTACCTGTGGAGGAAGCAGTAGATGCTATTTTAATTATTGCTACCTCTATAAGAATATACAGGATTGACTTAATTTTGCTGGCAAAAAGCAAAGGAAGAAAGTTGTAAAATTAAGTTGAACAAAACATGCTGGTAATGATCCTGGGTACAACCATTGAAGGCCTTTGTGAGATGAACTAAAATGCTCATTTCAAACTTTTAATTTTAAACACTAAACAAAAGGTAAAAATTGAACATTTAAAAAGGGATGAGACCATTAAAAAATTCCTTTTGTGAGGGTGATGGAAATTTTTAACCTATACAAACAAATAAGACTAGATTAAACACATTCCAGGGTATTAAAGCTATTAAAGTTATTAGACTGTGAAATATGCTGCCAAGAAAGTGCCAGATGTACCACCTCTTGAGACACTTAAAACTCAACCAACAAAACATTACAAAGTATATTTCTGGGAAAAGGGAACTAGCACAGAACAGAATCAAATTGCTAATTCAAAAGGTCTTTCCCCCTTTCTGATATTCATGATTCAGCAGCCACTTATAAAATGATGGGAGGTAAAATGTCAAATGGGAAAAAGTTTCATGTGATCACCCCATAAAATCAGTCACTTGATCATTTTGGCAAAGATCATGGAAATTGACAAAAACACCATGAAAAATCTAAGACTGTTAAAGAGAAAGAGACATCAAACTCTATCACAATAACATCTTTTACAAAAGAAGAAGATGACTTTGAGCATAAAAATATTCTTTAGATATTTACAAACCAAAGACCTGGAAATGGTTACATAAAATACAATGATAAAATTCATCATACAAATTTTTAAATTTAATGCCTATCCTATCTCAGTCTGCAGTTTCTTTCACAAATCTTTGAAAATATTTAAAGATATAATATTCGAGAAGCACTTTGTAAAATTTAAAGTATTGTAGCACATACAAATTATTATTGTTTGTACTTGGTACACTATGCTTCATTTGATAAGCACTACCTAAAATGATTAAAATATAATAATTTGTACACAAATCCATGAAGAAAGAAAAACATAAAAAATGTAGCTGAGTCTGGGTAAATGCAGCTGACTTGTTGAATACCACTTGGTATGTTTATGAGGCAGTACTGGAGTGACAAAATTAGATTTTGTCTTTCTGACAACTATTCTAATACCCTTTCTTGTTGCTTCAAATGTCCAGGCCATTTTATTTATTTATTTATTTATTTATTTATTTAAATCCATTGAACACAAATGGAGTACAGCTATTGTTTCTCTGGTTGTACACAAAGTAGAGTCACACCATCTGTGCATTCATACATGTACACAGGGCAAGGATGTCTGTCACACATTCTGTTATTATTCTTACCCCCCCATCCGCACCCACCCCTCCCTTCCCTCTATGCTATCTATCCTTCCTCCATTCTTGCCACCCTTCCCCCCCGCATTATTCATCATCATTCACTTATCAGAGAGACCATTTCTTAAAGAGAGCTAAATAAATCAGTGGGGAAATACTAAATGTATATATTATACAGGGATATGGATGTTTGTCTCCCTGTATTTTAAGCTTCTAGTTCATGGTTGAATCCCTACATGTAGCAGATGGGCATTTAATAAATTATAAGTCCCTGACTTATGATCATTTGACTTGTGATTTTTCAATTTTATGATGATGTGGAAGCTATATACCTTCAGTAGGAATTGTACTTTGAATTTTGCTTTTTCTAGATGAGCACTATGTAGTACTCTTTCTTGAGATTAATGAGGGGAAACAACTGATAGTATACAGCATTTTGTGTCACTAGAGTTTTTTGAATATCATATTTGTGTTTTTGTATCCTATCATGTTATGGTTTGGATATGTGTTGAAGACACATGTGTTGAAGACCTGGTCCCCCGTGTAGCAATGTTCAGAGGTGGGACTTTTGGCAAGTGATTGCATAATGAGGGCTCTGACCTCATCAGTGGATTAATTCATTTGACAGGTTAATAATTTAAATGGACTAGTGGGAGGAAGTGGAGACTATAGAAAGGTGGGGCATGGTTGGAGGAAGTACATCACTGGGGATGTGCTCTTGGGGATTATTTTTGATGCCAGGTCCCTCTCTTTATCTCTCTCTCTGCTTCACAGAGGCCACGAGCTGAGCTTCTTTCCTCTTCCATGCCCTTCTACTATGATATTCTACCTTGTCTCAGGCCCAGAGCAATGGAACTGGTTGAACTAAAGCTTCTGAAACCAGGAGCCAAAATAAATCTTTCCTCCTTTAGGTTGTTATTGTCAGGTATTTTGGTTATTGGTTACAGTAATGAAAAACTGACTGGCACACATGTCTACAAAATGCCCACCTGTATGTGTATATTAAATATTCAGTATTAATGAGTATTCAGTATTAATCCAATAGGCTTTTTGTTAGATGTTTTTGCTTGACTGTAGGCTAATGTCAGTGCTCTGAGCACATTGAATGTAGATTAGGCTAAACTATGTTCTGATGTTTGGTTGGTTAGGTATATTAAATTCATTCAAAATATTGTTAATTTTTTTGATTCACATAATATTTTCATATTTTATGAGCTACAATGTGATATTTTGATTTATGTATATACTGGATAGTAATCAATTCAGAGTATTTAACATATGCATTTTTGACTTGCCATATTTTCAACTTACAATGAGATCACATCTTAATAAATCCATTGTAAGTTGAGGAGCATCTGTTATAGTGAGTTAATGAAGAAAGCTTGAGGTTTTACCAAACAGATTCGGTAGATATGCCACTGGAATTTAGATGAAATGGATATATGTATTTTCTCAAGTCTCTCCTTTAGTCAGGACACTCTTTGTGATTGGTTAAGTTACTGAATTAGCAACTATGCATTGTCAACTATTAACTGTCTGAATTAAAATGTATAATATGTGAAAGTGTTTTGAAGTAGAAGAAATTTATAATGATTTGTTCTGTTTTCATTACCATTAGTGTAAAACCAAAATATATTAAAAGAAATTATTTCTTAACATACCATGGGGATGACAAAGTGAATAGCCTAGTAATTTTCCACTACTGGAAAAGTTATCATATAAAGAGTCATTATGCATACTCTTTGTGGTCCAAGAGGGCAGAACTAATGCCAAATGATAAAAAGATATGTAGTTTGCATGAGTAAGGACTATTAAAAAGTGGGAATAACTTTCTTTTATTTTTTAATTTATTTATTTTGATTCATTGAACACAAATGGAGTATAGCTGTTGTTTCTCTGGTTGTACACAAAGTAGAGTCACACCATCTGTGTATTCATACATGTACACAGGGCAATGATGTCTGTCACACATTCTGTTATTATTCTTACCCCCCAACCTCAACCCCATCCCTCCCTTCCCTCTGTGCTCTCTATCCTTTCTCCATTCTTGCCATCATTCCACCCCACATTATGCATCATCATTCACTTATCAGAGAGACCATTCAGCCTTTGGATTTTTGGGATTGACTAATCTCACTTAGCATGGCAGTCTCCAACATCATCCATTTACCTGCGATGCCATAATTTTATTCTTCTTTAAGAGTGAGTAATATTCCATTGTGTATATATACCACAGTTTCTTTAGCCATTCATCTATTGAAGGGCATCTAGGTTGGTTCCACAATCTAGCTATTGCGAATTGAGAAGCTATGAACATTGATGTGGCTGCATCACTGTAGTAATCTGATTTTAAGTCCTTTGGGTATAGGCCAAGGAGTGGGATAGCTGGGTCAAATGGTGGATCCATTCCAAGAATAACTTTCTTTGGAAGAAACTGTCATCTCGGTTTTGGAAGTGTTCAAATAGAGGATGGACAATAACTTATTGGGAAATTAGCACAAGGGATTCAGACATTTGTTAGAAGTTGGTTTTAATGAACTCAATAATTCTATCTCTGAGATGATTTTATCACAATGGACAAATGGATATAAATTAGTAAAACTGCTACTCAACTCTTTACCTCAAAAAGTGGTACCACCCCCTAAAAAGTTGTATTTATAGGAAGGTTAACATCATATATTATCAATGGGGATCACACTTTATTAAACAGTACAGTAGAATGCACTCATGTTTAGTTAGACTTTCTATTTGGGCACATTGTTTCTAATTGAAAGTAAGATAGATGGGGTACTGAAATCTAAACAGCACTATAATGGCTTCTAATTATTTTGCTGTAAAAACATAGGCATACTTTTCTTTTAACGGCTGTGTTTTCCTGCTGTTTCAATTCAAAACCACTTCTTTGAGAAACTGTGCAAAATATTTCCTAGGTAATCATTTGGCTAGCTTCAAATGAGCAATTTATGAGAGAGATGCACTATATAACATTACTGAAACTTAATGGTACTGCCCAGTTACAGGAAAAGTGAGTGTGGAATATACTGCAATTTAACTCTCCCTGCAGGATCATGGTTGTAATCTCGCTGATGGAGAAACTGCTTACTTCCCAAATAGGTCTGCAAAACTAAATGATCAAAGGAGTGATAAATTAGTCAGATTAAAGTATAGCCACAAATTACAAGGCGCTGAGAAGGGTTAGAAATGAATTTTTCCATAAAGAAATTTTTAGATAGTATGCTTAAGCACCATCAGGTAATTTGTTAAAATGCACTGTCATGGGTTCCACTCCAAATTTTCTGAATCAATAATGCTAAAACTGAGGCACAGAAGTCCGTACTTCTTAACCAGCATGGTAGGGGAATCTAAAGCAAGTGGCACATAGATGGTGTTTTGAGAATCACTGACAAGTCTTCTATATATTATGGTTTAACTTTTCCCAGAATATAAGTTACAACATAGTTGATATCCATGTGCAGAGGTTTTTATTCAGAATTATGTTCCTCGGGACACAAATATAATT
This sequence comes from Glaucomys volans, assembly GCA_020662805.1. Lineage (NCBI taxonomy): Eukaryota > Metazoa > Chordata > Mammalia > Rodentia > Sciuridae > Glaucomys > Glaucomys volans. Next base: position 178,334 of record JAJEJO010047615.1, read on the forward strand.
CTATAACCCTTCCTTTGGAGTTAATAATTATTTTTATATTCATTTCTTAGATGAGAAAAATGAGACACAGAGAATTAATCTCAGTATTCTTTAGGGTTCTAAAAGACATTTAAGTACCTATGGTTAGCAAATAAATTTGACTTTTATACCACTAAGACCCCAGAGAATTGCTGTTCAATATCCCAGTAATGATGGAAATATCATGCAATGTATAGTATGGTAGCCAATAGCCCACGTGAGGTGATCAAGCATGTAAAATGTGGTCAGGGCAACAGTAGAGCTAAAGTTCTAATTTTACTTAATTCAATTTCACATAGGCACATGTGTTAGTATCTACCATCTGGAGCATCATGACTCTACATAGGACTGTTGGGAGATGTAATTTTGTGGGGGTAAAATTTAAAACTGTCACCTGAAACATGGTAGACAATAGCAAGGATAACAAAGATATCAGGAAGATGTATTTTATTTGGAAAAGTTTCTTTCTTGTGTCAGACACTGGCCATTTGCTGACTTTTTGTTGGGTTGAACTACCAACTTCCCAATAATGTTATGTAATAAAACAGATTCTTTTCCCTTCTCTCTAAATTTAGTCTGTTTTCCTGTATGTGTGTGTGCATGTAAATGTGTGTGTAGACATACACATATGTATATATACAAATATATATCCCCACTTTTCCTTTATAGATGCTGCCATTTTTGTAGTGAATTACTTTTAATATACAGTTATTGAACACATGCATCATCACAGCTGTGAAATTAAAATAAAAATATTTCATTATAGTTTTGGTGGTATCTTTCTTAGCAGTAGATCTTATAAGTTTCATTTCTCAAAGAATATAGCTTCCTCTACTACTTTTATTTTTTGTACTGGGGATTAAACCCAGGGGTACCTAGCCCTTTTTATTACTTTAAAAAAATTTTTTTGGGGTACTGGGTATTGAACTCAGGAGCACTTTACCACTGAGCCACATCCCCAGCCCTATTTTGTGTTTTATTTAGAGACAGGGTCTCACTGAGTTGCTTAGGGCCTTGCTAAGTTGCTGAGGCTGGCTTTGAACTCACAATCCTCCTGCCTCAGCCTCCCAAGCCACTGGGATTACAAGTGTGGGCCACAGCGCCCAGCACTTTTTAAAAATTTTGAGACAGGTTTCTCTAAGTTGTTTAGGGCCTCACTCAGTTGCTGAGGGTGGCTTTGAACCTGCAGTAGTCCTGCCTCAGTCTTCTGAGTCACTGGGATTATAGGAATGCATCACTGTGCCTGGTGCAATACAGTTTCTGATCACTCTCCCAATTCTTCATATGAAATATGAAGAATTCTTCATCAGAATATGAAATATTCTGATGTCTATGTAAGTCAGGTGTAAGAGAGAAGAGGGAAAACAGATGCAGAACCATGATCCATGAATATGGTAAAAATAAAAAGAGATGGGAAAATGTAATATGAAATTTTGATTAATCTACAAAATGTTGCTGTTTGTCTTATTATTTCATGAACTCTTTAGTCTTTATTTTCTCCTTTTTTCGCATACCACATAAAATCACATCATGGGAAGGTTTTAAAGTCCAGTTGTTAACAACCCAGGCTGAATATTATATTACCTGGGAACATTTTAAAACTCTTGACATCCACATCCCATACCTCGAAATTCTAATTAATTGGTTTGGGAAGGGACTCAGGCATACCATGTCTCAATATTTCTGGATTTTAGAAACCATAGGATTTTAGAAGGGGAGGGGAATTAGAAGTCAATGAGTCAAGGCCTCTTATTTTATAGATGAGGTAAATGTAGCTCAGAGAAAGTCAGCTACTGGCCCTAGTTTACAAGGTTAGTTATTATTGCCTAAGCTAAGACCAGAACCAGAGATCTGAAACCTAGTTGAATTCTAGAAAAGTGCACTGCTTCCTCTGTTGCATTTCCAGGTCATGGGTTGAACCTACCTTTACCTTGATCTATTTTGTACCAGAACTCCTTTTCCTAACATAATACCCCTTTGGCTTTCTCTGTGTTGTCTGTTTCAAGTATTCTTAGGTTATATGATTCATTTGAACCAATTTACCAGTTGAAGATATTGTTATAATTACCTTTGGGTAGCTTGTCTCTATCTAGAATGTCACAAATAAGGAGGTATTACTTGTTTAGAGCAGTGATTCTCAATCTTGGCTGCACATTAAAATCATTTGGGGGACTTTAAAAAATACTGATGTCTGGGTTCCATTTTAAGCTAATTAAGTTAGCATCTCTTTAGATGGGGCCTTGACATTGGTATTTTTAAAAGATCCCCTAGGAGACTCTAATTTGCAGCAAGATTGAGAAACTATGGATCAGAGGAAGATGTCAAGGAATGCTTCAGATTATTAAATACAAGATGGTCAGGGGACATAAATAGTTATGCTGATTATATTCCCCTTGTCTGCTTCCTCCAGCTAATTTAATATAAATTCACCATGTTGCCTTTACCAAGTCCTCACAACTTAGGCAGTTTCCATGGTTACCACACATACAAGGTCATGGTTGGGAATACAGAAAATCAATATTTTCTTCACAGAAAATGTGAGTTATGCTGAACTTATAGTTCAAGTGACTTTTTCCAGTAGCTTTGAAATGTGTGTTTTATGTTTGATTTTGCTCTGGAGGTACTGTTCAGAGGGCCAAATCTAGGAAATTATTTTTAATTTTTCTTTTGAAAAGTTGTTTTAAAGGAAAAGAATATGTCTTTGATGAATGTATTTTATGTAAAATGAGTTGGTTCAAGATGAAGCACAAGAGCTGGGCATGGTGGTGCATACTTGTAATCCCAGTGGCTCTAGAGGGCTGAAGCAGGAGGATCACAAGTTCAAAGCCAGCCTCAGCAACTTAGTGAGGCCCTAAGCAACTCAGTGAGACCCTGTCTCTAAATAAAATACAAAAATAAAGGACTGGGGATGTTGCTCAGTGGTTAAGCACCCCTGGGTTCAAGCCCCAGTACCAAAAAGAAAACAAAACAAAACAAAATGGTGCACAAGAATCAGGAAGTGATTCCTAAAGAAATCACTTTAGGGGAAGGGAATAAAAGGAAAGGAGAAAGAGGAAAATGAGAAGAAAAGATGAAGAAAGAAAGTCAAAGAGTAAAAGTAGAGATGATACTTTGAACCTTTACCAAGTGCAGAATAGAATGCTAAATAATTTGGAAGCATTATCTCATTTGATGCTTTTATAACCTTTTACAACATTTGGATTAGGTGCTATTATATTTGCCATTGTTTAGTTGGGGGAAGTAATCCTCAGAGAAATCAACTTGCCAAAGGTACCAGACTTGCTGCGCCCTCTTCAGTTCCCCTCAGTGCTTGACAAGGATTCCACTGAGTTACAAAGATGTTTGCAAGGTCTCATCTTCCTGGGAATTGGGGCCACTGTTTCCTGTTGTCTTGTTTAATTTGCCTATGCTTGGGAATAATATTATATTGGATTTTTGGGAATTCTAGGGTCTTAGGGGATTTAGAACACAAGAATCAAACAGCTAATCATACTGGATATAACCAAGAAAGGCCCTTGTTCTGGGGTGATAAAAATATAACTTGGAAAGAATGCTATGCTCATTTCCAACAACTTATGCTAAATGGCACCATGGATGGTGACTACTCCCAGATGACCTAGGGCAGAAAAACACATTGTTCCCACCTTAACTCCAGACAAATAAGTCACAAAGTTGTTAAGGCTAGAAAAATAGTCCCAACAATTCAGACATCATTTGGTCATGCTTATTTGGTTAATGGAAAACTATGGTATCCTCCTAGGAAACCAGCTTCTGGTTCCTTAGATTTAGACCCCCTTTATCTCCCACTGGCAGAATATATCTTAGTTGGCATCAAGTATATTATAATGAAAAATGTACTTGGAAGGCTCATCTCCCCTTTTTAGAATATTTAAATATGTAAAATGTTGGTGTTTGCTTAGTTGCTCTGAACAGCTTTCTTGGGCAGGACAGGCTAATGCTTACTGGGCAAAAGCAGGAGGTGTAATCTAGCAAGAGCTATTGTTCCTATTAAACTAATTATTAACCACATAGTGTAAGCTTATATGTTGTTCATAGAAATGACTTCTGTGCACGATGTTACCAGTGATATAGAAAGTAGAACTAGTTAAAGATTATATAGAAGAATACTTAAAAATATTATGAAGAGTTGATAATATTTAATCTGCTAACATGTTTTGCCTGTTGTCTTGTAATTTGTGTCAGTTTCCTTTTGTGTGGCCTCAAGATATTGTACTCATGCTAGAAGCTAACATATAAAAATGGTGTGTGGAAAAAATAAAGTCAGAACACAACTTAGCCTCAGATCACTGAGTCTGTGTTGCTTTGTTCTCCACCTCGCTGATGCCATCCCAATCACCAGAGAGCACCACGACCCTTTGTGCTAGGGCTGGACCCTGGCACAGACTGCTATGTGGTAAAGCAGATATTTGAATCCTGGACTGGTAGCTAACTAAATCTGTGTTTTTCTTCACTTCAATACCTTCCCTTTTTCATTGAGTTGTTGTCTTCTAAATCAGGATAGAAATGATAGTAATAGAGTATCTCTATTTGTATTACGTGTGATATTTACAGAAAAAGCAAGAGGTATTTGTAGCTAGTATCCATAGCTCTAATTTTCCACTGTTTCCTTCCTATATTCATACTCTTTGCCCAGTGATTTTTGCAGCTCCTCCCTCTAAAGCATTGAATTATGTCACCTCAACTCTTAACTTTGGTTTCCTACACATGGCTTGCTTTGGAGTGAGATGGAAGTGATGGTATTACCACTTCCAAGTCTGGGCCTTAAAAAGTCTTTTGTGTCTCTACCACTGCCATAAAGAGGCTATACCAATAGTGGTTCAAGAGGATGATGAGAAACAATTGGATCCAATACATACCTATAGTGTAGTGCAGAGCTGACTCAGACATCAGATCAACCTCTAGCTTATCTACTGACCTTCACACACATGAAATTTTCCAGCTGAGTTCAGTAAGCCGCCCCTTCCAACCATAGATATGTAATTGATGAGAGAGTCCAACTGGGATGAGAAGAGTGGCAGATGCATAAGCTAATCAAATGCTCACTGTGTATATACCACTGAGATTTCGCAATTTTTTGTTATTTCCAAATAGCTCATATTACAGGATAACAGGGAACAATTTGCATTGTAATACTGAATATGTAGATAACATAAAATTTCACAATGGGTAGTCTACATGTGCCCAAACCCAATACCTACACATGACTGCTGGGAGGGAAAAATACTCTATTAATTACTTCTTCTGATCTCACAATTCCAGATACCAGGATATTTCTTTCTTCCACAGTGACTGACACAGTACAGTTTGTTAGAAAGGACACTGAGTCAGAGAAACCAAACAGAGCTTTACAGTTATAAGGCTGATCTTTGGCTCCAAGAATGTTGTTTTAAAATAACCCATGACCCAAAGGTGCAGAAATGACCAATGGGATGGTCTCCCTTCTTTGTAAAGATTTCACATATTACTAAGACTTTGCTTTCACTGGGTATCATTCTGAATAGCACTTCAAAACCTTTGGGGTTAGAAAACCAGAAAAGTGGTGATTCTCAAGGTTAGGTAGAAAAGAAAGGTGAGGTTGACAAAAGCAATAAAAGGAGAAAGTTTTTATGATACACAATCCTATTCTGTCAGAATTTCTTACTGAGGAATGATGTACATTTTTTATAAAATAAGATCATTCAATATACTCATGTATTTCTAATGAGAATTTCTACTCAAGGAAGACTTCACAGAGAGTGACCTTCTCCAAACATGTGACTGCGGTTCATCTTTACTGCTTGTTTCTGATTTCCAACTAAAAACAATTCCGTGATAACCAAGGATTATAAATAGTATTTAGTAAAATTGTTAGCAATACGTATGAGCCATTAACTTTTCAGAAAAAGACATGAGTTTTTAAACATGATTTTAGAGTCTGTATATTTTTTTTAGTTTAGAAATCCAGCCACTCAAAAATGAAGGATGCCTAATTCATATTTGAACTTCAATGCATATACATCATCTAGTTATTGGAAAATTATACATCAAAATATTGTTGATGCAAATATGTATCCTTACTCACTGTGAGGTGAACAAACAACCATTCCCAAGCTAAATTAATAGTGATGAAGCTAAATTGACAGTATTTATAATTAAAATGCAAAGATTAGAGTAATTGAAAACCCACAATCAAATGAAGACAACACTGATGATAAACTCACTGATTACAAATTGCCCTTTCTGAAATTTGGTGGCATTCCAATTGCATATATACTTAGCATTGTGCATGGCAGTCAAATTTATTATTAAATTATAAATGAAAATTTTAGTAAATGCTGACAATCTACAAAAAATAAAACAAATTTGTATTTTAATTATTTTGTTGTAAGAAAACAAGGATGTTTTCAAAAGTTGTGGAGTAATATTAAGAGGAACCACCTTAAACATACTCCCAATGGTCAAATTGTGGCATTAGAGCATGAAAAGAAAAGAATTATTATGTTCCACCAATAACCACCAATAACTTAGACTTATGTTTCTGAGCATGTGATCTATAATCAACCAAGAAATTAATATAAATAAGTATGATCATAATACTTTCTGCTGTAATGCAGTGACCATCTACTTGGAACATATTTATACATTAGATATTTGTACATGATTCATGATTACAAACATCAATGACTTGTGATACAGCATTCAATTCATGGTTGTAAGAATAGTTGCTCTTGAGCTACAGACTAGAAACTACATATATTTCAAGATTTAGCAGGAAACAACTTTAATTGCATTGGATGGGACCCTACCAAGTCCTTTCAAGTACAAGAAAAGACAAGATCCCATATTCCCAGTTCTAAGTCTTCATTTACCCATGTGAGATGTCGGTCATAATCACTAAGAGATCTTTATTCTTAGTTTCATGTTTCATGTTATAGCCATAAAAATAGATTTGCATTTTCTACTATCCCCGAATGGGTCCTTTAGATTGTTCACCTTGTAGATACATATGATCATAATCATAGAATTTTCCTTGTGTTCTGAACATGCAGTCCGTAGGAAAGCCATGCTTCCTTCAACCCATCCTTCAACTCACCAAACCGAAACCTGTATCCTATAACAAAGGTTCTTCTGACACCCTTACTGAGATGCTTCATGGTTTCTTCCTCATTACAATGAGTCAATAAATAGAATTCTGTTAAATTACAGGTGTGTTCCTCACAATATTTGGTCAGAGGGTGCTAACATCGCAACTAACATATGATCTGGACCATTTTAAGAACAAAATCAAGAGTTACATAAAGCACAGACTACAAGTAAGTGTCTTCTGGTGTGTGTGTGTGTGTGTGTGATACATATATATATATATAAATATATATATCTATATATATTAGATATTAGGTATATCTAATATATATATTAGATATTAGATATATATAAATATATGTATATATATGGTGAGAGAGATCACTATAACATTTAAAATTTTAAAATCACCTTAGTAGTTAACAAGATACTATGTCAATTTCTCTGCATTTGCTAATGTGATTACTACCTTTTAATTCTGAGGTAAAAGATTTTGCCGATTTGCAGATTCACAGCAGAAAACAATTTAAACGAAGATGGTACTTAACAGGCACCAATGTGTGTGGAGTGAGGCATATGGAAATGTTTCTTTTAAGATAGGAAAAAAAAGAAAATAGAAATGATTCATCAGTAAGAGAATCAGCTTTAATTAAAGAAAATATAAATCTAATCACTTTGACTTGAAATACAGAACCTAAGTTACTAAGATGGGATCTGTAAATAACTTAGACTTCTGTTAAGAAAGGTGAATTTATATCCATTGTATACATCCAGAAGAATGGGATCCTAATTAGAATAAGATATATTCCACACTTGTATTATTTTATCAAAATTGATTCTTCTGTCATGTGTAACTGAAAAGAACCAATAAAAAAGAAATTGCTTTGAATAGGTAACTAATCAGAGTTAAGCAAATGACTCAAGTAAGACTAGACTGTACTCTGCCATCTGTCTTAATTGACAAACTTCTCTGTTGAGCTTTCCTTCTCTTGCTGGTAGGGTCTCTTGATGTCAAATTGTTTTACAACAAAAACATGTCTTACCCATCTGATCTTTGAACTTGCAGCATTGTGTAGACATCATAGTTAGTAAAAAATGTTTTAAATAATTTAGTACTGCCATAATATACAACTAATGCTGTATTTTGATATTTATTGAGTTGTTAGTTACTTATTGTTTATAGCTCCAGTTGTATTAAAAACTAAAATAAACATATTGCTTATTTATTTAGTTTTTGCATGCTAGGAATGGAATCCAGGGCTTTGCCCATGCTAGGCAAGTACTCTACCAAGTGAGCTAATTTCTCAAGCCCTATTGCTTTTATTTTAGCTGCTTTTTCTGACTCAACCTGAATTTTTGTTGCAATAACTATAGAAAGGATAGTGTTTTCCACAATGTAAACATATCAAAACACAACATTGTAACCCACAAATATTTTCAGTTAAAATAAAATGAAAGGGAGAAAGAGGCTAGTGTGACTTTCTCTGCTTGAAATAGTACCTACATCTATAGTTTTTCCACATTGGAACGACTTAAACAAATGGAAAATTAGTTCCAACACTTCCTCAAACTAAAGTTTAACATGAAACTTTATTTTTCAAGATTTTTTCCAAAGTAAATCAAGAATATTGTGATATTTTGGGTCTGTGCGGAAGACACTACAAAAAAGAAGGGAATCACTCAACCTGCCTTACCAGAGATTCAGCAACTGGATTATGGGAATTTTCTCTTTAGAGGATTTAGACAGACTTGAAGAACCACCAAGAATAAAATTATATTTGGTCTTCTGAAACCATTACACTTGAGAACTACATTAGCTCTGTTTAGAAAGTTTCTTTATAATGAAGTTGGGTGTGTATATACAAGGAGGGAAGGGGTTTTGTTTATTTTATGTATTTATGTTTGTGAGAGACTGATGAATATTTTGTGTTGATTAAAACTCTTTCTAAAGACAGGGATTGAGTTCAGTCTTCCCTCTATATATGTGGATTCAACCAACTATAGACCAAAAATATTCAGGAAAAAAAAAACTCCAGAAAGTTCAAAAAAGCAAAACTCGAATTTGTTCCACACAGCACCACTTTGAATCCATGCAAATGGGGTGATATGAGTGTTGTGCAAGCATGCCATACTACAGCCTCCTGACATTTCACAGATGCTGTCTCTCCCCAGCACTAGTTGTTTAGGCACTGTGTGCCTTGCAAATTTAAAGTATATGAGAGAAGGTGCATAGGTTATATTTAAATACTGTGCCATTTCCTATAAGAAACTTGAGTGTCCACAGATTTTGCTATCTGTGATGAATCCTGGAAACAGTCCCCTAGAAAAAACCATGGATAGTTATATAGGGAGGAGAGAGGAAGAGGGGGAAGAGGAGGAGGAGGAGGAACAGAAGAAGGGAGGGAGAGGAAGAGGGAGAGGGAGAGAGAGAGAGAGGGAGGGAGGGGGAGGGAAGGAGAAAGGAACGGAGGCGAAGGGGAGGGGGAGGGACAGATATTGAGATTTTTGATTTCTTTGTATTTTAACATGAAACTTGACTTGAAAGGGCTAAAGTTGATCAAAGTTTCTGTCCAGCACATCCTGTGTTGTATGGTCTCTTCTTACCTTATTTCATTATTTCATTTTATTAATATTTTTGGAACTACAGTATACACACAGAAAACAGCACATTTAAGTATAGGGCTCAATTCATTTTCACTAAGAAAACACATCCATGTAACTACCTATATAAAAAACTGAGCATATGCAACACCCCCATAAGATCCTCATGTTCCCTTCCAGTCATTATCCTCCCTTCCCCAAAGGTAAGCACTCTCCCAAATTTTTTAAAAAAATTTTAAATTGTTTTGTATTTTTACACAATGCATATTGATTCATTGTACACAAATGGGGTACAACTTTTTGTTTCTATGGTTGTGCACGATGTAGATTCATACCATTCGTGCAATCATTTATGTACATGGGGTAATGATGTCTGTCTCATTCTACCATCTTTTATACCCCTGCCCCCTTGTCCCTCTCATTTCCCTTCCAAATTTTAACACAGATTAATTTGCCTGTTCCTGATATTCTTGTAAATGGAATAGGATGTCCTCATATGGTCTGGCTTCATTTTCCTGACCATCACCTTTTTGATATTCATATCAAAAACACGTTATTGTGTGTAGCCATAATTTCCTTCATTCTTGTTTCTCTAAATGAATTCACCCCAATTTCTGTAACCATTCTGTATTCATGGACCCTTGGAATGTTTCTAGGATTTTTGTTTGTGTTTTTGATTTTTGCTCTTGTGAACAATTATGCAATGAACATTGTTGTGTATATCTGTGGAGAACAAATACATGTATTTTTCTTGAATTCATGATTAGGAATGGGATTGATAAGCCACAGGGTATACAGATGTTCAGCTTTTGTAGACATTGTCAGTTTTCCAAAGGATTGTATCAATTTACATTCCCACAACAGTATGTGAGGCTTCCAGTTGCTCCACATTCTCACCTCACTTTATATTATCAGTCATTTTAATTATATTTGTTTTGGGGTGTAATCTGAAATTATTGTGCTTTTAAATTGCATCTTTCTGATATCAAACACCTTTACATATGCTTATTGTCCATTTAGGTTCAACTTCTGATCTTTTTATCTACTGGGTTGTTTGTCTTGTTCTTATTGATTTGTAGGAGTTATGTTGGATTGCATATATACCAGGCTTTTGCTGATATGTATTCCCAATATCTTTCAATAATCTGTAGCTTGTCTTTCTAACTCTCTTAACAGTTTTGATGGTGAAATTACTACTTTTTAAAATGCTGTGCATCACTATTTTTCTGGTTAGTACCTTTGTGTCTTGGTTAAGTAATCATTGTCTATGTTTCATGAGGTCATGAAGATATTCTCCTACATTTTCTAAGTTTTACATTATTTAGCTTATTATCATAAGATATACCAGAGTCAATATTGGTGTGAAGTGTGAGCTAATAGAGATGATTTTTCCATTTCTTAAATAGACCAGACCAGACCATTTTTCCTCACAATGTTGTATTCTCATCTTTACCATAAATCAAATTTCTAAATATTTGGGAGTAAATTTCTGATTTTTAAAATCTATTTGTATATCCTTGAAGTGCTACAACACTTAGTGTAGTTTCACAGTAAGCATGGTAATGATGAGTGATGGTCTTTTAACTATTATTCTCCTACACATAATTATCTCAGCTTTTATTTGGTCTTAGGAGTCTTCCAATATACATTTTAGAATCTGCTTGGAAACTTGTAAATACATGCAACCAACACACACACACACACACACACACACACACACACTTTCTAGGGATTCTGATTGTGATTACATTGAATTAATAGATCAATTAGGGGACACTTAATCTGCTTACATCAACCATGAGCATGGAATGGTATACTTCTTCAATGGTATGATATACAGAGATAATTTCAATAATACTTGATTAGTTTTGTATGTAGAATTCCTGCATAGCTCTCACTGTTATGGTTTGGACCCAAAGGCCCACACACTAAAGGCTTCATTGCCAACCTGTGGGGCTATTGGAAGGTGGTTGAACCTTTATGAGATAGAGCCTAATGGAAGTCAGGTCATGGGGGGCATTCCCTAGAAGAAGTTATTGGGACCCAGCCCCTTCTTTTTATTTGGGGGGATAACCAGGGATTGAACTCAGGGGCACTCCACCACTGAGCCACATCCCCAGCCCTATTTTGTATATTATTTAGACAGGGTCTTACTGAGTTGCTTAGGACCGCCCTGTTGCTGAGGCTGCCTTTGAACTGGTGATCCTCCTGCCTCAGTCTTGGAGCCATTGGGATTACATGTGTGCACCACCATGCCCCTGCCCCTTCTTGACTCTATTTTTGCTTCTTGACCACCATGAGGTAATCAGTTCCTCTATCATGTCCTCTCCACCATAATGTGCTACTTCACCACAAGCAACAGAGCCAACTGACAATGGACTGGAACCTCTGAAGCCTTGAACCAAAATAAATCTTTCCTCCTTATAATTTGTTCATCTCAGGTATATTTTACAGAAACAGAAAGCTAAGACATGCATTAAATTTATTCGAGGTATTTGATATTTGTTAATGCTTCTGGAAAATTTATCTTCTCATTAATATTCATTATTTAATTGATTGTTGCTGGTCTATCATAATGTAATTAATTTTTTAATCTCATGACTTTTCTAAATTCGTGTATAATTTTAATAGTGTGTTTATAATTGTTTGGTATTTTCTAATTAAACAATCATGTCATCTAAAAATAATAATAGCTTCATATTTCTTTTTAATCCTTATTTTATTTGTTGTCTTATTGTACTTGCTATGGTCTCTAGTAAAATGTAGATAGGAAGAAGTGGTACCAATTTGCTTATCTTTGTCCCAATCTCAGTAGAAAATATTTTATTATTTTTTTATTAAGCAGTATGTTTACTGTGGGTTTCTTTCAGACATTCTCTAATCAGATTAATAAGGTTATATTTTATTCCAAGCTTTCTAATAATTTTTGAATAAAAACAATTCCTAGTATTCCTTTGAAACTGACAAAAGTTTTTCTCTATTTTTTGTGATAATCATGTGACTTTTTCTTCTTTATTCTACTAAATTAGTGAATTACTTCATTGATTTTTAAAATATCAGCAACCTTGCATTCATAGAAGAAACCCTGTTTGATTATGCTATATTATTCATTCATTTTATATATCACATATTCTAGTATGTCAATATCTTAGGATTTTTCTATCCATGAGGGAGATTTTTATGCAGTTTACCTTTCTGTAAAGGTCTTTGTCAGGGTTTATCATCAAGATTATGCTGGTCTCATATTTATTCATTCTACTCCTTGTACACATTTTGTTTTCTCACTAGTTTTATCTATTTAATGTAATTTAGCTATAAACATTATTGTATATATTACTTGGTTATATGTGCAAAAATTTCACTAGGACATATAAACACAAGGTATGTGTATATTATTCAGAAAATCAATTTCCAAATATCTAGAGCGAAGTAAGGGGATAAAAGGGGTGGATTTGATCTCTTAAGGACATCAGCAAAGTAGAAGAAGGAGATGGGGCAGGAGGAGGAAAGGGGAGGAAATATGCAATGAATTTTACAAATTCATGCTACCTACCATTTTAAATCCCCACCAAAATAAAAGAGAGCTCCTATTATTTCTGTATCCTGTTTCTGTCCCTTCATTTATTGATTACTGATAGGAAAGTTAATAAGCTTCTACAATGTTGTATTTATCAATTTTTGCTTTATTTATTTGGAGATTATTAATTATGTATAAGTTTATCACTGGCATATGGTTAAATGAATTGATTCTTTTTTCATTATTAATCCCCTCCCCTTTGTGAATAGAAAATCTTTTAAAGAAAAGAAACTGCTTTTTTTCACTTAATACTTGCCTGGTATAGTGTTAATGCTTTTAAATATTCTACATTTTAGGTGTGTTTCTTGTCAACAGTATAGAGAAGAACAAAGTTTTATTAATTTATGGTTTAAATAATCTGGTACTGGTTATTTCTTATCTGAAATATTTAACAATTACATTTAAAATTGCTGATAAATCTCAATCTTTCATGTATTTTAGACCTTTCATATTGTCCAATTTTGGTCTTTTCAGACCACATTTTGTAGCATTTGCTTGAACCTATATTTTTAATCAATACTCTTTATCTTCATTTGGCTCATATCTGTTTATCAAAATATTAACTTTTAATTTTTAATTATTTTATTTTTATTTTAAAAAGTTCTATCTGGATCTTTTCCATGTTTGCTTAACTTTTCCTCATAGTCTTGTACATCATTCATATTTCTTAGCTTCTTTTCCTTTGTCACATTAAATATTGCTATTCTATATTCTATAGTTGATAATATCAGTATCTGAAGCTTTTTTTTTCTTGAAACTGTTTCTTTTGATTGTGTTTTGCTCATTCTCATTCATTGTGCCTTATTTCCTAATACATTTTTGTAATTAATTTTAGTGTGAGTTCCTCTTTTTGTCTTTGGAACTTCATCTGTGAACTCTTTGAAGTAGGTTAAAGTTGGCATTTTCCAAAATGGATTAAATATACATGCATTATATATGTATACAGAAGTATAATTCCTAAGACAAAAAATAGACTCATCTCATTCATTAGATATTGCCATATTAATCTCTAAAGTAGTATATTAATTAGATTTTCCCAGATGTGTATTAGAGATTTTGTTTTCCACATCTTCTCAGATGCTTGTTATGTGATTATTCTTTATGATTACCATATGTTTATTAGGAACTTATAGCTCCTTTTTATTTTTTTTTTAGATTCCCTGATGGTCAGTGAGGCTAAGCATCTTTTCATATATTAATTGATCATTCAGTTTTTTCCTCTTGTAAATTTTCTGCTCAATTTTCTGTAGGGTTAAAAAAGATATGCTTGAAAATATTTATCTACTGACATGTGTTGCAAATATTTCCTAGTGATGAAAACATTTTGCTCTTGACTTATTTTCTCATTAAAAATTTTCAACCTGATGACATTTATCCAGTTTTTTTTCCATAGGATATGGCATGTCGTATCTTTTTTATTATCTTATGTTTTTTATTGGTTCTTTTTAGTTATACATAATACTTGGATTCATCTTGACATAATTATAAAAGCATGGAATATAATTTGTTCAGTTCCCCATACTTCCCCTTTCCCTCCCCTCTCCTTCCCCTTGTTCCCTTTCCTCAACTATACTGATCTTCCTGCTATTTACTTATAATTTATTTCTTAAAAATTAGTGTCTTGTGAATGTACATGATGTTAAGATTCACTGTGGTATATTTATATATGTACATAGGAAAGTTACATCAGATTCATTCCACTGTCTTTCCCTATCCCATCTCACCTTCCTTCCCTTCATTCCCCTTTGTCTACTCCACTGATCATTCTTCTACTTTTACCCCCCCTCTTATTTTGGATTAACTTTTGCACATAAGAGCAAATATTTGACCTTTGTCTTCTTGGGGCTGGTTTATCTCACTAAGCAGTTCCATTCATTTACTGGAGAATGTCATAAAGTCATTCTACTTTATGGCTGAGTAATACACCATTGTCTATATACACCACAATTTCTTTTATCCATTTATCAGTTGATAGGCATCTAGATTGGTTCCATAGCTTAGCTATTGTGAATTGTGCTTCTGCAAACATTGATGGGCTGTTTCACTATAGTATGTTGATCTTAAGTCCTTTGGGTGTAACTAAGACATGGGATAGCTGGGTCAAATGGCAGTTCCATTCCAAGTTTTTTGAGGAATCTCCATAGTGCTTTCCAGAGTGGTTGCACTAATTTGCAGTCCCACAAACAGCATATGAGTGTACCTTTTTCCCCACATCCTCACCAAAATTTATTGTTGTTTATATTCTTGATAATTGTCATTTTGACTGGAGAAAGATGAAATCTCAATGTAGCTTTAATTTGCATTCCCCTGATTGCTAGAAATGTACATTTCTTCATATATTTGTTGACCATTTGTATTTCTTCTTTTGAAAAGTGTCTGTTTAGTTCTTTTGCCCATTTATTCATTGGGCTATTTATTTATTTATTTTGGTGTTAAGTTTTTGAGGTCTGGGTATTAATGTCATATCTGGAAAAGATTTTCTCCAATTCTGTTGGCTTTCTCTTCATGCTCTTGTTTCCTTTGCTGTGAAGAAACTTTTTAGATTGATGCCATCCCAGTTATTGCTTTTTTACTTTACTTCTGCTTTAGGAGTCATGGGGCATGTTGTATCTTGATTTAAAAATTATAAATTATTATGTTATAATGTTTTGCCTTTCTTATTTAGGACTTCAGTCCACCTAGAGAATTTCTTTTAAGATGGAAGTTATGATGACCTACTTTTATTTTTAGATAGACAGGAAAGCATATTGCATATAAGCAAAAGTCATCTTTGTGAAACATCAGTTTTCCCTGTGTGTGTGTGTGTGTGTGTGTGTGTCTATTCTATTCCATTAGTTTTTTGCCTAGCAGTTTGTCACTGTCAAAGGATTTTGATTAATATATATTTATATAATCATCCTTGATATATGGCAGGGGAGGAAAAATTTTGACCTTATGTTTATTCTTTGATTTTTTTGGATCCTTTCCTACTCTATCTGAACTTCAGCTAACTTGCCAAATTCTCTACACATATCGTCAAGATTCTTTGAAATTGTATTGAATTTATAGATTAATCTGAGTCAACATTGTGTTTTACCACCATAGAACATGATATGGGTCTCCATTCTATCAAATCATCTTTTATACCCTTGAACTTGATTTTAAAGAATATGGACACATTATTGTTCAAAATTTGCTAGTTTTTTTTTCTTTTTAAAAATCTAGTCATTATAGATATGAGATACTTATTCTAATATTTTCTACTTTGTTATTGATGAACTATTGGAATGCCATAGGTTTTGGTGGTTAATGTTACGTAGCCAATCATATTATCTATTGATAAACAACAAATCTACCTTTTAATTTCAAGCATTATATCCCTTACTTTTAGAGAAACTGCTTGTAAGTATTAAGGATGATAGTAAGAATAGTTGTCTAAGTGATTCTAAATTTTAATAGTAAGTGTATTTACTATAAGAGTTTATAGATAAAGTTTACCATAAATAGTTTTTAATATTGAATGCTCCCCCTTCATTTATTATTTCTGTTTTAATCTCTTTTTATGGTGCATTTCATTATATTAAAGATTTTTAAATCATGAGTTTTCCTTGAATTTGATTTGGGCAATATAAACTTTTTTACTTGTTTATTATGAATTCAATACATAGCTGAATTTCATTTTGTAATAAATTATATTTTTGTATCTATCTTCATATGTTAGATTTGCTTATAATTTCATTAAGTTGTACTGACAGTTTAAAGTTTGTTATTTTTTAATTTTTTAAAATTTTTATTATCTTCATAAAAGTAATTGAATATATATACTTTCTTTTCTAGTTTTGCACATGCTTGTATAAGATGGATATTATCATTTCTTATAAAAGTGCAACTGATACCTTTGGTTGACCTGAAGAGAACAGTTTTTAAACATTTTTATGGACCAGGCTCAGTGGTGCATGCCTGTAATCTCAGCAGCTTGGGAGGCTGAGGCAGAAGGATCACAAGTCCAAAGCCAGCCTCAGTAACTTAGCAAGATCCTGTCTCAAAATAAATAAAAAAGGTACATTCATACATTGCTGGTGGGATTGCAAATTGGTGCAGCCACTCTGGAAAGCAGTGTGGAGATTCCTTAGAAAACTTGGAATGGAACCACCATTTGGTGGTTCAATTCCACCCAGCTATCCCACTCCTCGGCCTATACCCAAGGGACTTAAAATCAGATTACTACAGTGATGCAGCCACATCAATGTTCATAGCAGCTCAATTTACTATAGCTAGATTGTGGAACCAACCTAGACGCCCTTCAACAGATGAATGGATAAAGAAACTGTGGTATATATACACAATGTAGTATTATTCAGCCATAAAGAAGAATAAAATTATGACATTTGCAAGTAAATGGATGGAGTAGGAGAATATCATGCTAAGTGAGATAAGCCAATATCAAAGAACCAAAGGCCGAATGATTTCTTTCATAAGTGAATGATGATACATAACGGGGGGGGGGTAGGAGAGAGACAAGAATGGAGGAAGGATGGATTGTATAGAGGAAATGGGTGGGGGAAGGAAAAATAATAGAATGAGAGAAACAGCATTATCCTATGTATGTGTGTGATTACACAAATGGTGTGATTCTACTTTGTGTACAATCAGAGAAATGAAAGTTGTACCCCATTTGTGTATAGTGAATCTAAATAAATAAATAAATAAATAAATAAATAAATAAATTTTAAAAAGGGCTAAGGATGTGGCTCAGTGGTTAAACACCCCGGGATCACTCCCTGTAACCGCCCCAAATTTTTATTGATTCTTTTTAGCCACACATAACATTTGGATTAATTTTGACCTAATTATAAAAACATGAAATATGATTTGTTCTAATTCAGTCCCTGGTACTTCCTCTTTCCCTCCCTTCTGCCCTCTCTTTGTTCCCTTCCCTCTACTCTACTGATCTTTCTGCTACTTATAGTTTTATTTTAGTTAGTGTCTTGTGAATGCACATGCTGGTGAGATTTACTATGGTGTATTCATATATGTACATAGGAAAGTTAGGTCAGATTCATTCCACTATTCTTCCCTTAGCCTGTGTTTCCTCCCACTCAATTCCCTTAGTCTACTCCATAGATATTTTTTTTCTACTTTGATATATTTCTCCATTTTTCCTTTTCTCTCTCTCTTTTTAAGTATTGACAAGGATGTGGGGAAAAAGGTACACCCATGCATTGTTGGTGGGAGTTGGAATTAGTTTAAACACTATGGAAAGCAGTATGGAGATACCTTGAAAAACCAGGAATGGAACCACCATATGACCAAGCTACCCACTCCTTGGTACATATACAAAAGATCTAAAATCAGCAAACATAGGCATGCAGCCACATAAATGTTTTATAGCAGCATAGTTCACAATAGCTAACCTATAGAGCCAAGGTTCCCTTCAACAGATGAATGAACAAAGTGAATGTGACATATGCACTCAATGGAGTATTAATCATCCATAAAGAAGAATTAAATTATGGTATTTTCTGGTAAATGAAGGGAACTGGTGAACATCATGCTCAGTGACATAAGCCAGACCCAAGAAATCAAAGATCAAATATATTCTTTTAGGAGAACTTTTGATTTCTTAGTTCAAAACCCACCTTTAAAACAATTTGTTGATTTGTTTAGGTTTTCTATAACTTTGAGAGCCAATTTGGTAATGTGCTTTTCCAGAAAATTATTTTGTTCTAAGTTTCAAAATGTATTGTATTATCTCTGATGAAATGATACAAAGTTTTAGGAGAAATAAACTTGAATAATCTATTGCACAGAATGGTGAGTATAATATTAAAAAATTGCTAAAAGAGTATATTTTAAGTGTTTCACCACAAAAAGATGTGAGGTAATGGCTTTAATTTAACCACTCCATATCACAAACATTTATCAAAATATCACATTGTACCATATAAATGTATACAATTACATGCCAATTAAAAATAAAACTAAAAAATGTTGGCATAAAATTGTTTATATATCTTTGTTTTTAAATCTCCACTCTACTTAGTTTTATATCCCTCTTTCTTTTTCATTTCAGGTCTCTCTCTCTCTCATCCTTAATCAACTTGCTGTGAGGTTGTTCATTTCATTTAGCTTTTGAAAGTATCAGATTTTGGTTATGTTATCTCTCTATTTTGTCCTATGCTTTTATTTTTTAAATAAAATTTTTATTTTTAATTCCCATTGTTTCCTTCCCATTTCTTCCTTGTTATCTATTTTTCTCTTTTTAAATTTCAATTCTTATTCTTAAAAATTAAAAGAAAACACATGTAATGTCATGAATTTACCTGTGAGTATTTTTTTGTGTCTTTCACAAGTGCTACTATGGAGAATTTTTATTGTTGTTTTGTTGTATATGTTTACATTTTTAATTAAGTTATGCTCTTAATTTGGATATTACTCAGGAGTACATATTTTAGTTTCCATATATGTGACTATATTTTGTAACTAGGCTTTCATTTTTACTTTAATTTTGTGACTTACAGTAAGAGAATTTTGGAAGGGGATTTCTTTTTTCTTAAATTTTTAATTTGTTTTAATTAGTTATACATGACAGTACAATGCAACTTTGATATATCACATATAATGGAGTATAATTTCTCATTCTTCTGGTTGTGCATAATGTAGAATCCCACCAGTCGTATAGTTATATATGTACATAGGGTAATAATGTCTGATTCATTCTACTATTCTTCCTATCCCCATGTCCCTTTCCCTGCCTTCAATCTCCACTACATAATCTAAAGTAACTCTATTCTTCTATAGCCCCCCATTCCTATTGTGAATTAGCATCCACATATCACAGAAAATATTTGGCTTTTGGTTTTTTGGGATTGGCTTATTTTACTTAGTGTGTTGTTCTCCAAGCTCCATCTATTTACCAGCAAATGCCTTGATTTCATTCTTTTTAAGGCTGAGTAATATTCCATTGTGTATATGTATATGTACATATACAACTTGTTTTTTGATCCATTCATCTGTTGAAGGGCACCTAGATTGGTTCCACAGTTTAGCTATTGTGAATTGAGCTGCTATAAACATTGACATGACTGATTTTAAGTCCTTTGGGTATAAAATGAGGAGTGGGATAACTGGGTCAAATGGTGGTTCCATTCCAAGTTTTCTGAGGAATCTCTAAACTGCTTTCCATAATGGTTGTATGAATTTGCAGTCCCACCAGGAATATATTAGTGTACATTTTCCCCACATCCTCACCAACATTTATTGTTGCTTGAATTCTTGATAATTGCCATTCTGACCAGGGTGAAATGAAATCAGAGTAGCTTTGATTTGCATTTCTCTAATTGCTAAAGATGTTGAATATTTTTTCTTATATTTGTTGATCAATTGTATTTCTTCGTCTGTGAAGTGTCTGTTCAGTTCCTTAGCCATTTATTGCTTGGGTTAGGAAGAGGATTTTTTAAAGATTCCTTTTATATTCAAATGTTCATTTTATTTTGAAAACAATATAGCCTCTATTTATTAGATGATGGGTTCTAGATACACAATTTAGATTAATTTTAATTTTTAAATATTTATTCAAATATTCTATGCATGCATTTATTTTGTCTTCATATGTTTCTGATAGTTATGTAAAACATTCTGATGTAATTTTAGATTGATTTTGCATCATATCCTATTCATAATTTCATGTGTATTTTGTTATTTTTGTACATGATGTAGATCAATGCTGTTATTAAATCTGAACTAGATCATTTCATTTTAAGGAGGTACAGAAACAAATACCCATTAATTTCTGGAAATAATGAATTATATTAGGCAAAAATAGACTGGTAAGCACATGTTACTAGGTTATGATTTTTACAATTGGAAAGGATTTGATAGATTATTAAATTTTCAGTTATGGTTATGTGTAACTGTGGTGTTTTAGTCAATGGCAGACCACATATATGATGTTAGTCCCATGACATTATATTGCTTATTGAGAGCATAGCCATTTTAGTTCATGTAAATACACTCTGATGAAAATGAAATCACATAGTGACACATTTTTCAGAACATCTCTCTCTTTTTTTTTTTTTTGGTACTGGGGATTGAACCCAGGAGCACTCCACCACTGAGCCACATCCCCAGCCTTATTTTGTATTTTATTTAGAGACAGGGTCTCACTGAGTTGCTTAGGGCCTTGCTAAGTTGCTGAGGCTGGCTTTGAACTTGCGATCCTCCTGCCTCAGCCTCCCAAGTGCTGGGATTACAGGCGTGCGCCACCTTGCCCGGCTAGAACATCTCTCTTGTTCAGTGATACATGATTGTATATTCTAATTACTTCGTATTGAATTAATGCTCTTCTCAAATGAACAATAGATTCAAACTTTTTCTGTTTGAGTTATTTTTACTCAGATATTGAGTCAGATATTTTTCTTAGGGACTGCACAATTACTATTTTTATAAATTTAAAGGAACCTTTCAAATAAAAGTACTTTTTAGAATCCATTAATAGAAACCAGGAGAGAAGGAAAATAAAGCAAGCTTATTTGTGAGATTTAGTTAAAAGAGGAGGTGGGGGGTGGAGAAGAGAAAGAGTATTTGCAAGTACTAGGGTTGAAGAAAATTACTACTCATTTAAGCTAGCCTTCTGTATCTATCTCTTTTATATTTCAGTGAGAGAATTAATCTTGTAAATGGCTCTAGTGAAAATCCTAAGTGATCAATCATTCAATTATATCACCTATATTCAACTTATTAGTGTAAGAAAAGAACATATCTAACAATCAGAATGAGAGTGAAGGAAGATTAGATTTAAATTTTAATTAGTAAGAAAATCAAATGAACAAAATCCTTGATTTTTGAGGTACTTTGGTTAATTGAGATTTTACTACAGTATATAAAATCAGACTAGTTTTACTGAGAGGAAAATGTCTCCATATACTTTCATTCAGAGCTGTAATTCATGTTACTTGGCTTCTGTTTTTAATTTTTCAAATACACATCTAATAAACAGCAGTCATGAAGACATCAAAGGATTTTGCCGAAGAAGGTTTGTATATCTGATGCTCTGTCAGGAGATACATACTAATATTAATATCTTGTCACTATTATTAATATACTAAGTATTAATATATATTAACATATAATAATATATTTTGAATTATATATATACACACACATATAGAAAAACATATACAATTTATGCATGTATTAGATATTCTTAATGTTTGCCCCCAAACCAAAATATAAAAGATTTGGTACTATAGAACTTAACTTTTGCATTTGTATACGTCACTTAAAACCACAGCTTTCAAAAGTTTTGCCTCTGAAGGGAAGACTCAAAGCAGTAGTGACAACAGAAAAATGAAATATTTTGTCAACACAATAGAAAAATTAAAAAGTATTCTTGTCTTATCATTTACCTTCAGAAAGTGCTTTTCAAGTGTTCTTTTCCAGAGCTACAGATGGTCTTTGCCATTTAGCATCCTCATCTCTGTTAGAAGAAGCCAATTAATATCATATCCCTATACTTCTAATCAAGGCTGCCCTATTAGTGCTCTGTTGAGTGAACTGTTGCTGATTAACTGAAAATTAGTCAGAGAAGCTAACGATTTTCCCTCCAGACCCTGTGGGCTCATAAAATGTTCTTCTGAATTAAGGACAGTTAATTATGGTGTATGATTTGCCAGTAGACTGAACTTACTGAGTCAGTGTGAGGAGTCCAGGTTGGGGGTGGTTGATTTGATGCAGGCTGGCAGATCTCCCTTTCAAAGTTTGCTGTTTTACTCTTAGCTAATGTCTCTTCCAGGCATTTCCAGAACATGATGTCTGGCAGCTCTTTCACTTAGCTTATGAGAAAAGCTCTCCAATGTATCATGCAGGGAAGAGCAAAATACGAGTTTTTCATCACTGGTAAAGCATATCATTTCTTGGTAAGCAACACAATTTCTTGGGGTTGATAAAGATCATTATTATTTTAATGTGCTCTTAAGCTGCTGCAATGCATTGCAACCAACATGGGATGATATATGTGAGTTTGACACCCAGGCTATGCTGCATCCATGACAGTATGATGACCAAATATAAAGAAAATCTTCTTTTAGGTTGTTGGTCCTTATGTTCTCAAGAGAAAGAAAAGATGAGGACAAAACAGTGGATATGCAGTGAAATGTCAAAGGGAGAAAATGCAAACATATTGTGGGATATTAAAAATCTCAAGCTGCAGTTTTATACATGGTATTGTTTTGGACTCATGTCATTTTATTACTTCAGTTATTAAGTCCTTGAAAAGAATTTGAGATGGATTTTCCTTTTAAGTAAGGTGTGAGTGCTGGCATACCTAAAATACATCTATTTTAAGTCTATTTAGTGTATTTCATAAAATAAACTGCCTAACATTTTATCACATACAATACTCGTGTGCATGGTAAAACAAAGGAAATATAACTCTCAAGAAATCAACAGTGTTTTGTTAAAATATCTTATTAGTCTTGCACTTATATTCACTGTAGCTGCCTTTCTACATATACATGATCCCAGGGCCCTAGTGAAATTATCTACAAGACCTTCTCCTTCATTTCATATTTTAGTTTGGCATCTTGTAGTAAACATATTGTCTACTTAGAGGTTTAAGGATGAAACATCAGGACTTCATTTTGAGCTGAGATATATTAAATGGAATTTATCTACATAAAAAGATAATTCATGAGAAAAAAAGTCAACAAACATCCATTTGTTTCTTTTAAAACATTTCCTCAAGTGAGAAATATGAAAGCTCAGAAATGGTTGCAGGTGTGAGCAAATTAGAAATTAGGCAAACCAAAAAATAATTTCAAGAGCACCTTAAAACCAGCAATGTAGTCTTTAATGATTTGCCAAGATAATCACTGAGATTGTGTAATGAGCAAGAGGTATTCAGGATTAAAAAAGAAATAGCAGAAAAAAAAGTGTTGAAATATTAGCTTCAGGCTATACCAAGAAAGATGTTGTGAGTTCCAAGGAATGGTTGAATTAAACAGGATTTCAATCAACCCACTTTGTTTGAAGCCAACTTTACCAGCCATGACCTGTGTATCAAAGCTCAGTCACTTTATCTTCTCTGTCAAATTTTCATGCAAATTTCTTGGTAGTAATTATTATATTCTAGGAACTGACCTGTTGATAACTAAAGTTAGTTTTGGCTATAATGCTTGACCACTCTGAGGTTTAAAATGAGAGCTGAAGAGAGACGATGCTTCATTGCATAGTCTTGCCTTTCTCTTGCTCTCCTTTAACAGAAGTAGCTGTCTGGTTACTAGCTTTAAGGTGATTCCATCTCTCTCTTATTTAGCAAGAATGACTATAATCTGACTTAGGGAACCACAATTAAAAACTTTATAACCCCTGGACTGGGGAAATAGCTGGATGGTACAGTCATACTTATTATGTGCAAGGGCCTGTATTTAATCCTAGCACTCTCCCCCCAAAAAGAAACACTTATGCGCAATTCATAACCCTTCTAAAGGTCTTGCTATTTTGAGTGGAAAGTCCATTTGAACTATGTGGTTTAGTTCTGATCATTGTTCCTGGATGGTCAAAAAGGTGGAAAATTAAGAGATTAGAAAATGATGCAGGTCAATGGATGGAATTGGAAAAGATCATGTTAAGTAATATATGCCAATCCCAAAAAACCAAAGGGCCAATGATTTCTCTTATTAGTGGTTGATGACACATAATGGGGGTTGGGGGAGGTAAGGGAAGAATGGAGAAGGGATGGATTATATAGAGGAGAATGAGGGGTTGGGGAGGGAGTGGGGAAGGAAAGAAAATAGAATGAGACAAACATCTATACCCTATGTATATGTATAAATATGCAAATTGTATGATTCTACTTTGTGTACAACCGGAAGAATGATAGTTGTACTCCAGTTGTGTACAATGAACTAAAATAAAAAATTTAAAAAAAGAGATTAGCAAATGAAATGATCATGGGGTTTCTATAACATATTAGAGTCAAATAAAAGTTGTTAAAAGGATCGTTAGATGTATATGTTCTTCCACATTTGCAGTATGTTTTTAAAGCTAGTATTTATAGCTGACAAATAAAAAAAAAGGTTTTCACATATTTATTCTTTCAACAGCATTGAGAAAGACATCAGGATAGGTATTATTTGCTTTTTACAGATAAAAAGTGGAGGTCTGAAAGATACTATGAATTTTTCATATTCTGATGGCCACTGGTAACTGAAAAAAAAATCCACCTTGGAATCTCATCTCATATTCTTTCTACTCTTCCAAGTTGATTGAGAAATCCCCATTCAGTCTTGACAAGGAATAGCCAGAATTAATCTTCCCAATCTCTAATCATATTTTCCCTTTGACCTGAAATTGGTGGTATATATACCCTCATTGTCTTGTTTCTAATCATTTCATATGCTGTGAACATATCCAGTATTATTATATCCACCTTATTTGATTTTGAGTCCTCAGAGAAAGAGTGCTATTTTTATGTTTGTTCAACAAAATCCCATTAAAATGAATTGAATGATATTTTTATTACTGGCCTAAGGAGGATGTCAGAGAGGATTTAAAGGGCGTAGATCAGAAGTCAACAAACTATGGCACAACAGCTACATTTGCTTGCTGCCCATTTTCGTAAAGAGTTTTATTGGAACACAGCCATTCTTGGTCATTTATGGATTGTCTATGTCTAATTTGGTACTACAATGGCAGAGTTGGGTAGTTATAACTGTATTGCCTAAAATGCCTAAAATATTTTCTATCAGGGTATTTATAGAAAAAAAATTCTGTCAAACCCAAGGCCTACATAATTAATTATCAAGTCAGTTCCTAGGAAATGAATAAGAAAAAAAATGTAGAATGGCTCATCTTCTGTTTCTTTCTAGGAATTTGATATCTCAGGATCTATTTTTATTTCAGGGAGAAAAATTATCTTTTTGTACTTAAGATAAGGGACTAGGAGGCAGAGAGAGGTTATTCCAAGATAATCTAATAAAATTACACAAAGCATTTCAGAAGATGAATTGCATTTAGGAGAGTTATTCTTCAATAGTCAATCAAGGTAATGAGGGGGAAAATTGCATGAGGTGAAAGTGTGAACCAGGAAAAAACATTCTAGAAGTGTTTGTAATAAGCTGATTGGTACCCATTATTTTATGTAGTAAATTTACTATTGCCAATCAAAGCCCAACTTGCTTGTTTAAAGATCATTTTAATTACTTTAGCTTATTTATCTTTGCTTTTAGCAAAAAAAAAAAGAAATTAGTGGGTCTTATTACAAGAATAACACATGTCTTGGGACATAGATTCAGCTTTAGTAGAAGTTACTTTTGATTAGGTGTTTGTTTTTATAATAGTTGATACAAAACAATGTGTACAAACTTTTAACATCCTATATTTGGAGATTTATGGAGGTGACTTTCCTTTTCTTTGGAGATGATGAATGTGTGCTGACTGGCCCCACTGTTTAATTATAAATGGCTAGCTGTAAGGAATGTAGAAATGATCTCAGCCGTTTAAACCTCAAGGCAATCTCCCAATGTGACCTAAAAGGTGTGCATTTTACTTATGTAGCTATTTTACCTACTCACCCACATTTCTATTGCACTTAGAAATTCCCAAGTGAGTTGTCTACAATTATTTTATAAAAGGCTTGAAATAATATTCCTTTCTTTCTTATTCTTGCTCTCAGTAAATTTTTGTTTAAAGCTCCATTTGTGAAATAGAATGTTGTGTTCCAAGCTGAAGAGTGGGGACAGTTCTCAAGGTAATGTGGAATCTTTGAAGGGTTTTAAGGCAAGATGTAACACATTCACATTTATAATCTTGAAAAATACCATGGCAGCAGGATATGTGTTGGAATGAAATGGAAAAAACATAAGGGTAAATAGATATTTGAAGGGTTGGTGTAGAAATTGAGATTTTCAGGGAATATTAAGGTCTGAAGTGCAGGATGTATGTCTGAGGGTAAGAAATTTAAATGCTGAAAAGACATGTTGTGGCCTAATTGATAGAACTCAGTATATTTAACATGGATGAAGGTGAGGGAAGAGTCAATTTAGGGACTGAGTTGATATAATAGAAAATTAAGGAGGAGAAGAATTATTTTTCTGCTGCATGCCTAGACCCTAGCCCTACCAAAAATAGTGCTCCTATGATTTGAATTTAACAAGCAGAGAAAACAAAAAAAATATTGGGTGGTAATGATAGGTAATGGCAGGAGAGGATTCATCTTATACTGTACATAGTCACAAATGCAGTTGCTAAGTGCCAGCAAGAAAAACTGAAATAGCTCAAGGGGAGAGTCTGTTCTTCAGACACCTTTGCCTATCTGGGGCTTCCCTGTGTTGTAAAAAGAATATCTGCCTGGATTCCCCAGAACTAAAATCCTCAGTTTGAGGTTTTAGCACATACTTAACAGGTAGTGAAAAAAATGGGAAAGAAAAAACAAAAGGAACTTATACAGAATATATCAATGAGTGGTTATCACTGAAGTCAACTATGACTTGATCTTATTGAAGACTGTAGGAGACTGTGTAGACCATACTTCAGAGTTGTCCCATCTGGGGGCAAGGAAGACTGAGTATCCACAGATTCTAGTTTGTCGCTGGTTAGCCTACTGTTTTATACAGTTTTTTCATTGCTGTGACCAAAATACTGAGAACAATTTTAAAGGAAGAAAAGTTTATTTGGATCTCATAGTTTTGGAGGTCTCAGTTCATATATGGCTGACTCTGTTGCTTTGGGCCCAAGATAAGGCAGTATATCATGGTGGAAGAGTGTGGCAGAGAAAAGTAGCTGGGAATATGGCAATAGGAAGCAGAGAGAAAGTTCCCCTCACTGCAGACAAAATATAAACCCCAAAGGCACACCTCAATGACTCACCTCTAAACTTTCTTGCATATAGTTTAGTTATAACATGTCCCTCAAATGAGTTTTTTGGGGTTTTCTTTGGTGCTGGGGATTGAACCCAGGGCCTTGTGCTTGCAAGGCAAGCACTCTCTAC
Source organism: Glaucomys volans (assembly GCA_020662805.1). NCBI lineage: Eukaryota > Metazoa > Chordata > Mammalia > Rodentia > Sciuridae > Glaucomys > Glaucomys volans. The sequence goes on from JAJEJO010047615.1 coordinate 206,581, forward strand.
CAACTGAGCCATATCCCCAGCCCCCAAATGACCTTTTGAAGGACACATCATATCTAAACCATAATATCTGCTCACCAATAATAACTTCCTGGCTGTTCCAGCCAGTCTTGTGCTTGAGCTCACCATACTTCCATGGGAAGAAAATCCCTGAGACAGAGAATTGTGGGCATAAAAATTATTAAGAGATATTAGCAGACTTCTGACAGAGCTTACTGCATACACATACACCCTAACATGTACAATGTATTCACTTTACTTGTATTTTAAATTTAAGATAGCAGTTTTACTTAAAATTATTTAAGTGATTTAAATAATTTGGTGATTCCAAAGATGTGTTTGTTCATGTAATGGTGTCCCCAAAATCTTGAAGCTTTCTACAAATTCTCATTTTGTTGTTTTTTGTTAGAATGGGATATTTCAAAAGACCTATGCTCAAGAATTGATATCATTAAAATGTCCATACTACCAAAAGTGATTTACAGATTTAATGCAATTTCTATCAAAATACAATGTTATTCTTCACATAACTAGAAAAAACAACTTTGAGATTCACATGAAGAGCTCAAATAGCCAAAGAAATCTTGAGCAAAAAGAATGAAGCCAGATGCATCACAATATCTGATTTCAAGACATACTCCAGAGCCATATTAACCAAAACAGTATGGTATCAGTAAAAAAAACAGACACATATACAAATGGAACATAATAGAGATTCCAAAAATAAACCCATGTATGTACAACCACCTGATTCTCAAAATAGGTGCCAGAAACATATACTAGAGAAAGGACAGCCTATTCAACAAATGGTACTGGAAAAACTGTATATCCATATGTACAAGATTGAAATTTGACCCCTGTCTCTCACACTGTGCAAAAATTACCTTGAGATTGATCAAAGACTCAAATGTAAGACATGAAACTATTGAAACTAATAAAAGAAAACATAGGGGACGTTGGTATAGGCAATGATTTTTCTGGATAGGACTCCTAAAGCATTTAAATAAGCAAATGAGATTACTTCAAACTAAGAAGATTCTTCATAGCAAGGGAAACAGAATTAAATGACAATCTACAAAATGGGAGAAAACATTTTCTATTTATTGATCTGACAGATGATTAATATCCAGAATATATAAGGAACTCAAAAAACTCAACAGTAAAAATCTAGTGATCCAATTAATAAATGGTAAATAATCTGAATAAACACCTCTCAAAAGAAGTACAAACAACCAACAGGTATAAGAAAAAAATGCTCAATATCATTAGCCATGAGAAAAATGCAAATCAAAACTACAATGAAATACTATTTCACCCCAGTTAGAATAGCTATTATAAAAAAAAGAAAGAAAAGAAAAAAAGATAAAAGAAAAGATGACATGCAGGCCCTTAAGGATATTGATACGAAGGAACTCGTACATATTGTTGGTGAGAGTGCAAATTTCTGTTGCCATTGTGGAGAACAGTTTGGTGATTTCTCAAAAAACTAAAAATAGAACTATCATATGATACAACTATCCCAACTCTGGGTATATATCCAAAGAAAATGACACTGACAGGTGAAGAGAAAAAGAAAATGCAATACATATATGATTTTGACAGGGTTCCTCCTTTGAAAACCAGAAAGAGGATTCCAATAACTTAGGATCGGTGTGTACAAAGAGAAAAGAGGAAAGAAGAAAGCACAGGTGTAAAAATATAATTCATCAATTCACAACCATTCCTGGAACCCCACTACCCTGGCTTTATAACCATAATCTCCTCCAGCCTTCCCCTGCCACTGTTGTCCTTAGTGCAAATTTTAACAGATTTTACCTCTTTAGAATAGTGATGATGAGGGTCATTGAATTACTGTGATGTGCTACACATTTTCTTAGTAAGGGCCCCAGAGGTTTCCCATGTGAATGCAACTCTTATGTGAGTAGTTATCATTTTGCATGCATACACACACTGTAATAATTTAGCATATTGTGAATTTCTCAACCTGATATAATTTCCCTTTGGTTATTTAGGTTGCTTCTAATTCAAGAAAGAATTGGAGAAGGCTTAAAATCTTAGCTGTTACTTTCCATTTTACAATATTTGAAAGGGAAACAAGGATAGTCCTGGAAAAAAACCTCTTCAATTGCCAGTTTGGTTAAACTGACAACAAATAAAAAGGAATAGCTTCATCTGAGTAATTGATAATTCCAAAACTTGACTGGTTATGTTGCTTTATAGATTATGTCATTAGTTAGATTAAAGTTGTAGCAGGAGGAAATCCTACAACAGTTTTGCCACTGGGTTTGCATTCACCTTCAAATACAAAACCATAGTATAGTTTCACACATTTTTTACAGCATTATAACTGGCTTTTAACTCTGTATTGGCTGAGGACCAGGTACATTGGTAAAGCTGAATAAATCTAACATTAGAAATAATTTAAAGTCACAAAGTCAATGTCATCTTATTCATTCACTAATGACTTCCTCTCTTTCCAGACAACACAAACAAATATGTGTTCATATTCTTGGGAAGAAAAAACACTCCCTGTATTTTTACGGTGGGGCAGTTTTTGCTCTTTAAATTAACTGGCATGAGCCAAATATTTAAAAGGTTTCTTTTGAAACTCTGCCTACAATTAACATTCACAGTTTCCAGATTAATCTTTACTGACCTTAACATGCAAGATGTCTTAAAGACATGTTTCAAACATAAAAAATGATAATTCTATACAGAGAATTCTAATACCAATGTTTCATAAGTCTTTGTTCATTGATTTTCTCCTATCACTGCTTAAGGAATCCTAGAACTTGGAGCATTGTTTCATCACATCTCTCAGTAAAAGCTGTTGAGCATGATCCCTATATCTTTCCAGTACCAAAATTAAGAGTGACTCATCATACACTTTGAAATATCTATACCATATCAGATATCACCTGGATTTTCCTTTATGAAAAAAGTGGAATATAAATTTTAGAATATTCTGATGGCTTTCCTTGCAAAAATTGAATTACAATTATTAAAGGAATCCAAATTCCAGTGATTTATATTGAAAACCAAAATAAGGAGTTACTGATGGGAAATATTTTCCAAGTCATTTCAAGGATTCAGTGGAACCAATCAGATATCATCTTTCTTAAAAAAAATCATAGCTCCAGAGAGACACAAAGATAGCAAATATTCCAACAAGGGGAAAAAAACCTTTTCTAAAAGATGAAAAGGAATATATGATGTATTCATTCAGGGACTTAAAACATCATCTAAGCAATGGATTACCAATGTGTGAAGTGAATAATTTTATCACATGCAGTTCCCTATTAGTCAATATATTTTTGCCCATGGCACTGAACTGAGTGCTAGTCCAGGGGCAAGCTAGATATCTAGTGCTAGGAGGCCATTGACATGGTGGGCCAAGTGGCTCACCTTAAAACTTTGGTCCTGTGTGTTTGACTCTGCTTCTTGAACTACCTTATTCTGTGTATGGTGTTTCTGTCTTCAATGGTAGAAAGTTGAATTTGTTCATTTTTTTCTCCCTTTATCATCTTGGATCTGTGCTCCCCATATGTATATTAATGTGATCCTAGAAAATAAAATGTTACCATTTGCAAGAACCAGATTTTAGTTCTAAAAATCTAAAGTCCACATAGTTCAACATTTTTTCCAACAAATGAAGAAATTATACCCTTAAAAATGTCTTTCTCAAGGACATATATAGAATTAGTTAGCTTGATTGAATGAAGTTTCACATATTGTTGTCCCAATTCTATATATGGAACTTTTCCTGTTACTAAATTATCATCATCCAGATGAATTAATCCCATTATAGCCATTTGAAGGGAAAGATGAATTTCTCTCCACATTCTTCTTCATTCTTCTTACACACAAACCCATTCTAAACTATATTCTAGAGAATTATAAAGCACTGTCCCAAAGAATGGGGTAAATGGAGACAAGCTAAATATGTGACAACAAAAGAAAATGTTCCTTTCCATAATCATCTCTGGAATTGTTATTCAGACTGTATAAACTAATAACAAATTTCAGGGAGGACTGACTCAGAGAACAAGGGTACAGTGAGTAGACCATCAATTTTAATCCAGGGGAGTTATAACTGTAGGCTGGTTGCAACAATTACCAAGGTCTACAAAGAAGGCATTCATGAATAGCTTAAAATATTAGCAAACTTCTCTATAAAAATATCACTAAAAATGCCTAAACACTAATTTTATGATGGTGGAATATGTTTTCTTTTTCAATAAGTTCTACTTCAGAGAATCACAGCATTTTCCCTATTGTCATTGAAGATGAGAAAATTGTAACTTATCTTCTTGCTATCTGAAGAAACCATGAAAAATTTTATAGACAGTTTATAGATAGGCTTTGAGTCATAGATTATAACCATAACTGTCAAGAATGACCCTGCAGTTCCTAGATTTCTCAGAAATCCTGTTCTAACCCATCTACCATGCTGATTCCTGTAGTATTTTGTTACCTCTGCAATGAAAAATGAATATAGTTGTGGTAAATTAGGTTATTTTTCAGTAAATATTCACTCTCCCATCCCTATTTTATAGGAGGAGTGTACTTCCATGTCTCACCTATGTTTGACTTGGCCATGTGATTTGCTCTAGCCAGTATTATGTTGGCATATGTGGCTGTGTGTTAGTTCAAGACTAGACTTTAAGAATTGCTCATTTTGCTTTCTTCTCTGGAACCTTTTGATCTCTTCTAATTTGAGAAAAAAAATTACCAGGTAGTCCACTGGTCCACATCTGTCAGAGGTATAAAAAAAAACTTTAATCAGACCCATGGCCTGGAGACAAACCCAGCTGAGAACAGCTTATAGCAGCAACATTTAAGTTGAATCACAGATAATACATTCTTCTCATTGTGAGACACTGAGCATTTGTGGTTGTTAGCAGTGATAGCTGACTGATAAAATATGTGTCATGTTTTTCATTTGTTGCTTTGTAAATTTTTGCTGGTTTTCTATTTAAATATACTTTGCCTTCCCAGTAAGATTGAAGGTAGTTGTGCAGTTTGATCCATGTTTTAACTTCTTTGGTACCTGTGAAGTACACAACACTGTAACTACTCAGTATATTCCCATTATAGAAGCCAATGATTTTCTTGTATCATACATAAGAGTAAGTTTTTACTGTACCATTGATAGCTCTTAGTGACAAATGCTGCATTTCAGTAGCAATCTCAGAATATGTTTTAGAAGCACAGAGGCTAAACAACTCTACAGAATAATCAGTGGAATTGAGCAAGTGGAGAATTCATCATTTAGGGGCATTGCTGGCATTTTAAGACACTTTTCCATTCCTGGTAGAAAAGCTTTTGCACATAGCTGAAAAGGCCATTTTTCTCAAGGTAAAATTGCTGATTATAGGAGCACAAGGCCTGCAAACCTCTTTATGACAAGAGAAGTTTTCCTGTAGGTTTCTTCATGAATCTGGTATTTAGAATTTATCCAAAGCTAAGGGATGATATATTTGCATTAATGTTTCACAAAGGGGCACAGAACAAGTAGGACAGGCAGAAAAGTGACTGTGCTCAGTCCAGTCTTTCCCACACTTATAATAAGACAGACAGGCCTGGAATTTATTCTGTTCTCCCTGAAGTAGGAAGGTCAAGGACTTATGATAGGGCTGTAGGAAACTAAGGGTATGATGAGCAAAAGAGAAACAGCAAGCAAGTGGGGAGAGATGTCATTTGCTTCCAGCTGAGCTCTGTAGGCCACAGTAGGTAGGGAATCTGAATAATGGGCTAAATATGGAGAACTGAGTTAATCTAATATTTCCCAACTGAGTTCTCTGAGACACAATTTTCTACCCGTGGCTCCCCAGCCCCAGGAAATCTGAAGTTTACATTTCCATTAATTTCAATGCTTGAGGGAAAATGAGTGCTTAACAATTTATTTACTTTGACAGATAATTTAATCTTTGTTACAACCAATTGTATAGCAATCCCAAATATAAAGCAATCATATAACAATGTAGAGTTGTAATAAATGTCATATACTATTAATGTTAGGAAAAACTATCCAGTTAGCTTTTTTTGAGATGAGTTTTCTTTATTCATCTGAGAAATGCTTTAATGTTCCAAGGAACACCAACTCTGCTATGGGTTGGTAGGCATATAGAGTATTAAAAGTCATTTAAAAATGATGAAGGAAAGAGTAAAGAAATCTGAGAAACTCCCAGATTATATCAGTGGCATCAGATGAGTACTTACCTAGTCTATTGAAAGATTTAAGTACATGTCTTTCTCACCTTGAATATCTGACTCAATTTGACAGACCACTTAAAGCAATAATTGTCTAAAGAACAAACTCTTCCCAAAGCTGGTAAAGTACTCCCAACAGTGAGACTTATTAATAGCAAATTAATGATTGTTAAATCTAGGGCTCAACAATGACAATGCTCTTGGAACTTTCTATACTTTTTATGTAACATTTGCAGTTTCAAATGTTTCCTCTGATGTATTCTTTGAAATCTTGACATGTAAAATTTGGATATGTATGTCATTATGGAAGTACTCCTAGTTAAGATCTCTTCAGCCTGATTAATGAGGGAAGAAGACTGAGAAAATAAATGCCTGTTTTTTGGGGGGTATGTTGTTTCTAACTTTTCCAATATTAGTGAGATGCTTTTCCTTTCCAGAAGAGTTAAACTAGCACAGTCTCTCTAGGGCCAAAAAAGTTCTAAGTAATTTAGATTACAGACAAGTAAAGTTGTAATTATAAAAAAATTAAGGGGTGGGCAGAGCAAGATGAAAGCTGAGTAAGATCCTCTGGTGATCATCTGTCCACAGACACACCAAGTTACAAAAGTAAACAACACCAAAATACTTTCATAAGAGCTAAGGAAATTAGGTGACATACCATAGAGCCTATGGAAGGTAGGAAAGAGTTATCAACATCACCCCTCTTTCAATTCTAAGCAGTGCAGCATAGAGAAAGATGCCTCCTGCTTGGGGAAGGGAGAGAGAATTTACATCCAGGCCTTACATTTGAAGCCTAGGACCAGTTCTGCCATACCATGATGAAACCTAAAGGTGGGCAAAGCCCCACAACACCTATTACTAGGCCAACACCCATGAACTGGCCACTGTCACTATATTAGGCCAGGTACCACCTCTGGTGATAGTGAGGAAACAGGACTCTACCTGCTGAGGAGCAACACATGAAAACTAGGACAGGATCTTGCCTCAGAGCAGAGTTCAAGTCCTTCTAGGTGAGATCCAGCATCCAGTAGACAATGAAGACACTGTATGCAGGGCAAAGCTCACAGATGGAGTCTCCAGGCTGGCAAGTGCTTATAAATGTAAAGTTTAGAACTGCCCTGGCAGTATACAGAGACCTGCACCCCCCTGAAAAACTTGTGTGTCATCTTACATTACTACCAGCTGCAGCATGGGACCTGGTGCACCCCTGAGATTGCACAGGTCCCTACCACTGTGAGACTCAGCTGTGACCCAAATTAGTGCCAGCCTAGGTGACTAAGGGACTGCCTTCATGAACACTATTCCAACATTAGGCAGCATAGCATAATACAAAATCCCATTTGGTAGGGTTAATACATGGTAGCAAGCACAAGATTTTGCCTTATAACTCAGTGTTAGACTGGTGAAAACTAACATTAAACAGATCCTTATTGGCCTCTTTACCTGGGTCTGCTTATAGGCAGGGAATAGGCCTAGTGCCAGGGGAAGATATGCAGTCCCTGTCTATTCTAGTTAGCATTACCTGTGACTGGTTGCAACAACCTTGGACCACTAGTCTATCTTAGTAACAGGCAACCTATATCATTGTGGGCCTTGGTCTTGCCTCAGTATTGTGCTGGTCTTGATGGAATATGGACTCAGAGTATGATGTAGCATGACGGCAATGGTGACATAAGTGTGACAAAGTAGCCTGAGGTGACTGCCCAGAGCAGGGCAGAATGCTGCTGTGTTCAACCACAGGCCAATAACAAGATGAAGAATCTAGGCCTACTCTGGCCCCAGGGAGAGGCTTTAGGGAACAGACTGTTTTTTCTAGGTTCTTTCCAAACAATATACCACATTTACTTGGGACAAACTTGGGCTTGGATTGTCCTCTAGTACTGAAGCAGTGATAAGACAACAGAAGACTCCTAGCAAATGTGAACCTGGGTGCCATCTAGAGCTGGAAAAGTGGAAGTATCTATAGGCTTCGAGAAAATAAGCAGCATGCTCAGAATTTTTGGGATAACAGGCATGAGGCCAGATTAGGAAGACTGTAATAAATACCCGATCCTTCAATACTCAGATGATGTCATATGCCAACAATCATCAAGAGTTTTCAGGAAACTGTGACCACATCTAGTACTCAAAATAAGGTGTCCAAAACTGACCAGGCATTAATCAGTATGGGAGAACTCTCCAATAAGGAATTTCTATAAAATAGCTGTCTTAAGGAAAATGACTGAGCTTGTACAAAACACAGCTAATTGTTTAAATGTTCTAACACAAAAACAACATAGAGATGGGAGCAATTTAAAAAATCAAACAGAAATTCATGATCTGAAACCTACTCAGCAAAATTAAAAACTCAATAGAAGGGATCAATAGCAGGAAAGATCAAAAAGAAGAAAAAAAGGAGTGAGTTTGAAGACAGGCCATTTGAAAACACACAGTTGGGGAAAAGTAAAAGAATGAGGAAGAATGAAGAAAGCTTATGGGAACTGAGGGACAGTATTAAAAGAGCAAATATTCAGGTCCTTGGGGTTCAAGAAGGGCTTGAGAACAACAAAGGGGTAGAAAATTATCCAAATAAATAAAAACAGAAGACTTCCTAAACTTATAAAAGGATACAGATATCCAGATACAGGAAGGTTAAAAGTCATCAGTCAAGTTTAACTCAACCAAGTTTACCTCAAGACATCTTATAATAAAGCTCTCACAGGTGAAATAAAAGATTTTCAAGGCTGTAAAAGAAAAGAATCAGTATTTAAGGGTATCCCAACTCATTTGAAAGCAGACTTCTTAACAGAAATCTTATGGACCATAAGAGAGCAGCATGAAGGAAACAAAAACTGACAACTGATAGTACTGTACCCAGAAAAGTAATTTTTTAAGAATGGTGGAGATAGACATTCCCAGGTAAACAAAAGCTAAGAGAATATGTCTCTACCAGAACCATTACATGAGAAAGACTAAAAATATTTCTTCAAAGTGAAAGAGGAAGATAATAATGAGTAAGAAGAAAACATGGAATATGGTAAGGCATAAAATCACTAGTAAGATTAATTTTCCAAGTAAATTCAGAAGCTCTAATATTATAAGCATGATGGATAAACCAAGTCTTTAGTATGAAGACTAAAAGTAGTTAAAATAATACCTATATTAACACATGGATAGGCAATATGGAAAGATATAAAATGGGATATCAAAAATTATAAATGTGGGAAGAATAGAATATAGATGAAGCGTTTTCTTATTAGCATATTTTCTCATATTCTTTTGTTTTTGATCATTATTATTTTATTAAGTGGCTATATTTTCAAAATAGCTTGTTAAACAGAAAATGTGTTTTTTTCTAAGCCTCTTAGTAACCACAAAGCAAACATCTCCAATAGACAAACTAAAAAAGGATCAATGAGTGAAAACACACTACTAGAACAATTTACCTAACCACAAAGTAAGACTATAAAAAGTAAAATCCAACTATATATGGCTTAGAAGAAACTCACTCTCCCTCTGAGGTCACACACAAATTGAAAATGAAACAATGGAATAAGATATTCCATGTAAATGGAATCCAAAAGAAAGCATGAGTAACCATAATTATATAAGATAAAATCGACCATAAATCAAAAGCAATAAAAGGAGACAAGGAAGGCCATTATATAACATTAAGATCTGATTCAGCATGACAAAATAACAATTCTAAATATATACATGCACTCAATATTGAAGCATCCAAATATATAAAGCATGTATTAATTGACATAAAGGCAGAGACTCCAATATAATAAAAATTGGGGAGTTTAACATCAAACTCAGCAATAAACAGATCATGTAGACTTAAAATCAACAAAGAAACAGCAAAACTACTTTGCACCCCAGAACAAAAGGATGTAACCGATATCTACAGAAAATTTCTTTCAAGAGCTGCTGATTATACACTTTTCTCATCAGCACATGGAATATTCTTCAGGATACATCAAATAATAGGCCACAAAGTAAATCTCAACAGATTTTTAAAAATTACTGAAATCATGTCTAGTATCATTTCTGAACACAATGTAAGAAAGCTAGAAATCAATAACAAGAAAAAGTTTGGAAACTATATAAATACATGTAAATTAACTTATTTTTGAGCAACCAGTGGATCAAGAAAGAAATCAAGAAGGAAATTTAAAAATTTCTTGAAACAAATGAAAATGGAAACACAACATATCAAAATATATGGGATGTAGCAAGTGCAGTACCAAAAGAGAAGTTTAGAGCAATCAATGGTCACATTGGAAAGCTAGAAGTGATTCAAATAAAGAATCTATCACTGCACTTAAAGGAAGTAAACCCAACCCAAAACCAATTGAAGGAAGGAAATACTGAGTATTAGAGTAAAATGAATGAAATGGAGTCTAGAAAATCAATATAATAGATGAATGAAACAAAGAACTGGTTATTTTAAAAGATAAAAAAGATGAACAACACAGGACTAAGAAAAGGATAGAGAAGACTCAAAATCAGGTATTACACCTAGTACTACAGATACACAAAAGATCATTAGAGATTATTATGAACAACTATATGCCAACAAATTTGGTAACCTAGAAGAAATGGGCAAATTCCAAGACATATATATATATCTTACCAAGAGTAAATCATATAAAATAGTACAACCTGTCAATCAATTGATGAATGTTTGGCATAAATAAAGAACAAGTGGTATATAAAATACAAATAATCTTTAAGTCATTCCAAAAAACTAGAAGAAGAAGGAGTTCTTTGGAGCATATTCAATAAGGTCAGCACTACTCCAGTCCCCAAACCAGATAAGGCCATAAAAAAAGAAAGAAAACTGTAGACCATTATCCTTGATGGGAATAGATGAAACATCTTCAATGAGATATTAGCAAACCATATCTACCAGCACATTAAAAACATTATCCATCATGATCAAGTGGGATTCATCTCAGGGATACAAGGCTGACTCAATACATGGAAGTCAATAAGCTTAATACACTACATCATCAGAACAAAAGATGAAAACCATATGGTCATTTCAATAGATGCAGAAAAGGTTTTTGATAAAATTCAATGACCTTCATGATAAAAATGCTAAACAAATTATGTATACAAGGAAAATACCTCTACATAATAAATGCCATTTATAATAAGCCAACAAATAATGTTATATTGAATGCTGAAAAGATGAAATCTTTGCCTCTAATATATGGAAGAAGTCAAATATGCTGACTTTCATTCAATACAGTGCTGGAAGTCCTAGTTGGAGCAATCAAACAAGAGAAAGAAAGGGCATCCAAATTGGAAAAGAAGTCAAAATGTCACTGTTTGCAGCTGACATGATCTTTTATATAGAAAGCCCCAAATTCTCCACTACAAACTATTAGAACTAATAAAGGAATTCATCAAAGTTTCAGGATACAAAATCAATATATAAAAATCAATAGCAGGGCTATATTCCAGTAGAAATTATCTGAAATAGAAATCAAGAAAGCAATCCTCTTTACACTAGCTACAAAAATAGCAAGGAATTAATTTAACCAAAGGAGTAAAATATCTCTACAATGAAAATTGTAGTACATTCATGAAAGAAACAGAAGAATAAAGCAAAGCGTAGAAAGACATTGTGTCCATGGATTGGAAGAATCGATATTGTTAAGACGTCAATACTAACCCAAGTGATCTACAGATTCAATGCAATTGCTATCAAAATACCCATAGCATTCTTCACAGAAGTAAAAAATAAACAACAACAATAAAAACCCAAATAGCCAAAGTCATGTGGAGTGAAAAGACCAAAAGAGGAGGCATTGCGCTACCTGATGTTACAACATATTACAAAGCTAACATAATCCAAACAGCATAGTATTGACATAAACACAAATAAATAGACCACTGGAACAGAGTTGAGAGCCTCGAAGTAAAGCCATATGTTTCTGGTCAATTTATTTTCAACAAAAGTGCAAAGAACATATTTTTCAGAAAGGACAGTATTTTCAATAAATGGTGCTGGGCAAATGGATGTAAATATGCAGAAGAATGAAAAGAGTATTTAACTCAAAATAAGTTAAATACTTAAATGCAAAATCTTAAACTATGAAACTACTAGAAAAAAACATAGGTGAAACTTTTCATGACATGGAATGGGCAAGGATGTTGGGAAAAAGACCCTGAAAGTACAGGGATTACAATAAATTTAAAAGTTCCTGGACAGCAATGGAAACAATGGAGAGAAGAGATAACCTACAGAATGGGAAATATATTTGCAAAATACACATCTGTATCTGTGTATAAATATAGACCATATAAATATATATTTATACACAGATGTGTATTTTGTCAAAGGAAGACATACGAATGGCCATAGGTACATGAAAAATGTTCAACATCATTAATCATTAGGTAAAAACAAATCAAAACCACGATGAGATAGCACCTCTTTTTAGTAGGAATAGCTATTATCAAAAAAGGCTAAAGATAACAAGTGTTGAAGAGGATGTGGAGAAGTAGAAACCTTTGCACACTGTTGGTGGTAACATGAATTAGTTTGGCCATTATGGAAAACATGTAGGGTTTATCTAGCAATTCCAGTTCAGGGAATGAAATCAGTATGTTGAAGAGACATCTGCACTCCCTTGTTCATTAAGCACTATTCACAACAGCCAAGAAATGGGAAAAAAACCTATGTGTCCATCAAATGATGAATGAATGAACATGTAATGCATATACTCAATGGAATACTATTCAGTCATAAAATAGAATGGAATCCTATTATTCAAAATAATATGAAATAATGCAAATCATTATATTAAGTGAAATAGGTCAGGCACAGACAGAGAAGTACTGTATATTCTCATACATTATGTGGAATATAAAGAAGTTGATTTTATAGAAGTTGAAAACAAAATGGTGCTTACCAGAGGCCAGGGAGACTAGTGGGGAGGAATGGGGTAAGATTGATCAATGGGTACTAAGTTGTAGCTAAAGATATTCTGGTATGCTATTGCACAGGAGGGTGACTATAGATAACAAAAATGTACTGTACATTTCAAGGAGTTAGAAGAAAGAATATTGAAAGTTTTTATCATAAAGAAATGACAAATGTTTGAGGGGAGATGTATGTTTAACCTGATTTCAACATTTTGCAATATATACATATATCAAAACATTACATGATATCCCACTAATACATACTATTTTTGTTTTAATGTATCAGTTAAAATAAATTTTAAAAAGAAGTTGAAACCTCTGGTATTTAGCAGTATTTTATCTCTTATCATTTTACTGTCAGTAGTTGTGCCTTTGAGACACTGTTAAGGGTAGGGATGTTTTGGGGTATTTTGTAGACCACTGGAAATATTTGCCTGTTAACAGACTATTGGAAAATTTTACAAGATTGTCTGAGAACCTTTGCTCCTTTTCTAGGATCCTTTTATTTTGGAAACACGAACTCCTTTCCTTGTCATTCCTTCCATGTACACTTAGAATCAAAATATGTTTCAGAGAGCCATCACAGATTCTTTTCCACTCAAGTATTTTTTTTTTTTTGAGGTCACTCAGAAATTAGAGAAAGTCCGAAGGATTTTCTCTAGGCTGGAAATAAATGGAAAATGTGATATGGTTTTATAACAAATTGAGTAGCACAGATCTGCTTTGTGTTTGGGAGTTAATATACACTCTAAAAATTCTCTAAGTCAGTTAAAGCAATCTAAGTAAAAGATTTTTTGCATAAACCCCCTAGAGAGAACACACTGCTATGTCACACTGTTCTTACAAATGAGTGGGAGAGATTGTCTTAAACTGTGTGTTTTACAACACATGCCAATTGCTCTGATATTTGCTATTAACAACTTCAGAATTAGCTTCCAGATGGTAATCTCCATAGAGTAGTGACTTTTATGTGGGAAACTCAAGAAGAAAAGTAGCTTTTTAATTTTCTTTCTTTTGCAGTTGAATACAAGTGAGCCTGGGAGCTTCTCTGCACCAGTAGGAAATACAACTAGATTCATGGAAATACATTTGGCATTAATAATTCAGAGAATGTGATAAATAGTGAAGGGTTTGAGAGAGTCTAGAAATAAATTCTGCAAGTATAAAAGTTGAAAGATAAAGTGTTGAAAATTTCCTTGGGCCATTTAAAAAAAATCATATAAACCAGTAGTTTGAAAACAACATTTTGGTGTCCAAATGCCAATACCTCCATTTCCTACCTAATTCCAAACAATAGCCCTGGAAATAAAATTATTATAAGCCTCAAATATTAGAAATTGAGATAGAAAAATACTGTAGTTATTTATTTTAAAGCTGAGATAATAAGTAATCCCTAAAGTATTAATCATTTTTTAAATTACAAATACACAAAGACATAGATGTGTGACAGTAATGGTTGTTGTATTTCTTCCAAGTCTGTTAAAGGGTACAGTATATTATAACATGATTAGATTCTGCTCAGAATTCACGGAGAAAGAAGGATCACAAAGATGACTGAGAGGGGCAGAAAGAAATGCCACGTCACCTTTTAATAGTGGAATAGAGGTGAGGTGAATAATTCCTCTTAGAGATTAATACTGCAAAATAGTATCATTTTTATTCATTTGGAAGTTCATTTTAGGGTGTTTACAGTATTATATTTCCTTCTCAGTGGTACTTCTTAATAGAGACAATTACTCAATTATTGAGAAGGGTAGGACTTGAGTTGATTTTATAAGGAATCAAAGAGCTCAAGAAGCAGGGAAATGACTAACAGGAATTAAATATCCACTGTCATTTCTCCCAGTGCCAGATAATCCATGTATATTTAGAGGTCAACTTGTTGATACTATATACCCCAGTAACAACCACTAAATGCATAGTCCTCCTCTCCAAATGTATATTTGACTTTCTGTGACTAAGAAAACTAATTCTGGGAAAGATTTTCATCATTATAATGGTTGGGTAGTATAGACAGTACTAATAATGGGTTCACATCTCATCTTGAAATATCTAGTACTTCCAATGCTTAAAATTCAGGCAAATTTCCTTGGAGAGAGTCCTTCCTTTGAATTCTTTTAAATGAAATAAGCCCATTTCACCTACCTTCTCAAACAATGGGCGTCTGAGCTTATATTTAAATTGATTCCACTCCTTTGTAGTTTCTGTGTAGAAACACGACCCTGTCATCACTTGATTTTCAAAATGTCTAAACTCAGAATCAACTTTCATTAGAGACTTCTTCTTTTTCACTTTCACTTCTTCTAAACTTGTTTCTTCATTCTCATCCTGATTTCCATTATCTCTTTTTCCATCCCACTCTCCTCCATTCTTATTTCATTTGTCGTTTTGTAATGCATTGTCAGAAATTCCAGTAACTATTCAGTGTGTTGAATATCTTCTATTTACCTCTGCAAACCCATTTCTCACCCTTCTTTAACTTGTTCTGTTGCCATGGGAACCTGATCTGAATTTCCTGTCTTCTAGTTGGGTATGGCATGTGGGAAGCATTGACAGGAAGCTAGAGGGAAGGAGTGAAGATGGGGTATTTATTTTTTCAGCTCCATTTCTGTCAGATCACAAGATTTTAGCTATGTTCCTACATCCCCTAAAAGGTACCCCATGTATATCCTCTGTGGATTTCAGTAACCACTCCCTTTCCTTGTCTGGTTAGACCTTAACAGGGGTGACAGCTGCTTCCAATATTGCTAGCCCTGGTATATTGTACTGTCTTTTCTGATTTCCCTAAATCCTGCTCACAACCTTATAAATACAGTTAGTTCTTTTATTAAATTCTTTTCACAGGTTTCAGAGAGCCAGCTGTTTCCTGCCATCATTGTGAGTGATATAAACTCTACATTGTACTAAATCTTTTGCACCTTTTATTCCCTGCCATTCTCACCTTGTCAATTCCTGTGGTAGACAGACCCTAAGATAACCCCCAATGATTCTAGCCTTCTGGTGTTCATGCCCTCATATGATCTTCTTTCTTTCAGTGTGGGCAGGACCTGTCACTTGCTTCTAAGTAATAAAATATGGCAAAGGTGATGGGAATACGAATCCAACCATTATGTTATTTTTATGAGACTCCATCTCGCTAGCTGTGTCTCCCTCTTTCCTCTCCATTCTTTTTCCTTTCTCTTTCTCTCTCTCTCTCGCTCTCTCTTTCTCTCTCTCCCTCTCTGAAGTAGCAGGCAGCTATAATGTGATCCACGATGTGAACTAGGGATAGGTTCACAGGGCAAATAACTGAGTAGTCTGTAGGACCTGAAGGCCTTTGTCCTATAGCTACAAGGAATTGAATTTTGGCAACAACCTCAGTGATCTTGGAAAGAGACCTTTCCCATTGAGTTTCCAGAATAGAACTGGAACCTAGCACCTTAACTGCAACCTAGTGAGACAATGAAGGAGTGACCTCAATTAAGCCATGCATGGAATCCTGATCCATAAAGCAATGAGATTTATATGTGTTATTTTAAGCTGCAGAATTTGTGATCATATGGTATACAACAATATTCATTCTTGGAATAACCCCTGATATATACTTTCCTAATTTCTGCTAATAAGAAGCTCCATATTTTTAGAGAAAAATCACAAGAGTTCTGACTAAAACTAGCATTCCTGCATATCACATGATTTTAGATAAAATAATAATCCTGTCTAATTGATTTTTGCCTTTCTCACAAGATATCTTAAAACTTTTTATGATAATCAAGTCCTTCCCACATCTTATCCCTGGCAGCCTTTCTCTTATCTCCTTACCAAGTAGCTTGAAGTTCCATAGGGGGAAAAAACAGGAATGGGAATGCTCATCTTGGCCAAATCAAGTGTCTGTGAGAAGTTTTAGGTTCGAGGTTTGTCATTTGTGAATTCATCAGTGTCTTAGAGATCATCAGTGACCTTACAGGTAACAAATTCATTGATCAAAAGTTGTGAACCTGGGATTGGGTATGTAATTCAGTGGTAGAATTCTTACCTAGCATGCACACAGTCCTAGGTT
This sequence comes from Glaucomys volans, assembly GCA_020662805.1. Taxonomy (NCBI): domain Eukaryota; kingdom Metazoa; phylum Chordata; class Mammalia; order Rodentia; family Sciuridae; genus Glaucomys; species Glaucomys volans. The sequence continues at coordinate 223,751 of JAJEJO010047615.1, forward strand.
TGATTCCCAGCACTGCTGAAAACAACAACAACAACAAAAGTAAAAGAAATGAGACTTCCTCTGAAGTCCTTGCAGCATTTTTGTCTATAGTTTATTCCTTTTTGAGATTCCTTCAACTTTGACACTCAGAACCCTACGTTCTGCCACTAAACTAAGTCCTCCTGATTTTCTGTGTTCTTCTTTTAATATACTAAATAGATAAGGTAGCAATGATCACTTCTTAAGATATCCAGTTTTCCCTTCCCTCCTGTAGTTCTGGAGAATAATATTTATGAGCTGTGAGACAGAAGCATATTCTGGCTCTCTGAGGCAACACATGGAAGAAAGAGAAAGACACATTAGAAAAATTGTTGAAATGGAATAGGACTTTGAACAAGTGGGAAATAAATATTTCTTGTAGTGAATCATTGAAACTTCTTTGTGTTCTTAGCCTGTCTTGATGGATGCAGGTATCATTACTTAAACTTTCTCAGTATTTTTTTCACATTATATTGATATCTTTGTCAATGTTGTTTATATTTCTAGTTTCACTATCACCTCCTTGCTGAATATCCAAAATTCAGTTAGACACTTCACTGAGTTCTTATTCTGCATTTGCAATTGCTCATTTCATATCATTTTGCTGATGTCCTTCTGAAACATGAGAATACCATGTGTACAAAACCAAAACTCTGTCCTTTCCTCCACACTCAGGCCTACCTTTTGATATATCTATTAAAAGCCTGCATTCTGGAAAATGAGATGACTTCTCTACACATGCAATTACCTAGTACTATCTGTTATTCTAATATACAGATACCTCCTTCCTGCATCCAGTTTATTTTCGTCAAATCATGTTTATTTGAACCCTCACTGGATATCAAAAATCTGCATCTAATGTAGACCAATGGTACAGAATAGAAGACACAGAGAGAACCCCATATGAATATGGTTATCTCAGACTAGACAAAGGTGCCAAAAACATACATTGGAGAAAATATAGCTCTTCAACAAATGGTGCTGGGAAAACTGGAAATCCATATGTAGTAAAAGGAAATTAAACCTCTATCTCTCACCCTGCACAAAAATCAACTCAAGGTAGCCCGAAGGCCTAGGCATTAGACCAGAGACCCTGCACCTAATAGAAGAAAAAGTAGGCCCAAATCTTCATCATGTCGGCTTAGGACCAGACTTCCTTAACATGACTCCCAGAGCACAAGAAATAAAAACAAGAATTAATACATGGGATGGATTCAAACTGAAAAACTTCTTCTCAGCAAAGGAAACAATTAATAACATGAAGAGAGAGCCTACAAATTGGGAGAAAAACCTTTACCATAGAGCACGAATCTCTAGGATATATAAAGAACTCAAAAAACTTAACACCAAAAAATTGAATAACACAGTCAATACATGGGCTAAACAACTGAACAGACACTTCACAGAAGAAGAAATACAATTGATCAACAAATATATGAAAAATACGTTCAACATCTCTATCAGTTAGAGAAATGCAAATCAAAACTTCTCTAAGATTTCATCTCACTCCCATCAGAATGGCAATTATTAAGAATACAAGCAACAATGAGTGTTGGTAAGGATGTGGGGGAAAAGGTACACTCATGCATTTCTGGTGGGACTGCAAATTGGTGCAACCCCTCAGGAAAGCAGTATGGAGATTCCTTAGAAAACTTGGAATGGAACCACCCTTTGACCCAGCTATCCCACTCCTCAGTTTATACCCAAAGGACTTAAAATCAGCATACTTCAATGATGCACCCATATCAATGTTTATAGCAGCTCAGTTCACAATAGCTAAACTATGGAACCAACCTAGATGCTCTTCAGCAGATGAATGGATAAAGAAAATGTGGTACATATACACAATAGAATATTACTCAGCCTTCAAGCAAAAAGAAGTTATGGAATTTTCAGATAAATGGATGGAACTGGAGAATATCATGCTAAGAGAAATAATCCAATCCCTCAAAACCAAAGGGCAAATGTTTTCACTGATATGTTGATGCTCAACCATAATGGGGGGGGGTGGCTAGATAAGAATGGAGGAACTTTGGATTGGGCAGAGGGGAGTGAGGGGAAGGGAGGGAATGTGGGGTGGGAAAGATGGTGGAATAAGATGAATATTACCTTATATACATGTATGATTGTATGAACCATGTGACTCTGCATCGTGTACAGAGAAATGAGAGATGAGAAATTGTGCTCTATTTGTGTACAATGAGTTGAAATGCATTGTGCTGTCATGTATAATTGACTGGAACAAATAAAAAATAATCTGCATCTAGAGAAATTAAGGGGTTCACTATTGTAAGCCCAAAAAGGAAAAAAAAACAGGAGGCAGACCTCGATGGATTCAGAGAAGCCTTTATTCCTTCGCAGAGTCGGGCATCATTTGGGTCCACTTTCCTGATGGAAAATGGCCATCAGTTACAGGGGGTATCCTGATTTTATAGGGTAGGAGGAGGAGGACGTAATCATTGTGTACGTGCAGTTTTGACCTTCAGGGGCCAGCTGTACAGGTTAAAATTAGATGCTGAAGGATGAGTGTTCAAATCTTGCCCAATGTCATTCAGGATTAGGCTGACCTGGGGAACGTCAAGGTTTAGGGCCTAGCATTCCATATCCACCCTTTTCCCCAGGGCCCATTGTTATCAAGAATGCACTGGGAGAGGTTTAATGGTTGATCAGTCTCCTTTCCCGCTTCTCAAGCCACACTGCTCCTTCATTTTTCTTGGGGAGTTATTTTATAGGAATATTATTTTCCATAATCCTTTAACTATCATAATTCCACAAATCTATTCTTCCTGTGGATACCAAGGACCCACATAATGGATGTGCTTTAAAACTTATACTGCTGGATTTTCTTTTGTATTATTACCTTTTATCATTCTATCCTTTAGAAACTTTTCATTTCTTTCATGATTTCTTTAAAATTTCAATAATAGTCTTCACTTCTGACCAAGTTTTCAATGTCATCACTTCCCAAGTGTCTCTCCTTACTCCACAACTGTTTGCTCTCCACGCATTTCCCTGAATATTTTAATCTTCTCCCATAGATATGACATAGGGGGACTTGTATATCTTGTGCAGTAGTTTTGACCCTTCTCCCAAATTCCATCCTCCCACTTGAATATTTCTCATGTACTTCAAATTCAAGATGACCAAAGCTGAATTTACTGTCTTATCCCTAATCTATTTCTTCCACTGTATTTACTTTAGCATTTGTTGGATACCAAAAATAGAACCATTGAATTCAGGTTAAAACCCTCTTTCTTCCCCACATAATTTATTCACTACATACCCTGCTGGTTTTGCCCAGTAAAAATTTCAACCTTCTTCAAGTTCACTATTGCCTTCCACTATCATTCACATCAACATCTTCATTTTCTTTAGCCTTTGCAGTAGTCTTTAAGTAGCTTTCTTGCCTCCAATCGGATTCTCTTCAAACCTCCCTTCCCAATTCAACCAGATGGCCTGGCTATAAGCATAAACATTGAGCTCTTCATTCTTTTTTCATGGTCCATGGAATAAAGTACATACTTCTTAAAAGAGCAAGGCTCTCCACTGATGTGACCTTATTAACCTCTCTATTCTTATCTCTAACCTCCAACAATTATATCACTCAAAGGTAATTTATGCTAAATGCTGTTGCCAATATCCCCTAAACAATTTTCACTCTTTACATTAACAGGCTCAAAAATATTCTTTATCTCCTTATTGCCGATCCAATGGCAAATGACTACTCAGCCTATGCATTCAAGGCCTTCCATGTCAATTCCAGGATTTTACCACCCTGTGATGGGGAGGTTAGTAAATGGTTCCAAATAAAGGAGATGTGGAGTCAGAACTGCTTTGGTGACTCATAATTCTGACTTGGAAATCAGAACAGGGATGAGACTGCAAGTAGGAATCAAGTGAGCTCAACTGTGAGAAGGAAACTGGGCTGAGAAACTTACTGAACTAACACTACAAATATTTTCACATATATATCCCATGTTTACTTTGTAACATACATTTTTATACTGAGTAAACCAAGGTTGGGAAAGTTTAAGTGATTGTAAAGCTTGTAAATATCAGAGGCAAGTTTCAATACCAGGCCTCTTTCAATCCAGAGCCCAATTTATTTCCAGTTCACAAAACTGCTTTCTAATATTTTCACACAAGAATGCTTCTTCAATCACAACCATATTTCACTCATATAAATGGGTCCTGACAAAATTCACATAAGACTTCTTTGAATTCCCCAATATCCAGCCATTTATTACTTAGAAAACTATCTGTGAAAGTGGAAATCTTCTATATCATTGGTGTGTAATATAGGAGTCACTCGCCACATGTGGTTATTGAGCATTTGAAATGTGGCTAGAGACTGAGCAACTGAATGTTACATTTTTACATTTAATAACAAATTTAAATTTAGCCACATGTTGCTAGTGGATCTGTAGTTCTAGATCTTTGCTACTTAGAAGTGGTCAATCAGCAATGGCATCACCAGGGAGCTTATTAGATCTGTTGAATCTGAGGTGCAGCCTCGGCCCTCCTAAATCAGGATTTGTAACAAGCTCTCCAGGTGATTCTTCTTCACATTAAAGTATGAAAAATACTTCTCTAGAGCATATGTTAGCAAAGTTATAGCTTTTTTAAAATCATATTTTGTATCAAGTTTTATAATATAGGAAGCTGAAAGGAAGAAAACATTCAGATAGCAAAGTAATGACTTGATGAATTGAATATAGCTTATATACTTAAAGAGACTATTAGATATATATAGAATCAATGGCCATTACTAAGAGAAAAGTTCAAGAACAGTCTCTCTCTCTCTCTCTCTCTCTCCATATACATAAACATACACATACACACACCCATACATATATGTATCTATCTGTCTGTACATGTATATTGGCTTTGCATTACTATAATAAAATACCTGGCACAAACTACTTGTGAATTGAAAAGAGAATTTATTTATGCTCATGGTTCTGGAGGCTCAAGTCCATGATAGGGTAGCATATCATGACAGGAGTACATGTCAGAGTACTTGTATTCACATCCCAAGTCAGAAAACAGACAAAAGATGGGTGAGAGTCTCACAAGCCCTTGAGGGTATTTTAGAGTTTATTTGGGGCTCACAGTTTCAGAGGTCTCAGTCCATAGATGGCCAACTCCATTGCTTTGGGCCCAAGGTGAGGCAGAATATGTAGCAGAAGAAAGCAGCTTCTGGATATGACAACCAGGAAGGAGAGAGAGAGAGAGAGAGAGAGAGAGAGAGAGAGAGAGAGAGAGAGAAGACACTAAGCTTGGTTCACTATGGACACAATATACACCCACATTGAATTAATTCCTCTAGCCATACCCTACATATGTACAATTACTACCCAGTTAATTAGTTAATTAATTCAAGTGGATTAATGCACTGGTTATGTCATGTCTGCAGTAATCAGGTTGGAAGGAACTTAAAGAAAACTGACCAGTGGAGTGGACACCCAATGTACCACCTTGCCTTTTTGAATAAATCTGCAATGGAAGCTCTAGTTTAAACAGGAATCATCATCTCCCACAACAGCCCCAAAGGGTATGCTGAATGATGGTTGCTTTATTTCCTTCTTTGATATCTACATTCACCTAAAATTCCTAGAGTTGTCTGCTTAATTTACATGAGAGAGTAGCAAAAGTTGGAATAAGCTTTTTCCCCCACCTTTTGATTATGTTCAGTCCAACAGTCTTCAGACCCAGGCTGCTGCATGTCAGGTTTCTCTGCAGACTTCTTTGTGTGTGTGTGTGTGTGTGTGTGTGTGTGTGTGTGTGTGTGTGTTAATGTGTGTGTGTTTATATTTATTTTTTTATTGACCCATAATAATTGTACATATTTATGATGTACAAAGTGATGTCTCATTAGTACTTGAAAGGGAGGCAGGCTTCTTTAACAATATCAATACTGATTGTTCTCTGGGCTTTATGGAGTACTTTATGCCACAAGCCTGCCTGAATGCCGTAGAAGTGTAATTCATTTCACCCACCATCACATCCTTGCCTTAAAAACTCAGAAGTTTTAGGAAAACTTCTAAGTACCACTCTGTGGACATGCTATGGTTTTGCTTGTTCTTAACCACCCCTTTTGCCCTGGAATTAAGAGCAATTTAGCTCACATTCTTTGCATAGTGCTGATGCCATTGTGGCTCATAAGGTCACTGCCTGAACTACTGAGATTCCAGGGATATTTAGGGCCACAAGCCTGCCTGCATGCTGAAGAACTGTAACTTCTTTTGTTTACACCATTTTCTCATGATGGTGTTCTGGAGGCACCCTCGGAGCACCAGCCTGCTCATGTGATATGGTCCTGGTGGTCCTCAGGCCACCTGCCTCTCTGCTTGCTGGGGAACAGAAGGTATTTTTGGCTTCCTTCCTTCACATTTGGAGGTGCTCCAGGAGCTTTTAAGTTCTCTTGCCTGCCTGCCCATTAGGTTTATGGGACCCATTTCAGACCATCAGCTGGCTTCTGTGCTGTGTTAAGGAGATTCCTTTTGGCAACTGTGTGAACCTTGTGATATGGACATGAGGAATCTCCTGGCTAATTACATTTTGTCCTTTCTCCCCTCCTGGAGGCCTTTAGCAACTATCCTACTGGAGTGCTGGGTCATTGAGTGTTGTTGTAGGCTTCTGCTTATGCCTCCAACAGGGAATTAGGGTATTTGAGAGCAAGGATTGATTGGAGCTTAGGGAAACTTGGCCCCTTTTGGCTAACATTTGTGGTGGTGCTTTATGGGTCTTTCTGGTTAGATTCTGTCCTGGTTCTTGGCATCAGTATTTTTTATTTTCCCAGACGTCAAACCTGCTAAGGAACTGAGAGAACTTTAATATACTTTTCCTTCACCTGGCTGAAGTGCTGTGATTCATCAAGACAAGAGAATTCTCACTCACTGAAATTATTGGGATTTTTTTAGGTCATATGTTTGTCCTCATTCTGGGTAACTGTGGTTCTTATTGAATACTGTAATTCCTATGTGATTGTTCCAGAATGGCACTTCCTAGCATCAGTCTGCCCTAGCACTAGAATTTCAGTCTCCTTCAGGCCACAAGCCTTCCAGTTTGCTGGAGAACCAATGAACTTTTGGTCACTTTCTCTCCTTGATCCTCATGTCCCAAGGAACAATCTGGTTAGTAGTTGGCCCTTCCCCAGAAGTTTTAGGGCTTTTTGGGCCTCAAGCATGCCCATATTCTGCAGAACTCTGTATTCTTTAGCAACAGTGATAGCCTGGCTCTGGTGTTCTTGGATATTCTCTGGATTCCAACCTGCCTTTGAATGAGGGCTCTGGGTATTCTTCCCTCACTGGGGAAACTGGTGAAGTTATGGTGCCCTTTCTTCTCATATGGTGGACTTCTGTTCTATTCATTCCCTGTTCAATAGGGTTAAGGGGTCCTTTAGAAGTTCAGGGGTTTATACCTATGGAATCAAGAGCCCCATTAGCTATAGTATAGATGTAGTGTTGTGAATCTTTTCTTCCTGGCACATGCCTCTGGTTCTTGCAAGGTCCATGAGTCCACTGCCTCAATACCAGGCAATAAAGATCTCCTATGGGCCTTGACCAACTCATGGTAGGGGCATGATCACAGTCTATGGACTCTTGTGTACTTTTAATTGCCATCGATGCCTTGTGCTGGTGCATTTGGGGTCCTTAAATGCACTAGCCTGCTCTATTGCATGTGCTCCAGTTGGATTAGGCTATCAGCCTTTCAGCTTATTGAGGAACTGTTTGAACTTTTGACCACATTTTCTCCATTGTGCTGGTGGCCCTGTTGGAACATCTAGTCACAAGTTTGCTCTCCCTCTGGTGTTCCAGGGATTCTTTGGACCAACAAGCATTTCTGTATCCTTCAGAAATGTGTCTCATTTTACTCACTGTCCTATTCTCAAATTGATGCCCCTGTCTAAACATCAGGGCATGAGTCTGCCTACATACTATGTAGTATGGTTCCATGTTCTTTCTGGCTTTAATGATTGCTGAGGAGTACAGAATTCTTTCAGTTATATCCTGCAGAACACTGATGCTTTGGGGTACATCCTTTCTCTAGTCTACCAATCCATGAGTTTATAAAAGTTGCAGGACATGAGATAAATATACAAAAATTGTTCATTTTTCTAAACTCTAGCAATGAACAATATAATAAAGTTAAGTAAATGATTCCATTTACATTAGGATAAAGTAACAAAATATTACTGAATAAATTTAACCAAAAAGTGTAAGACTGAACATATAACCATAAACCATTGCTAAAGGAAATTAAAGAAGTTCTAAATAAATGGAAAGATATCCAGTGTTCATAGTTTGACCAACTTAACATTGTTAACATAGCCATACTCCCCAAATTGAATTACAGAGTCAATGAAACACTGTTAAAATTCCAACTGTCCTCTTGTCAGAAATGAATAAACTGACAACTAAGTTTCCTGTGGAAATTCAAGGGACCCTGAATATCCAAAACAATGTTGAAAAAGAACAAGATAGCAAGGCATATACTTTCCAATTTCAAACTCAGAACAAAGCTGCAATATTTACGATTGTGTACTGGGATTGACAATCCAGAAATAAACCTACTTCATTCATTATTAATTGATTTTCAACAACTGTACCAAGACCATTTTGTGGGGAAACAACTGTCTTATTAAACAGTACTAGCACTACTGTAAAGCAACATATGAAAGAATGAGTTTGCACCTGTTTTAGTGAGATTTTTGTCACTATGACCAAAATACCTGACATAAGCAATTCAGGAGTAGACATAAACAAGTCATAGGAGTGATGACTTATTTTTGGCTCATGATTTCAGAGGTTCACTCCATGGTTCACTGGGTTCATTGCTTTGGGCCAGAGTTGACTTTGGATATCATGGCAGAAGGGTGGAGCAGAGGAAATCTGCTCAGTTCATGATAGCCAGGAATCAGAGAAAGAGGGAGGGAGAGGTGGGGAGGGGTAGGAACAAGATATAGTCCTCCTGGGCACACCCCCAGTTACCTACTTCCTCCAACCATGCCCCACCTGCCTATAGTTTCCACCACCTCTCATTAGTCCATTCCACTATCAATGAAGTAATCCACTGATGACATCAGAATCCTTATGATCCAATCACTCCCCAAAAGTCCCATCTTTGGACGTTTCTGCATTTGGGTCTTAGCCTTTAGCACATGAGTTTTGGGGGATCATTGCGGATCTAAACCATTATAGTACCTACACTTCACACCAAATACAAAAATTAACTCAAATGAATCAAAGACTTAAGTGTAAGTGGTAATACAATAAAACTCTTGGATGGTGACACAGTCGGAAATCTTTTGACCTTTGATGAGGCAACAGTTTCTTAAATATGTTTTAAGAAAAAAATGAATACACTGGAGTTTTTCAATATTAAAAGCTTTTGTGAACAAAGGATACCACCAAGACAGTGAAAAGACAATTCATGAAATGATAGAAAATATTTCCAAATAATATATCTGGTAAGAGCCTAGTATGCAAAAATTATTAAGACTTTTTTGAGTCAACAATGAAAATACAAAAAAACCACAATCTTAAAATTAGCAAATAATTTGAATAGGTATTTCTCTAAAGGTCAATAAATAATAAATAAATACATGAAAAAATGCTTGATCATTAGTCATTAGGAAAATGCAAATCAAAACTACAATGAGATATCATTTCATCCACTAGACTAAAATAAATGAATGGAAAATAACAAGTGCTGATATAAATGTGAAGAAACTGGAATCCTCATACATTGGAAATGTAAATTGGTGCAGTCATTTGTGGAAAATAGTTTGGTCATTCCTTAAAATGTTAAGAATAAAGTTACCCTCTCATTCAACATACTCCATATCTAGGTATGTACCCAAGAAAACTGAAAACATTTATCTGCACAAAAACTCATACATATATGTTCACAGCAGCTTTATTCATAACAGACAAAAAATGGAAATGACTTGTTATTACTTATATATGGTCTAAATGTTTCCTGCTGAGGTTCATATGATAAAGGCTTGGTCCTTAGGGTAACCCTACCACAAGGTGGTGGAACCTTTAACAATTTGGGCCTAATGGGAGGTACTTAGGTCATAGGGGTGTGAGGTAGTTCTCATGCAAACCCTTGGCAGTTCTTGCATGACTCCCTTTAGTTCACCCAAGTGTGTTATAAAAGGGCAAGCCTGGCCCCTCCATTTTTATTACCCACTCTAGATATAAATACATGCTTGCTCCTATTATTGGTATCTGTGCTATGAAGTGGTACAATCAAGGGGCAACTCTTGCCATAGAGTCTATTCTGTGCCAGGTGGACTTTGAACCTCTGAAACTATGAGCTAAATAAACCTCTTCCTTTTCATAAGTAGCCTACACCAAATGAAAATATGACTAATACATAATCCAAATGGAAACAACTACTAAATTCATGAACAAAATGTGGCACATCCATACAATAGATATTACCGAGTCATAAAAAGGAATGAGGTACTGATATATATGGAATGGGTAAACCTTAAATTATTTAAGTAAGTGAAACAAGGCTGATCACAAAAGAACACATACTGCTTGTTCCATTTATAGTAAAGTCCAGAATGATGAATCTAAACAAAGGGACAGGGGAAGTAGACTAGTACTTGGTAGGGGAGGAAAAGAAAGGAGAACTTGGAGGTGAAAAATTGCTTTTAGAAATGATGGAATGTTATGGAATTACACAGTGGTTATGATTGCTAACATCATGAGTATTTTTTAAAAACAAAGAAAGTTGACTTTAAATAGTTTTCTGGGTGATTTTTGACTGAGATAATCTATGGATTAATGTTTAGTAATCAGTGAAAAAGCAGTGATGGATCCCATTGTAGTCACTACAAAGTTTTCTAAAAACAAAAGCTGCTATGTACTAAGGACAAAACAGTCACTCTTTCTGAAAGGTATGGGTAAACAATGATTTTCACAAGATTTTTTTGTAATTCTTTTTAAGATGATTTTACAGAATTGTACTGCATGTGGTGTCAGGGATCCTCATAATACAGTCCACTGGAGCTCTCCTACTAACCACCTGGCAAAGCATTATTGTTTAAATATTCTTTTTGTAGAACTAAAATTAATCCCACCATACTTTCTTGCCTGAGGAGAAAATGGTGAAGCACTAATGGAAAAGATCAGGAGAAGGCCAAATGAAAAAAAAAAAAATAAACGTTAACAAATTGCTTTGCAAATCCTCTTCTACAACCCTTGCCTTGGCCTGTATCAACTATTACAAAAGTGCTCATTCTGTTATCAAGGCATGAAAAGCCATGGAATAACCTTAAATACATGTCACTGAGGGAAAGAAGCCAGTCTGAAAAGGTGGCAGACTGTATGATTCCAACTATATGACATTCTCAAAAATGTAAAACTAGGGATACTGTAAAAAGATCAGGGGTTGCCAGGTTGAGTGGAGGAGGGATTAACAAATGATCATAGGAAATTATTAGGGCAGTAAACTACTCCATATATACTATAGTGGTGTATATATGTCATTATACAATTGTCCAAACTCATAGAATGTACACCACCAAGAATGGATGCTAATATAAACCTTGGATTCTGGGTAATAATGATTTGTCAATGCAGTTCATCAATTATAACAAATGACTGTTCTGCTGTAGAATGTTGACAATGGAGGAAGCTTTGCATGTATGAGGACAGGAGGTATATGAGAAATATCTACTTTCCTCTGAAGTTTGCTGTGAAACTAAAGCCACTCTGAAAAGCATAAAGTCAATAGGAAAAAAGGTGTTCATTTGAAGAAATTACTTCAAAGTCATAACTCTAATCAGACAATGATATCATGCAACTGAACTTCCCATGGTTTATATCAACAAAAGAGATGTGATTCCTGCAACTTCAGTTGCCAAAGGTACCACAATTGGATTATAAAAGCATTCCTAAATTATCAGTGTAAGGAAATAGACATAAGCCTTGGATAAATCTAATATACTTGGTTTAAGTTAAATTATATCACAGAAAATGATGATTTTTCATTTGAAAGACAAAAAATACTGTTCTCCAATTGCTTCCACAAACAGCTATGTTTCAAGTTTCATTTCGTCTATTTCTAGTATCCACCTATTATGACCCAATTTTTCTCTTAATTTATTCAGGCATTTATGGAATATTTAATGTGTACTTTGCCCTGGGGATATGAAGGAAAAACACAAAATATCAGCTCTTGCTTCCAAGAAAATGCCACAGAGCAACAGGAAAGAATGAAAAAGGTGTGCCATATGGTGGTACATTAAGAGATGCAGTTGTTTAGAGTTTTTCATTTCTAGAGAGATTTCACAATCAAGTTATTTTTATGAGCTATGGTTTTGAGACAGTGTAGTTTAAAATGTATATTCTACAGCTCTAAAACAATTTCTTCCCCCTGCTTCCCACTCCACTCAGAGTCTATGGACAGGTCATGTGCATATTCTAAAGAGAATTCTGTTACTATCCTAAAAATGTATTTAATGATCTTTTATTAAATTTTATCCAATTTTCCAATTTTTAAGCTGGACCTTTTATTCACCAACCATACTTATGCTAATCACCATAATTTAAAATAATGCAACTCTTAATGCCTTGCAGTAAGAAAATGTTACAGAGAATACATTTTCCTTTTCTGCTTAATAATACCACTACCCTCTTTTTTCTTATAGAGTTTCTTCCTCCATGGTAGCTGTAAATTAGCACAAGGTTTGCTGCTTCTTTGCTGTTCAAAGCTCAATAATGTACACTGACATCTAAAGAAGATACCAACAGAGTATAACAATATAATAGAAGAATGGCCTTCTGTAGTAAAATAGGTTTTATCTCATAAATGCAGGAATGATAAAATATAAGAACATGGACTAATATAATTAAGTGGATAATACAGTAGCTGCACAACAGCATTTGCTGAAATTGAACATTTAAAGGAAATTGAAGGCTTTCCTATTAATGAATATTATTAATAGTTCTTATCATAAACCTGTAACCATTATAGTCAACAGCAAATCTCTAGAGGAAGTCCCTGTAAACACAGGAACAATGACAAATATCAATGTTCATTGTTTTCATATAGTGTTTTGAAATTTTTACTAATGAAGTAAGTCTTATAAAAGAAAATGATTATTATTTTGAGGTGACAAGGTTATATACCTAGAAATCCAATGCATACAGCTAAAAATAATGGCAATTCTTAATGAAAGTTTAATTATGGGAATATTAGGTGATAATACTCAAAAAGCAATAGTATTCTATGCATTCATAATAAAGAAATTAAACATTATTTTATAAAGATTATTCAATAGAAATACAATGCCCTTAAAGAAAAAAGGAATAAACAATAAAATTTTTATGAAATCTGAATAAATAAAATTGCAAAAATTTCTTGCTGTATTGAAAAGAATACTTGCATAAATGGAAAACTGTCACGTATTACAGGATGGAAAAACTGAATATTTTCTCTCCAAGTTATGTTTTACGTGACCTGTAACTCATTTCTTGATCCTAATTATTTTTTTTCTGAAAGTTGACAATTTTGTTCTAAACTTCAAGTGAAGGAACAGTTAATCAATATAAGTATACATTTGGAAAAATGAACCTTCACAAAAGAATGGAGAGATTCAAAATATATTTTCCATAAATAGAGAAGGTCTTTAAATCATCATTTAAATTGCAATTTAAATCTTTTCAAAATATTATTAACTGGTTTTCATAGAATTTCCATATAATTCAGCAACTAGACTTCCAGGTATACTCAAAAGAATTGAAAACTGGAACTTGAACAGATGCTAGAGCACTGATGTTTTTAGCAGTGTTATTCACTGTAGACAAAAAGTAGATAAAAACCCAAATATCCACTGAGGGATGAGTGAATAAACAACAAGTGTGTACTGCATACAATAGGATATTACTGATCTTTAAAAAGGAATGAAATTGTGATACATGTTAAAACATATGTGAACCTTGAAAACAGTATGCTAAACAAAATTAGCCAGACACAGAAGGACAAATATTTTATGCTTTTGCCTATAGGAAGTGCCTAGATTAGGGAAACTCATAGAGACAGAAAGAGGAATAGTAGTTACCAGGGGCTGGAGGGTGCGTGGGATGGGAGTCACTGTTTAAAGAGTAGAGAGTATCATCACCATATTGATGATTACATTAAATGTAAATATTCTAATTGTCCCAGTTAAAATTTGGAGATTATTAGAGTGGCTAAAACTGGAAGATCCTACAAAAACCAAAAAAAAAAAAAAAAAAATGGTAAAAGAATGGGAAAGTATTCCATATTAGTACTAATAAAAATTTGAGTAGCTGTGATAACTTCAAGAATTTCAGAGTAATGAATATTGTCAGGGGAAAACATTCTTTTATAATGATAAAAAGGTTAATTCATCAAGAGAACACAATTAGTCTCAACTTTTATACACATATGGCAAATAAACACATGAAAAAATACTTAACATCATTAGTTACAAAGAAATACAAATGAAAGTCACAATGAAATACCATTACACACCCACTAGAATGACAATATTTACTAAATTCTAGTGAAGATGTAGAAGAATCTGAACTCTCAGCACTGCTGGTAGGAGTATAAAATGAGACAACCACTTCGGAAAACAGTTTAACAATTTCTTAAAAAGTTAAACATCCACTGATAAGATAATTCAGCAATTCCATACTTAGATATTTACCCAAGAGAAATGGAAGCACATAACCAAATACATGAACATCAGTGTTCATAAAAGCTAGTTTGCAGGAGCCAAGAACTTTAAATGAACCAAATGCCTACCAACAGATGAAAAGATAAATAATTGGGTATATTCCTACAAGAAAATGCTACTCAGCAATGAAACAAATGAACTACTGATATCCACTACATCATGGATGAATCTCAAAATAATTATGCTGAGTGAAATAAGCCAGATCAAAAGGGAACAATCTAGATGATTTCACTTTTACAGAATTTTAAAAATGTAGTCTAACGTATACTGCCTAGATATTGCCTGAAGATAGGAAGGAGGGCCTGGCAGAAGCAAGAGGGACAAGAGGAGGGAGTACAAAACTTTTGGAAATTAATGTATACATTCATTATTTTTATTACAGTGGTAGTACAGTTGAATTATGCAAACTATATCTCAATAAAGATTAAGTATATATAGCACTGTATAGAAATTTAAAATAAAAAGCCCTTCTGTGTTTTTAAGATAGGAAAAGGATAGACAATAACTAAAATCAATATAATTCATTAAACAATGGACAATGTAATGAATATATATGTCACACTAATTATGAAGAGTTTATATAAATAAACTTCTAATATAAATAAAGGAACAAAATTTCACAAATAAAATGGAAGGAAATTGGGTATTATTGATTATTTATCAAAAACATTGCAGAGGATGCTGACTTTCTAAGCATGGGAAATATAAAGAAATGTCAAAATAAAAAGATGGACAAATAATTTTGTATATTATGCACAAAATAAAATGTAAAGCCCTCTTATTTTGTAGTATTTGAACACATTTTCATCATTGTTATTTTTCTGAAAATATTAGCAGCAAAATGTCTGAAGGTGAATACTTCTAATTTATAAAGTGTCCAAATGATCTAATTCTCAGATCAACAGATAAACAACAAAAAGATATGAACAATTTACAAAGAGGAAATTCAACAAGTAAATTTATGCTAAAAATGGTAATTTTTTTACCTACTTAATTAGTAAAGCCTTAAAAACAAGGTTAATGAATTGTGGTAAGTGTATGTTGAATCTGATATTCTTTTCTGTTACTGCTTCTTTGAATATTTAGTAAAAACATTATTGAAAATGATAACTTTAGTTTTTAGTAACTACATAGTTCAGATGCTTTGGTATAGTAATTATCCTCCTGGAAACTTAGCCTAAGGAAATAATCCAAATTCTAGACCAGCCTTATTGTCTTATTCTTCATTTAACAATGAAAATTAAAAACAGTACAAATGGCTAAATTAGGAGAGTGAATAACTAAATTAGAGTATAATTGCTAAATAGAATATTTTATAGCTATTAAATAAAACAGATATTATACAGCAATTACAGAAGAGGCAAAAGAAGTATACTAAATTTTATAAACTCTATGGTTAAAATAATGTGAATACCTTTATGTGCCAGATGCAAAAGGTAAATATATATGATGGGTGATTTCTTTTCTTTTTTTTTAACTTTAATATTTTCATATGATATTTTTTAACTGGGGAAAGAACCAGAGCTATTTTACCACTGAACAACATCCTCAGATCTTTTTAAAATTTTTAATTTTTTTGTTTGTTTTATTTAGTTAGACATGACAGCAGAATACATTTTGATTCATTGTACACAAATGGAGTACAACTTTTCATTTCTCTGGTTGTACATGATGTAGAGTCACACCATTTGTGTAATCATACATGTACATAAGGTAATGATGTCTGTCTCATTTCACCATCTTTCCTTACTCTTGCCCCTCCCCTCATTTCCCTTTATACAATTCAAAATTCCTCCATCCTTCCCTCATCCCCCCCTCATTATGTATCAGCATCCAATTATCAGAGAAAATATTTAGCCTTTGGTTTTTTGGGATTGGCTTATCTCACTTAGCATATTCTCCAACTCCATCCATTTACCTGAAAATGCCATAATTACATTCTTCTTTAAGGCTGAGTAATATTCCATTGTGTTTATATACCACAGTTTCTTTATCCACTTGTCTATTGAAGGACATCTAGGTTGGTTCCACAATCTAGCTATTGTGAATTGAGCTGCTATAAATATTGATGGGGCTGTGTCCCTGTAGTATGCTTATTTTAAGTCCTTTGTGGATAGGTCAAGGAATGGGATAGCTGGGTCAAATGGTGGTTCCATTCCATTTTCTAAGGAATGTCCATACTGCTTTCCAGAGTGGCTGCACCAATTTGCAACCCCACCAGCAACGTATGAGTGTACCTTTTTCCCCATATCCTCGCCAACACATAGTGTTGTCTTGATAATAGCCATTCTAATTGTAGGGAGATCAAATCTTAGGGTAGTTTTGATTTGCATTTCTCTTATTACTAGAGATGTTGAAAATTTTTTCATATATTTGTTGATTGATTATATATCTTCTGTGAAGTGTCTGCTCAGTTCCTTAGCCCATTTATTGATTAGGTTATTTGTATTTTGGTGGTAAGTTTTTTGAGTTCTTTATAAATTCTGGAGATTAATGCTCTATCTGAAGTGTGTGTAGTAAAAATTTTCTCCCACTGTGTAGGCTCTCTCTTCATGTTATTGATTGTTTCCTTTGCTGAGGGAAAGCTTTTTAGTTGGAATCCATCCTATTTATTGATTCTTGTTTTTATTAAAATTTTTAATTTTGAGACAGGTTGACACTAAGTTACTTGGGGGCTGTTCTCATGATTTTATATTTAAAAATTAAAAATAGCCAGGTTTGCTGATGCATGCCTGTGATCCCAGTGGCTTGGAAGGATCAGGTAGAAGGATCACAAGTTCAAAGCCCTGATACCAAACAAATAAATTAAATTAAAATTAAAAATATTTCATGACAAACCATCTGCAAGTAAAATAATTGGTAATCTGGACACCAAATAAAAATAGATACACGGATAAGGACTTCTCCTGTGGGAAACAGAATCTTCACTCTGCCCTTGGCACTGGGAAACCAAAGATATTTTTAAAAATGTTTAAAGGTAAATAGCAATAAAAATACAGGAGGTTTCAGTGTGCAAGATGAGCATGTTGGGGTTAATTTTGTGGAACTCATTTTCTTCCTGGTTATGCTGATCTCCATCGGCTCTTGTAAATCTCAGGTTTTATGATTCTGAGTGCTCCATCAATACTAATTAAGTTAAGCTGGGTTTTGACTGATTTTGTCTATTTGTGGACTACAAAATGCTAAACCAATCAACTTATACAAACTGATCCAACTGATTGATTTAATGAAAAAACTCAAAGTGCTAATTGTGCATTATATTCCTCCAAGAGAGCTAAATGGATCTTGGTTCCTTAAAGAATTCTTTCACATTTTGATTAGACCACACTCAATTAGATGTTACGTGTAGACACTGATGAGAATCTGGCTGTTACTCAAAGGTTAAAATGAAGTTGCAGAGCCCTTAGAGCTACCGTTCATTACAAATTACTCTATTTACCAATCCTATTAAAACTATGGAAGGTCAGTGGAAAGCATTATTAGATCTTTGCTTAGTATCTTTACTTTCCCTCAGAGTGACTTGCTTTTACCATGTTTTCCAAAGAAACCAATTCTAGGGCATAATGCCACACCCAATCATTTAACTTATTTCATAGTACTTAGCACTATCTCAAATTATTTTATTAATTTGGTCACACTTTTACTTTTCACCCACAATATCTTGCTTGTCTCATTGATTGAAATATCCCTTGGATCTAGAATGCTCCATGGTACTTAAAAGTTGTTCAATTACAAACTATCTAATGAATGAAATTGATTGAATGAATGAATCTTATACCAGATAAAGAACTAGTCATAACAGGGCCAAAATCTATCATCCATGTTAAATGAAAGTTAGGGAAGGCTTACCAAAGGCCAGAGTTGGGACCAAATAGGTCAGCCTAATGGGATGAAACAATCTCTGTTATCACTGTAGAAAATGGTTGACACCAGGGCATTCAATATGATGGTCTTGTGCATGATAGGGAAACTATGTTTTTCTGTGAATAAGAAGTAGGATAATACGATGTAAGGAAATCAGATAATCTCAATTCTTAGGTTTATTTTGAGGTAACTAAAGGTTTGCATCTTCTCTACAACCTGGCATTAAGAGTCAGTTTCAGAGCAAATCCTGCTATACATATAGACTTTTATTAACAAGCAGGCAAGAAGAGCCACATGATTCCAAAGCAAAGAAGTTCCAGAAATCTGTATGTTCTGGTGCTCCATAAGTAGTGTGCATAAAATGTTTACCTGAAGCAAATGTAATATTATTGTAGTAGTGGAATTTGACAAACCACTTACTATAGAAAGGTGATCAAGAGTATTCCAGAACAACAGCTGTGTCCTAGGTCAGAGTTAAACATATATGCCTAAACTAATGGTAAATATGAGAAGTTTGTGAGATTCTCCTACCTTATTTATTAAGAGATTGGTAGTGTCTTTCAGATAATTGAGCCAGTAAATACATATTGAATACCACCAATTTCTCCTATGAGAAGGCTTTTCTAACATCTTTTACCCTAATTATCAAGATACAAATTTTGCCAATGAAAATTCATTTCTACTATTAATTATACTAATTAGCAAGACTTATAGTGTTGATGGAAGATAAAAATAGTGGCAACATTTATAGAAGCCATCCCTAGAGTGGCCTTTGTTAATAATTGTTACCTCATCATTACTGGGGTACAGATTTCTGATTAGGATCACGGATTGCTCCTAAGGGTAGAGTAAAATGAACACATTTGTATCATGCAGTCTACATTGAAGTGTTTTTGAAAAGATTACATACACCATTAAGAGTATGTCTGTTCATAACACAGAGGTCTTAGCCAGTGACCTAGAGGTAAAATGGGGAGGTATACTGAAGGAAATATAGAAAAATTTGAGGCCACAACAACCAAGGAAGACAACAATGTCACTTCAGGGCAGAAAGCTAACCAGGCCATTACTTCATAGAGGAGGCACCAATATGAGTGGACTTATCAAGGAAAGGGGAGAAAAGGTAGGATTACAACATTAAATCAGGATGTACGTGGATAAGGACTTGTCCTGTGTGACACAAAATCTTCACTCTGATCTTGGCACTGGGAAGCCTGAAGAACCCTGGGAATCAGACACTGTGATTTAAGACTCATCACCTTATAGAGGAAGTGAACAGTTGTTATAAGAGCTGAAGATCCCTTAGCCTTTATGTATGTATATAGAAATATATTTTTATATGGAGCACAGGTTATCATGTTTCATTGTAACTGTTTTCCTTTGTAATCTTGGATATTTTATTTTATGAATTTAAAAACATCCTGATAAGTGTTCACAGGTTGCCAAAGGAATATATAGCATAAAGATGTTGAGAATTTCTGTGTGTGTGTGTGTGTGTGTGTGTGTGCGCACATGTGGGTATATTTGAGGACTTTTCTGAGGACTCAGAAGCTGAGGGATGCTAAACCCATGAGTAGTGTAGGGATAGTCATCAACATGGAATAACAAATGCACAGATGGTGTGACTCTACTTTGTGTACAACCATTGAAACAATAGCTGTACTCCATTTGTGTTCAATGAATCAATAAGTAAATAAAAAAAACATGGAATAACAGAAAATGAAGCAGGTGCTGGGGTATGATGCGGGTGTCAGCCCTACCATTTTCATCCACTTGAAATCAAGTAAAATTAAACCACAATGGGGAAAACTATCACAAAAGGCTAATATCCATTAGTGGAAATGTATAGAAAATAATGGATTATATGTCTGTAAGTCTTATTTAGCAAAGCAGTTCATCCTTTTCCTTTAGGGTACACATCCCAGAACTTTGTCTCTTCAAAGCAGACCCATAGTCACAGATCTAAGTGCAGGTATTTTATTCAGAGTGTGACCTTAGGAGACATGATTAGTAGAGTAGAGAGGTGAAATAAGGAAGGAAATTCAGTAATTAAAGGCCATATTATTATTACTGGAACTTAATTCCCCTGGGAATCCCAGGGCTCCAGAGTAGGAAGACACCTCAGATTTATTGCACCTGATGGACTAGGGCACTAAGGTATTTATACACCAACTTCTGTCAGTCATTGTTATAAGGTTGTTCTTATGGAGAGGCATTTATTTTCTGGCATTTCTTGCATCTTGAATGTATAGGGAAATAGAAGTGCTGAGGAGTTTATGGCCAGAGAAAATTCAAGGGCAAAGAGAGGCAGATGCTGACAGTTGGCATAGTGCTGAAATGGGAAGGCCTGAGGGGACATGGGTGAAGAAAATGGGGCATCTGTTCTATTTAATATGTAATGTTTGCAATTCACTCTATGTAATAGGGTATTTGAAGTCAGATGAAAGGGGAATTCAGGTTTTCTGCACCCTTTCCTTTTGTTTCAGCTCCCCTAAATGTTATTGCAGTCTTCTTATCTGGCAGAGAAAGAAGAGGTAAAGAGTCAAAAATGTCTCCAAAAGGATTTTTATAGTTCTCAGAGTATGAGCAAAATATCCTTGGCTGTTACCAGAAGTAAACACTGAGGCTGTAACCAAAGACTGCAGCACTATTTGTCTTCATTACCAGTGGGGGTATGGTGTGAGTGGAATTAATTGAAGGTTGAACATATAAGGCACTTAGAGATCCACCTCCCTCCAGTCAAAGGACAGAGAGTCTTCTATGCGGTTCAGAGCTCATACTGTTCTCCCTCCTCTTGGATGACTTAGGAGAATGGCTCTTTTCAAAGGCATTAAAGGGGCCTGTGGAAAGAAAAATAGCTTTAAAAGCATAATGGAATTAAAAACAAAACAAATCTCCTGGCATCTGTGCCCTGAGACATTATCCAACTCCTATGATAAATGTGTCAAGCACAGTCTTTCACTTGGGAGTACTTGTGGTCCTGGCATTCTTTCCTCCTTGAAACTAGAGAGAACAATCCCTGTACCCATGCTATTGAGTAATTGATTTTGCCCTGACCACAAAATGTTGTGAGAAAGAGCCAGGTTTCCGTAAGAAGCCACAGAGACCTGAATTTTAGAAGGTAAAGGGGATTTTTCACTTTGAACAATTCCTTATTTTTATTACTCAAACTGCTTTTATTCTGGACAAGTGTATGAAACCTACAAAACATTTTAAACTTATAATTATGAGAGACTTTTTTTGGTAAATGCAATATGACAAGTCTCTTGCTATAGCTGGGACCCTAAAGTTTTAATCAGGTTAAAGGAAATAACCCTTGATAATCTGAAATTGAGGTTTTTGAGTTCATTTTTGCCTTTTAAAAATGAATTTTCATCTTCAAGACTATACAGAAAAGTCTCTAGAATATATTATAGGCTCAGAAGTAAGGTTTCTTGTTAATGTGTGTGTTGAAGCATTTCTATTGAACCCTTTCTAGTTAAGAATCACTAGAAACAAGAAAATCTGAACCAGAATGACAGTGATTATTTACAAATAATAAGAGGGGTGCTTTTTAAAGTATCTAAGTAACTGAAAATATTTTTATAGTGATCACTGAAAATCTTCTGCCAGATCTAGAGGTCAACGTTTATTTTCTAGTGTTGTTCCAAGATCTAATACATCTCTATGAGGAAGTAGTTGGTATTTTATAGGCTCTTTGCTTTGAAATAACCCTGAGAAACCTTGGTATTTTGAAGAAGAAAAGTCCTTGATGAATCAATAGTGATTAAATGGCATCATCTACCTCAGTGGTGGTGCTGAGTTGGGATAAGGATTTAAGATGTATTTCGTACAGACCAGCTTCTGATAATTTTCGAGAAAGTTACCCCACTTTTTCAGTGAGAAATCTAAGGACTTAACAATATTTTTATTTTTAAAATTTTTCTGTTGCTTTTGTTTGATCTGCTTATGAATACATGTACACATGGATCTGACTCAATTGCGAGAGTGGTTCTACCTGGAATTCGAAAGGTTGTTCATCTTTAAAATGATGGCTTCTCTGAGGTCATTTCCTGAATGTTCTGTGTATATTGTGTATTTTTGCACATATCTCCTGTTGGGTAAGCTAGTTACAGCAGAAGGGGAGACTCTGAGAAAAGAGGACAGAAAGGAAAGTGGAAGCCAGGAGTATTTTACTCCTTCTGGAAATAATTTTGTTAGCTCAATTTTGATTTACTGTAAAAAGAGAAAGCTAGTCTACTTTATTATTTCTTTACAGTTAAGCAGATGATAGAAACATTGTTCCTCAGGGTCATAATGGAAAATGAAGAGAAAAATGCTTCTATTGCTATCTTTTCTCCTTGAAGTGATGAAATATTCTCTCTAGGAATCAGGAGTAGCATAAGAATGGGAGGTTGAGGAAGATGTATTTGGAGTGGGATGACACCAATTTGATAGAGGGACTATACTTGTGGGGACATATATTTCCTTCCCCTTACTTCCTCATAAACTAGTGTTTGGCATTGGAAGACAGATTGGACAGATTAGAAGACATATTACCAAGGCACTGCATCAATATGGTAATGATCCTATTGATGAGACCAACACATCTTTCTTCTAGTAGATTATGCAGGTTCCTTTGATTTTAGGACTATTTGTTAAATGGTGTTCTTCTTTTTACAGTTCTATGCTGGAAGGTTCTATCCCAAATTCTTTAAGTTAGTTTCACATAAGCATACATTCTTCCTTAACATGGATTTCTTTTTAAAATAGTTTTTAAAAAGTATTTTGCATACTGTAGTTATACATAATAGTGGGGTTCATTTTGACATATGCATAAATGCATATAAATAGATCTCTCCATTTCATTCCTCAGTACTGTTCCCTTCCCACCCTGCCCCCTTTCTTTTACTGTACTTTATTGGTCTTCCTTCTATTTGTTTATTTTTAAATTAGTGCATTATAGTTACATATACAATGGAATGCACTGTGATATATTTTACATACAAGTAGCATTTTTGTAGGTATAAACCTACAGATTGATTTTTTTAATTATGTAAATGGAGTTAGGTGCATTTGAGTTCTACTATTTCAACAATAGACAAACTCGTCCTATATTCAGATATCACCAACAAATACAATCTAAAATATCAGTTCCTTAGTGAAGACTAAACTCTTCAATATTAAATTTTAACAGAGTTGAAAATAGCATCCTCTTAAGGTTTTAAAACTGCCAGCCTTGATTCTTTCCTAATTAAGTTGTGTTTCTTTTAGGATGTTAGCTAATATCATATGAAAACAACCTCATCATCGATATTCACTCATTCTCATGTCTCCAATGTATCCAGATGCTAGCTGGAAAGGTATGGAACTGAATACTCTCTGAATTAAAAATTGATCCATAAAGAGTTTAGTTACTTTCCAGACAAAATGTAAGCCCAACTGACATGGTCTTAGCATGTACAGGAAAATTCATTAAATTAGCTCTAGATAGAAAGGCACTTTCTACACTGATGGAAATCACAAATTTTTCTTTTTTAAACTGAGGTTTCTAAGAATCAGGGATGGATGGGATCCCAGTTTCTAAATTCTATACATTGGAGACAGGATTGATAGTCTTATTAGTCTGCGCTTTGTGTATTTAAAACATCCCAAGTTTGTGGTGTTAAAAGATTTATGCAGCATTTTATATTTATAACTCATTTCTATTCATTACTCTTCAGGGAAGCTTCAAGAAGGCTGTTATGACACTGGCCCCAGGTTTCAGACAGGACACCAGGCACTGAGAAATTATGTGATGGGATGGAAGCTGGCAAGTGAAAGAAAGAAGATTGTAACTAACTGAATTTTTATTGTCTCTTAGACTATATTAGAAGAAGTGAAAGAGAAACTGGAAATTCAGAGGACTTTTTTGAATTAGATGAATCTCTCTAAACCTTGGTGGCTCACACCTCCCACAATTGCTAAATGCTTAGAAGTCTACACTTGCCTTTAAAGGCCTCTGTGGGTCTATGCATCTTTTTGTTGAGAGTACTGAATTGGGGGAGCAGGTTGGTTAGAGATTACTAGTTATCATCCCTGAATCTTCTTTCCATGTCATTATTCTCTGATACCATTTATTTAAAATGGAAAGCAAAAGAAAACAGAATGATAAAATGCTAAATGTTATTTATTAGGAAACAAAAGTTAGCTGTGTGATTTTTACCAACTCTCAAGTAAGAGTGGGTGCTAAATTATATTGATTATTCTAAAACTTGCTATTCTGGAAATTACACAGGAAAGCAAAGTTAAAATCACTCTTTCGTTCTTTGTTTTTCTGTGCTGGGGACTGAACAAAGGACCTAGGACATGCTACACCAATGATCTACAACTGAGTCACACCCCAAGCCTAATCGTCTTCCTAATGGAAGTGTCAATTTGGTCCTATGAATGTATTTCTGGGAGCAAGACACCATGGAATTGTCTTGCCATTGTTTCTGTATTTTTTGAGGATCCTGTTCTGTGAAGTTTTACACATTTTAAGAGTTTCAATTGGGCAAAAATATATGGAAGATAAAATTTAATATTGTGACCATTTTAAGTGTATGGTTCATTAGTGTTTAATATGGTCACACGGTTGTACAACCATTCCCTAGAACTAGTCTTGTCTTACAAAACTGAAATTCTGTGTCCATTAAACCATTCCTTATCTCCCCTTCTCCTTAGCAGTTGGTTACTACTGTTCTATTTTCTGTCTCTATGAATTTGACTACTTTAGGTCTCCTATAAGTGGAATCATGTAGTATTTGTATTTTGTGTCTGGTTTGTTCCACTTATACTAATATCTTCCAAGTCCATGTATCTTGCAAAACATGTCAGAATTCCCTTCCTGTTTAAGGTCGAATACATAATGCTTTGTATGAAGATATCATGTTCTCTTTATTCACAAATGGACATGGTTTGCTTCTCCTTTTTGGCTATTGTGAATAATGCTTCTATGAACATGGGAGTGCAAATAATCTCTTCAATGCCCTACTTTAAATTACTTTGTACATACACCCAGGAGTCTATCATTTGGCAATTCTATATTAAATTTTTTGAGGAGTCACCATATTGCTTTTCATAGCAGCTGTATGCACTAGCTTGTATTCCTATCAACAGTGCACAAGGGTTTTAATTTATTTAATTATCACTACCATTTGTTATTTATTGGTTTTCTGATAGTAACCATCATAATGGATGCAGAATAATATCTCATTGTGGTTCTGATTTGCATTTCCCTAATAATTAGTGATGTTGAACATTTTTTAATACACATGTTGGTAATGTGTATATCTTCTTGGTGAAAAGTCTATCCCAGTCCTTTGCCCATTGTAAACATTGGGTTTGTAGGGATTCTCTTGTTGCATTCTATGAACTTTTATGGTAAAAGGACCTCATAATCAAAGAGTTTTGGAGATCCTATTTATTTAATCACTGTGGAGATTCATATCTAACTGGGGCTTTTCAGGCATTGATTTCTTAAACTTAGTTATTGATGTCCTATGTGCCTCTTTTACCCTAATTTGGATAAAATGTGACAGTAGTCATTGAAGTGAATCAATGGAACAGACAGCAGATATTCATTTGCTGACTTAATGCTGTCATCTGCCTTTATATATGTTAGCAACTAGAACTAATTGTTAAGGTAATGAATAAGTAAGAGAGGATTTAGACAATCTCACTTAAGACAGATTAGCTCCCAGAAGTCAGAGAACAATAAATCAAAATGGAATCCAGGTCTGAGAAGTTGGCAGAGAAGAAATTCACTGCATACATAAAATGTTTTACTTAAATACTATTCACTAGAGGAGATCAGTTCTGTCTGTTCTTAATTTACAATTAGAGGAGAAATTTGTAGATGCAGAAAAGGAAATATTTGGGAAATTGTCTTACATATTTCACAGTGAAGCATCTTCATCTTACGGGTTTTAGAAAATGTATTCTATAGTTGATTTCTTGAAAAAATGGTAATTTTACTATAAGCATTAGACAGTTTTGACTTAGGTAATGAGAATTCTAAATTGGTTACCTCATTCTTTAAACCTGTCATATTATTGTAGTTTGAAAATTCATGCTTTTCACATGCATAATTCTTCTTTGAATAGTTTAAATTCATGAGGTTAGATACTGCTGTTTTTCATTTTGTCTCATGAATTTTACCCTTCTTGTGTTTTCCAAGTTGCTTTACCACTGAGTTACATTCTCTGACCTTTCTTTTTTTTAATTTCAAGACAGGGTCTTACTAAATTCCTCATGCTAGCCTGGAAATTGAATTCTCCTGCCTCAGCCTCCCAATTAGCTGGGATTACAGGTGCACCCCTGGCAAGCTTTAACTCTTTAATCCTGTAAAGGCATCTTATTTTGTAAAGACACTGATATCTTCATGGATATGGTTGTTTGTATCCAGGGTGCTTAAGATTTTATTGTATTTCTTAATGATAAGTATTGGAAAATTATCATTTTTGAATTGTAATTAAGCTCATTGTTTGCTTTATACTGTTTATGCCACAATATTATTCTTTGGCAAAGTAGAAAATAAAAGTGATTTCAAGAAAAAACTAAATGAATTACCCCCTTTTGTTTGAACTTGGGTATGTATAGTAAATCCTGTGACTAGGGTTAGGGTTAGCAGATGTGCATATGTTTCTTTCTTAAAATTCTCTTGCTTAATAGTTTTAACAGAAAAGTACAGAAGTATCATTAAATCTTTTGCAAATATTTTAACTTGCAGACTGTTTCATTCAGTTATTTACCCATTCAATAAACTATACTGTGAACTGATTTCTGACTTTAAGTATTTTATATCTGCTTTAAATCAGCAGTCAGGAAACTACATTCTACAGACGAAAAAATGACCAGACCAAAAATTTTCTTACTTTTGAAAACAAAGTTTATTGTACCACCATCATACTTGATTTACATACTTGATTATTACCTCTGGTTGCTTTGGCAATAAAACAGAGTTGAGTAATTTCAACAGAACCATATGGCCCCCAAAGCTGAAACTATTCAGTGCATAGACTTTTACAAAAATCTTTATGAGAAATTCTGGTATTCACTATATAATATGAAGATTTTGGGAATTGTTACTCCTGTTCTTCAAACTCCTGTTTTTTTTTTTTTGTCTGAGCAAACTGAAAGTCAACAACTTTTCATGTACCCATCAAAGAACTAAAGTCACAGGACCACCTACTGTCTCACAATCCGGCAACACAGGTAAATGATGAGAGGTCACCGTCAAGATTACCATACCTGGAACAAAAGCTACTGGGGCCATTAATGAATAGACAAGAGTAAATCGTAATTTCGACTAATTTTTGGAGACTGTGTATTAGTATAAGAGTAAGAAAACTGTAGAATTTCAGGGGCTCCTAAACTTTGGTGGCTTTTACCTTCAGAAACTCCATCAGTGTGAAAAGATGAAAAAGATACTTTTGAGGCTCTATCGGTGGAAAGGAAAAAAAAAAAAAACAATGCTTCTGAAATATGGTCAGAGGATTCTCTATAACAAAGGGCTACTGTTCAAGGGAAATAAACTACATCAGAAATTTGTCCCACAAAGTGAAAGGCCAATATCTCACTCCAACTCCCTCAAGTCTTCCTTTCTTACCCAAGGCAAGTAAGCTAAGAGACATGTTTGAAGGTTTCAACCTACAGACACAGGTTAAATAAAGGAGTGGATTTTTTAAAAAATCTATATCAAGTTCTTATTGCTTGAAAATATTAGAGGATATTATAGATGGTCTATGATCAAATTATAATTTTTTAAAAATTTATTTAATTTTGATTCACTGAACACAAAGGGAGTACAGCTATTTTCTCTGGTTGTACACAAATTAGAGTCACACCATCTGTGCATTCATACATGTACACAGGACAATGATGTCACTCTCATTCTGTTATTATTCCTACCCTCCACCATGACCCCACCCCTCCCTTCCCTCTATGCAATCTATACGTCCTCCATTCTTGCCTCCCTTGCACCCCGCATTATGCATCATCATTCACTTATCAGAGAGCTCATTCGGCCTTTGGATTTTTGGGATTGGCTAATTTCACTTAGCATAACAGTCTCCAACATTATCTATTTACCTGCAAATGCCATAATTCTATTCTTCTTTATGGCTGAGTAATATTCCATTGTGTATACATACCACAGTTTCTTTATCCATTCATCTATTGAAGGGCATCTAGGTTGGTTCCACAATCTAGCTATTGTGAATTAAGCAGTTATGAACATTGATGTGGCTGCATTACTGTAGTAATCTGATTTTAAGTCCTTTGGGTATAGGCCAAGGAGTGGGATAGCTGGGTCTAATGGTGGATCCATTCCAAGTTTTCTAAGGAATTTCCACACTGCTTTCCAGAGTTGCTTCACCAACTTGCACTCCCACCAGGAATGTATGAGTATACCCTTTTCCCCACATCCTCACCAACACCTATTGTTGCCTGTGTTCTTAATAAAAGATTTTCTAATTGGGGTGAGATGATATCTTAAAGTGGTTTTGATTTGCATTTCTCTTATAACGAGGGATGTTGAACATTTTTTCGTAAAGCTGTTGGTTGCTTGTAGATCTTCTCTAAAATGACTGTTCATTTCCTTGGCCCATTTACTGATGGGTTATTAGTATTTTTGGTGTAAAGATTTTTGAGTACTTTGTAGATTCTGGAGATTAGTGCTCTATCGGAAGTGTGTGTGGCAAAGATTATCTCCCATTCTGAAGGCTCTCTCTTCACATTGCTGATTGTTTCCTTTGCTGAGAAAAAGCTTTTCAGCTTTTCTATCCCATTCATTGATTTCTGCTTTTCTTTTTTGCACTTTGGGAGTCATGTTAAGGAAATCTGGTCCTAGACCAACATGATGAAGATTTGGACCTATTTTCTCTTCTATTAGGTGCAGGGTATCTGTTCTAATTCCTAGGTCCTTGATCCATTTTGAGTTGAGTTTTGTACAGGGTAGGAGATTTGGGTTTAGTTTCATTTTGCTGCATATGGATTTCCAGTTTTCCCAGCACCATTTGTTGAAGAGGCTATCTTTTCTCCATTGTATGTTTTTGGCTCCTTTGTCAAGTATGAGATACCTGTATTTATGTGGGTTTGTCTCTGTGTCCTCTATTCTGTACCATTGATCTACCTGTCTATTTGGGTACCAATACCATGCTGTTTTTGTTACTATTGCTCTGTAATATAGTTGAAGTTCTGGTATTGTGAAACCCCCTGCTTCGCTCTTCTTGCTAAGGATTGCTTTAGCTATTCTGGGTCTCTTATTCCTCCAAATGAATTTCATGATTGCTTCCTCTATTTCTATGAGGTCCATCATTGGGATTTTAATTGGAATTGCATTGAATTTGTATAGCACTTTTGGAAGTATGGCCATTTTGACTATATTAATTCTGCCTATCCAAGAACATGGGAGATCTTTCCATCTTCTCAGATTCTCTTTAATTTCTTTCTTTAGTGTTCTGTAGTTCTCATTGTAGAGGTCTTTCACTTCTTTTGTTAGATTGATTCCCAAGTATTTTATTTTTTTTGAGGTTATTGTGAATGGGGTAGTTTTCCTAATTTCTCTCTCAGAAGATGCATCACTTACGAATAAAAATGCATTAGATTTATGAGCATTAATTTTATATCCTCCTACTTTACTGAATTCATTTATGAGTTCCAGAAGTTTTCTGGTGGGATGTTTAGGGGCTTCTAAATAGAGAATCATGTCATCAGCAAATAGGGATAGTTTGAGCTGTTCTTTTCCTGTTCGTATTCCTCTAATTTCTTTGGTCTGTCTAATTGCTCCAGCTAGAGTTTGAAAGACAATGTTGAATACAAGTGGTGAAAGAGGGCATCCCTGCCTTTTTCTGGTTTTTAGGCGGAATGTTTCAGCTTTTCTCCATTTAGAGTGATGTTGGCCATGGGCTTAGCATAGATAGCCTTTACAATTTTAAAGAATGTTCCTACTGTACCTATATTTTCTAGTGTTTTGAGCATGAAGGGGTGCTGTATTTTATCAAATGTTTTTTCTGCATCTATTGAAATAATCATGTGGTTCTTGGCTTTAAGTCTGTTGATGTGGTGAATTACATTTATTGATTTCTAGATGTTGAACCAACCTTGCATCCCTGAGATGAAACCCACTTGATCATGGTGTACTATCTTTTTAATATGCTTTTGTATGCGATTCGCTAAAATATTGTGAGGAATTTTGCATCTATGTTCATTAGGGATATTGGTCTGAAATTTTCTTTCCTTGATGTGTCCTTCTCTGGTTTTGGTATCAGGGTGATATTAGCTTCATAGAATGAGGTTGGAAGGATTCCCTCCTTCTCTATTTCCTGAAATACTTTGAGGAGTATTGGAATGAGCTCTTTTTTGAAGGTCTTGTAGAACTCAGCTCTGAATCCATCCGGTCCTGGACTTTTCTTTGTTGGTAGGCTTTTGATGGCTTCTTCTATTTCATTGCTTGAAATTGATCTATTTAGGTTGTGTATGTCCTCCAGATTCAGTTTGGGTGGCTCATATGGCTGTAGGATCCTGTTGATGTCTTCCAGGTTTTCTATTTTGTTGGAGTATAAATTTTCAAAATAGCTTCGAATTATGTTTTGTATTTCAATAGTGTCTATTTTAATATTTCCATTTCCATCATGAATTTTAGTAATTTGGAGTTTCTCTCTCCTTCTCTTCATTAGTGTGGCTAAGGGTTTACCAATTTTGTTTATTTTTTCAAAGAACCAACTTTTTGTTTTGTCAATTTTTTGCATTGTTTCTTTTGTTTCAATTTCATTGATTTCAGCTCTGATTTTAATTATTTCCTGTCTTCTGCTACTTTTGGTGATGATCTGTTCCTCTTCTTCTAGGGCTTTGATCTGTAATGTGAGGTCATCAATTTGTTGCCTTTTCATTCTTTTTTTGAATGCATTCGATGCAATTAATTTTCCTCTTAGCACTGCTTTCATAGTATCCCAGAGATTTTGATATGTTGTATCTTTGTTCTCCTTGATCTCTAAAAATTTTTCCCCCCTAATCTCTTCTGTTGTCCATGCATCATTCAATCACATATTATTTAATCTCCAGGTGTTGGAGTAGTTTCTGTTTTTAACTTTATTGTTGATATCTAATTTCATTCCATTATGATCTGATAGAATACAAGGTAGTATCTCTATGTTTTTGTATTTGCTAGAGGAGTTTTGTGGCATAACATATGGTCTATTTTAGAGAAGAATCCATGAGCTGCTGAGAAGAAAGTGTATTCGCTTTTTTCAATATTCTATATATGTCTGTTAAGTCTAAATTAGCAAATGTGTCATTAAGTCCTATGATTTCTTTGTTCAATTTTTGCTTGGAAGATCTGTCCAACGGTGAGAGATGAGTGTTAAAGTCTCCCAGTATTATTGTGTTTTGGTCTATTTGATTCCTGAAATTGAGAAGGATCTGATTGATTTACATGGATGCACCATTTTTGGTGCATAAGTAATTATGATTGTTATGTCTTGCTGATTTATGCTTTTTTTAAGCAGTATGAAATGTCCTTCTTTATCCCTTCTGACTAACTTTGGCTTGAAGTCTGCTTTATCTGAAATGAGGATGGAAACTCCTGCTTTTTCACTCAGTCCATGTGCATGGTATGTTTTTTCCCAACCTTTCACCTTTAGTCTGTGGGCATGTTTTTCCATGAGATGCATCTCTTGAAGGCAGCATATTGTTGGGTCTTTCTTTTTAATCCAGTCTGCCAGTCTATGTCTTTTGATTGATGAGTTTAGGCCATTTACATTCAGGGTTATTATTGAGATATGACTTGTGTTTCCTGTCATTTTGACTTTTTTTGGGCTTTTAACTTGGTTTCTCCTTTGATTGGCTAATTCTTTAGGGTAATTCCTCCCCTTGTTGATTAACATTGTTGTTTTTCATTTCTTCGTCATGGAGTATTTTGCTGAGAATGTTCTGTAGTGCTAGCTTTCTATTTGTGAATTCTTTTAGCTTTTGTTTATCATGGAAGTATTTTATTTCATCATCAAATCTGAAGGTAAGTTTTGCTGGGTATAAGGTTCTTGGTTGGCATCCATTTTCTTTCAGAGCTTGAAATATGTTGTTCCATGCCCTTCTTCCTTTTAGGGACTGATCTGAGAAATCTGCTGATATCCATATTGGTTTCCCTCATAGGTAATCTGATGCTTTTCTCTCGCAGCCTTTAAAATTCTATCTTTATTTTGTATATTTGGTATTTTCATTATAATGTGCCTTGGTGTGGATCTGTTGTAATTCTGTGCATTTGGTGTCCCAAAGCCTCTTGAATTTGATTTTCCATCTCATTCGTCATATTTGGGAAATTTTTCTGATATTATTTCATTGAACAGATTATTCATTCCCTTGGTTTGTATCTCTGTGCCTGCCTCAATCCCAGTAATTCTTAAATTTGGTCTTTTCATGATGTCCCATATTTCTTGGAGGTTCTGTTCATGATTCCTTACCATCTTCTCTGTTTTCAAGATTAAATATTTTGTCTTCATTGTTTGAGGTTCTGTCTTCCAAGTGATCTATTCTGTTAATTATGCTTTCTATTGAGTTTTTAACTTGGTTTATTGTTTCCTTCATTTCCTTGTTTCCTTCAAGGATATCTGGTTTTTTTTCAGAACTTCTATCTCTTTATTGAAATGATTTTTTGCTTCCTGCAATTGTTCTATTTACTGATTATTCATTGCCTACATTTGCTCTCTCATCACATCGTTTGCTTCTCAGATTATTTTAATTATGAACATTCTGAACTCCCTGTTTGACATTCCTTCTATCATGCTGTCTTTGGGTTTTCTTGATATATCATATAGGTTTGTTTGGGACACTTTCTTCCCGTGTTTTCTCATGTTGCTTGTGTATCTTCCCCTCTAGTAGTGTGAATCAGAGGGATTGCAGTTTCCCTGTAAAGACTTACAGCGTCCCTGCAGATTTCCAATGCTTCACTTTGAAGAGATTGTTATTAGCAGTTCCCCATATAAACAATATGTGTCCTTAAACCATATAGAACCTATTTAGATATTAACTGCATTATAATATACAGAAATGAGCTCAAATTATCTACTGCATAATTGATAGGTTTGCAATAAGGACCACAATTTCAAATAGTGGAAAAAGAAGATGCTGAGGGATTTAGAATATAATGTTAATGAGTTAGGAAGTGAGCCTATAGAGTTACTATGTTGTAGGAATAGTGAGAGCAGAATTAAAGTAAATAAGTTTTTAGCATGAGAAAAGAGAATGAGTCTCCAAGGACACAGCTATATTAGAGGGTGATAGAATGATAAGGATATTAATAAGAAAGAAGTGGGAATGTAGGAAGTATATTAGGAATAATCGTAATATTATTATTTAGACAAAAGAAAAAGAGAAAGAAAGTTCTGCAGTAAAATTATATTGTATTATTCAAACCTCCTATTGTTTAGTAGTCTGATGCCTGTCAGGTACTTGGTAATGCTGTGTCCCAAGAAGGGTGCTGTCCCACTGCCTCAAGGTCAGGGATAATCAATGTTTGTGGGCAAAGGTAACCTGTTGTTGTTAGATGGTCAGCAACAGTGTGGGTGCCGGCCTGAGACTAGACCAGGTACAGGGTGCAGGCCTGGGCTTTGAGCTGGATATGGTAGCTCAATGGCTTGGTGGGTATGCATTCACAGCTGGGCTTGCCCGGGGGTCAGGCTCCAACCTGGCCCAGTGATGGTGATTTTGGAGTGGCAGCTGGGGTCCCGCACTCTCGGATGGTAGCTGTCTGGGATCAGATCCGAGCCCAGTTGTGATTCTGGAGCAGCTGCTGTGGTCCCGTGATCACTGACTGGCTGCTGCCCGACCCCAGGCCGGAGCCCATCCTGGCGAAGTTGGTTCCGGAGCAGTGGCTAGGGACCTCTTAGATGTAATTTGAATATGAAATCTCGTTGAGAGCAATATTCCTGCTGCTTGAATCCCGAGCAAGTCAAAATTATATATTTATTAAAATATTCTACTTAGAAAACCAAGATGAAATAATGGGCTGTGTACTATTTACCTTTGGCTGAAAATATCATTAATACAAAATTATCCATGATATTAAAATTTTAAATAAACTGATTTAATTTTTTAATTGATCCATGTTAATTATACAGTTATATCATTGTGGTATATTTTATATACATATAGCATAATTTCATCAGTTTTACTCTCCAGTACCTCTCTTTACCCTCCCTCATTCCATTTATCCCCTTCCTCTACCCAATGGTTTCCCTTTTACTTTCTACTTTCATGACATCACTTGATTCTTTATTGTCCTCTAATTTTCCACATGAGACAAAATATATGACACTTGTCTGCCTGAATCTGGCTTATTTCACTTAACATTATGTTTTCCAGATTCGTCTGTTCTCTGGCAAATGGTATAATTTCATTCCTCTTTTTGGTTGAATAAAATCCTGAAATTTAATTGGAATGTAACAGAATGCTTCCTCTCCCTCACCCTTTGAACACCACATCGAACAGGAATTAAGCAAAACAATAGTGGATCACAGCTAAAAGAATGTCAAGATAAAATATGCTCTCTAAGGAGGGGTATAAAAAGGGAAGCTCAAAGTCAATAGGGGAGAAAAAAATGACAGAAGAGGATTTTGAATATTCTGGTACTTAGAGCTACAGCAAATATTAAACAAAGCTGAATTCCTAGCCAAATTACCATAGAATTACACCAAAAGCCTATTTTCTTGAGTTTCTATTATCCAATGAATCAGGTCCAGCTTCCAACAAAAAGCATTCTAAAAGACAAGGAAAAAATAGGTGGAATAATAGAGGCAAGTATCAGGACCACTTTCAGATATGACATACTGTAACTATAAGACAGAAGATTTAAAATAACTATGATTAATATGTTAAGAGTCACCATGATTGGAAAAAAATGTAGATACCACATGAGAACCTGGGTAATGAAAGGAAAGGGATGGAAACTCTAACAAAAAGCCAACAGAAAACAATAGAAATGAAAACAGAAAGGTAACTGTACTGAGAATAAAGAATGTTGTTGACAGGGCTGACTAGAGAACCAATGAATTTGAATATAGGTTATTACAATCTTATCACACAGAAATATGAGGGAGATAAAAGAATGAAGAAAAGAATAATAACTGTGGGACAATTTCAAAAATGTGTAACGTGTAATTAGAAAATCAAAAGAAAAAACACAGTGTAAATATTTAAAGTAATAAGGCCATGGACTTTCCAAAATTCATGAAATAAACTAAACTATGGATACAGAAATCTCAGAGAATGCCAATCAGGATTACTATAAAAAAATAGTACTTCAACTGCAGTGTGGAGACACACACCTGTAAATCCAGCAGCACAGGAGGATCTCAAGTTCAAAGCCGGCCTCAGCAACTCAGCGAGGCCCTAAGCAACTTAGTGAGACCCTGTCTCTAAATAAAAACATAAAAATGGCTGGAGATGTGGCTCAGTGGTTAAGCACCTCTGGGTTCAAACCCCGATACTCTCCCCCCAAATACTACCTCATCATATAATATTCAAAGTGCAGAAATGCAAAGCAATGTTTTTGAAAGAAAGGTCAAAAAGCACCTTATCTCTAGAGAAACAAGAATAAGAATTACAACATACTTTCTGTCATAAGCTATGTAAGCAAGAAAAGAGTAAGATATTCAAAGTGTTCATTAAATTAAACACCAAATCATAATCTCAATTCAGCAAAATTATGCTTTAAAAGTAAAAGATTATTGAAGACTTTCTTAGACAAAAATAATTCAAGATTGGTATAAAGGTAAGTGGTAGAGTGCTGCCTAACATGAACAAGGCCCTATATTCAGTCTCAAGCACTGTAATAACCATAGTCATAATCATAATTCAGAGAATTCATTACTAGCAGATCTGTCTTGTAAGAAATGTTTAGTAATTTCTTTAGGGAGCAGGAGAATTATATAGGATGGAAACTTGGATCTGCATAATGAAAGGAAGAATGTTAGAAAAGGAATAAATAAAGGCAAAATATTTTTTGTTCTTAATTAAACTAAAATATAACTATGTTTAAAATAATACAGCACACATATAAGTGCACTAACTGATAAAGTATTTGTATTTCTTATATCAGTTAGATTAATACCAGTTAAAATATATACAATGAACTCTAGAGCAATCACTAAAAATTTTACTTTTTGTAATTTTTCTGGAGAGAAAATGGAATCAAACAAAAACCAGCTGCAATCAATAGGAAGTTGTTACAAACATGATAGATATTAATCCAAATATATCAATAATGCTTGTGGCATAAATATACTTTGTTTTACTGGACTAAAACACTTACCTATATTTTGTCTACAAGATATCCA
This sequence comes from Glaucomys volans, assembly GCA_020662805.1. Lineage (NCBI taxonomy): Eukaryota > Metazoa > Chordata > Mammalia > Rodentia > Sciuridae > Glaucomys > Glaucomys volans. The sequence goes on from JAJEJO010047615.1 coordinate 260,693, forward strand.
GTTTATAAAGGGATACAAATAGGAAAAGAAGAACTTAACTATCACTATTTGTCAACACTGCGATTCTGTGTTTGGAAGATACAAAAATTCCACCAGAATACTTCAAGAACTAATAAATTAAGTCAACAAAGTAGTAGGATATAAAATCAACACCCACAAATCAAATGTATTCCTATACATCAGTGATGAATCCACTCAAAAAGAAATTAGGAAACCTACCCCATTCACAATAGCATCAGAAAAAATACAATACTTGGGAGTCAATCTAACAAAAGAGGTGAAAGAGCTCTACAATGAAAATTACAGAACATTAAAGAAAGAAGTTGGAGAAGATCTTAGAAGATGGAAAGATCTCCCATGTTCTTGGATAGGCAGAATTAATATTGTCAAAATGGCCATACTACCAAAGGCACTATAAAGATTCAATGCAATTCCAATTAAAACCCCAATGACATTCTCCATAGAACTAGAAAAAGCAATTATGATATTCATTTGGAAAAATTAGAGACCCAGAATAGCCAAAGCAATCCTTAGCCAGAAGAGTGAAGCAGGAGGTATCACAATACCAGTTCTTAAACAATATTTCAGAGCCATCTTAACAAAAACAGCATGGTATTGGCACCAAAACAGACACATACACCAATGGGCAGAATAGAAGACACAGAGACAAACCCACATAAATACGGTTATCTCATACTAGACAAATGTGCCAAAAACATACAGTGAATAAAAGATGGCCTCTTCGACAAATGGTGCTGGGAAAACTGGAAATCCATATGCAGCAAAATGAAATTAAAACCCTCTCACCCTGCACAAAACTCAACTCAAAATAGATCAAAGACTTAGGCACTAGACCAGTGACCCTGTGCCTACTAGAAGAAAAAGTAGGTGCAAATCTTCATCACTTTGGCTTAGGACCTGAGTTCCTTAACACAACTCCTAAAGCACAAGAAATAAAAGCAAGAAGCAATAAATAAAAGACTTCTTCTCAGCAAAGGAAAAAATCAATAACATGAAGAGAGAACTTACAGAATGTGAGAAATTCTTGACCACATGCACCTCAGATAAAACAATAATCTCTAGGATATTTGAAGAACTCAAAAAACTTAACATAAAAAAAATGAATAACCCAATCAATAAATGGGCTAAGGAACTGAACACACACTCAATCAACAAATAAATGAAAAAATGTTCAACATCTCTAGCAATTAGAGAAATGCAAATCAGAACTACTCTAAGATTTCATCTCACTCCAGTCAGAATGGCAATTATGAAGAATACAAGCAACACTAAATGTTGGTGAAGCTATGGGGGAAAATGTACACTCATACATTACTGGTGGGACTGCAAATTGGTACAACAATTATGGAAATTAGTATGGAGATTCCTCAGAAAACTTGGAATGGAACCACCATTTGACCCAGTAATCCCACTCCTCAGTTTATACCCAAAGGACTTAAAATCAGCCACATCAATGATCATAGCAGCTCAATTCACAATGGCTAAACTATGGAACCAGCTTAGGTGTTCTTCAACTGATGAACAGATAAAGAAATATGGTATACATACACAATGGAATATTACTCAGCCTTAAAGAAGAATGAAATTTTGGCATTTGCAGGTAAATGGGTGGAGGTGGAGAATATCATGTTAAGCAAAATAAACCAATCCCCAAAATACCAAAGGCTGAATGTTTTCTCTGATATGTGAATGCTAATTCACAATAAGCCAGGGGTGGGGGCTAGAGAAGAATAGAGGTACTGTGGATTAGGCAGAGTGGAGTGAAGGGAGGGGAGGGGATATTGGGGTAGTAAGGACAGTAAAATTAATCAGACATTATTACCCTATGTACATGTATTGTGAGACTGCAATAAATTACTAAGTCAATCTTGGTGCAGGAGATGAAACCTTATTTACCAGCTGGTGAACCAAGAGTCAGGCTGCAGGTCTGCACTCTTCAACCCCCTTCAGGAGTTAGAGCACACCTTTTATAGTTCAAAACCACAAGTAAAGCATGTCACTACATTAATCATAAGTGACTGTTGCTATGATTCAAAATCATGAGCAAAAATCACAAGATCTAAAATCCTAAGTAGAAGGGGAAGTGGGTCAAATGACCCTGTTGAGTACAATTTGAAGAATGTTTACTAATGTTTATACAAACATTATCTGACATTCTATGCAGTTAGAGTACATTGCACAAGTGCAGTATATAAGAATTGCCATTTTGTGTTGCCATATATGCTATGCTAAGCAATTGTTGGCAGACACAGATGCGGGGTTTTACCACATGTGAAGCATTTCTTACATAATATGGAGTCTCAGGGTAAAATGGAGTCTGTTTGGTCATTGCCCATATAACCTGGCTCATAACAATATGATTACATGACTGGTGTGATTCTACAACATGTACAACTGGAAGAATGAGAAGTTATACTCAATAAATGTGTGATGTGTCAAAATGCATTCTACTGTCATGTATAACTAATTAGAACAAATTTAAAAAGATATCCAAATTAAATGCAAAGTCATAGATAAATTTAAAATAAAGGGATTGAGGAGGAAATATGCTAACACCACTAAAAAATGGTGAAGTAGCTATATTAATTTCATATAAAATTGACATCAGGGCTGGGCCTGCGGCTCAGTGGTAGAGCATTTGTCTCACATGTGTGAGGCACTGGGTTTGATCCTCAGCATGGCATAAAAAATAAATGAATACATAAATATATTGTGTCCATCAACAACTAAAAAAATTTGAAAAATTGACTTCAGAATAAAAAAGTTTAGGGATAAAGAAAAACACTATCTACTATTAAAGAGCAAATTCTCCAAGAAGACATAATACTAAATATGTGGGCACCTAACAAGAGTATCAAAATACATGAGGCAAAAATAATAGAACTGAAAAAAGAAATAGAGTAATCTAACATTATAGTGAGAGACTTCACCACCTTCCCCCATAGTAATCATTAAGTCAAGCAGGCAGAAAATAGATAAAAATAGTGTAATGTGCAGGGCATTATTAATCAGCTTGATCAAACTGACATTTATAAAATGCACTGTCCGACAATAGCAAAAGACATCTTCTTCTCAAAATCACATGGAACACTCACTAGACTACATTTGGGGCGAGAAAACACACATTATCAAATTTAAAATAATCATTCTCTGAGTTGTATACTAAGATCACAATGAAATTGATTTAGAAAAATAGCAAAAAGATAGCTGGAAAATGCTCAAATATTAGGAAACTAAACAACATATTTCTCAATATTTCATAATTAAAGAAGACTGAGGAGAAATTAAAAAGGAGTTTGAACTAAATAAAAATGAAGATACAACTTATCAAAATTTGTGGGATGCAGCAAAAATGGTGCTTACAAGGAAATTTATGGCATCATTTATATATATTAGAAAAAATGAATATCCAAACTCAATAATCTCAGCTTCTCCTTTGGAAACAAGAAAGGAAACTTATGCCTTTAGGAAGTAGAAGAAAATAAATAATGAAATTAGAACAGAAATAAACAAAATTGAAAACAGGAAAACACAAAGACTCAATGAAACCAAACTGTCTGAAAAGCTGAAAAGTATTGGTAAACCTCTCTATGCTAACCAAGAAAAAATATAAAAATTCAATAAATCAAAACTATTTGAAATGAAAGAGATGTCACCATTACTGATACTATGGAAAATAATGGAATACTATGAATAATTCTATGCCCATAAATTTGATCACTTAGATGAAGTCAACCACTTCCTTGAAAAATAAAACTAACAAAATGCACATAAGGAGAAATGGATTAACTGAATAGGCATATATATCTTTTAAAGGATTTGAATCAATAATTTGTATCCTTCCAAGAAAGAAAGCATCAATTCCAGATGGTTTCAGTTGTGAATTCTATTGAATATATAAGGAAAAAGTAATACTACTTCTCCATAATGTCTTCCAAGAAAATCAAAGCAGAGGGAATATTTCTAACACACTTTGTAAGCCAGTATTACTCTAATACCAAAAACAAATAGACATTACAAGAAATGAAAATTACAGATAAACATTCCTTAGAAAATTCATGTACAAGTTCTAAAAATAATATTGTACCATGTACATAAGTAATTCAGCACCATGACCAATGAGATTTATTCTAGCTGTGTGAAGGTAGATCAATATTCAAAATTTAACCAATGGAACACACCACATCACTAGGCTAAAAAAAGAAAAAAATCACATGACTTTCTGAATTGATACAGAAAAAAAGGTAATAAAATCAACACCCAACAATAAAAACTCAGCAAACCAGAAATAAAAGAGAAATTCCTCAACTCAATAAACAACTGCAACAAACCTATAGCTATCATAGTATCAAAGTGCATGTTTTCCGTTTCAGACTGGGAACAATTCAAGGATTTCCTCTCTCATCTCTCCTATTCAATACAATGGAAGTCCTAATTAATTAAAAAAAGAAAAGAAAATCAAGTACATTTATTTTAGGAAGTAAATACAATGGAAAGTAAGAAATAATGCTGTCTTTTGCACAGATTGCATGTTTGTGTATAAAATTTCAAAGAATAAGACAAAACCAAACAAAGAAAAACTCCTGGACCTTAAAGTAAGTAAGTATCAAGACTTCAGGGACTGAGATTATGGCTCAGTGGTAAAGTGCCTAGCAAATATGAGACACTGTTTTCAATCCTCACCATCACATAAAAGTAAATAAATAAAAGGTATTGTGTCCAGTGACAACTAAAAACAATATGTATACATATGTATATGTGTGTGTGTATATATATATATATATATATGACTTCAGGGTTAAGATTAATATGCAAAAGTCAATTACTTTCCTCTAGGAACAATGAATAATTGGAATTTGAAATTTAAAAATATTATTTCTAAAAGTACAAGGAAATGTGACATAATTACACATACATGCAAAAAAGTATATAAGATCTATATGTGTAAAATTATAAAACTCTAATGAAAAAATTAAATGCTCTAAATGAATGGAGATATATTCCATGTTTATGTATTGGAAGATAGAATAGTCAAGATGTTAATTCTTTGCAAATTGATTTGCATATTCAATGCATTCACCATCAAAATCCCACCAGACTGTTTTGAAAACACTGTTAATTTCTAAAGTTAATATAGAAAAACCAAAATTTTGGCCCAAAATCTAATATTTTCATATAAATTAAATCACAGTGGATTATAGCCTTTAATGTAATACACAAAACTATAATATCTCAATAAGAAAACATGGGAAAGTCTAAGTAATCTTGGGTTTGGTGAGAAGTTTTAAAATATAACACCAAAAGCACAATCTATAAAAGAAAAAAGTTGATGAAATGGGCTTAATTGAAATTAAAATCTGCTGGGTAAAAGATCTAAGCACATACCTTAACAAAGAAGATATTCAATTGGAAATTAAGAATATGTAAAGATAATCAACATTAATTTTCATTACAGAATTATAAATTTTAAAAAATTAATGCTGCTACCCTCCTGTTAGAATGGTTAAAATTCAAAAACTGATAATTTCAATTGCTGGTGAAGATGTGGAAGAACAGGAACTCTCAATAATGGATGGGAAATATTATGGCCACTTTTGTAGGTAGTGTTTTGCAAAGTTAAATGTAGTCTTTATATCTGATTCAGTAGTTGTAATCCGATGTGTTTACCTAATAAATTGGAAAACATTTCTGTAGAAAAATGGACATGTGAAAACTATAGCATCTTTATTTATGCCAAAAAATCTGGAAGTAATGAGAATATTCTTCAGTAGGTGAATGAATACATAAACTGAGATGCATTTATGTAATGAAATACTATAACAGTGTGAGAACTATCAAATCACAAAAGATATTGGATCCTTACTTGCATATTGCTAAGTGAAAGAAGCTGATAAGGCAAAACTATAGAAAGTAAATTGTCCATTACTATATAGACCTGAAAAGATGAAGCACAGGAGATTGTTTAATGAAACTAAAGTATTCTGTCATAGTAACAGTGGATACATGACACTAAGCATTTGTCAAAATCATAGATATTTATAACAGAATTAATGTTAATATATCCACATTTTAAAAACTCATTTAAGAGGTGAAGTGATCCCAGGATACAGTGTATATTGTGATAAAACAGTGTTACAAATGTATGAAATGTCTTCATTAAAGCAAATGGGGGAATATATGGTGACATGGGGGAATATATTGCTCAATTTTGGAAAGGAGCAAAATCTATAATACCAAAGGTAAATGAAATTGTACATACTCACTATATACTACTTGATAAAAAATTTTGCCATGAAGGTACAGCCTAAGAATTCCAATGTTACTATGGATGTATACTGGAAATGAACAATTAAGTACACAGATGGCAGATGGTAAAAACCAGGTTTCCCCATTCAAGTGGGAGTTTGCAGGTAAGCAAGGTTAGAGTTGGAAAAATCTGTATGATTTCAGGATCATAAATAAAAAAGAGTATTGATATGTGGATATCCAACTCCAATCCATCAACATGAAAATCATTCTAGTCTCCTCCCCTTGCCTACCTATAAATTCCACCTCCAACCTTTGGAAACCTGGTTCCTATCCATCTGCCATCTATTTACTTAATTGTTATGGTTATATATGTTATATATATATGGTTGTATATGCTTATATATAATATATATAAATTTATATAATACATATATATGTAATTACATATATAATATATTACATATATATGTATATATCCAGGTTAGGATTCACATATATATTTCCTCACTCTGAGAGGGAATATAAATGATGACACTTCAGTACAATGGGCACTCCTAACATCCAGCTCTTGGTTTCTAATAACATTCTCCAATAAAAGAAACCAGAGTTCCTTGGAGATATGGCTGATTCTAGGACTGGGCTAGGAAATAGGATGAAGTTGGAGTACTACATAATGCCGGAAAGAAAGCAAGTGCTCAAGAAAAAAGGTAATCTACAATGATTTGGGTGTGTAAAGGGACACAGGAGCCAATTTAAAGGGCTTCCAATGGCCCAAACAGGAATAATTTGAGCAAGTAAATAAATAACATAATATCATATTATAACTAAAAATATAAAAAAACACAAGTCTTTACTGATGTAAACAAATGACTGAATAAACAACTTAATGGAGGAGAAGAGACAAATCAATGATATGGAAGAAGTTCAAATGATTTATGTAGACATTCTGCCCTCAATTGTCATGGAATAATTCCCCACTCCTCAAGGGTGGGCTACAAGTATGGATTTCCTTCCAAAAATCACAGAATAGAAAGAACAGAAAGAGAGTAATTTTAAGATGTAGAAACCTTACAAAAACTACTTCAGTCAAGCGATTGAGAGTCATCATCACAAAAACTCATGTTGATAGTGTGCACCCATGATTTAATGTAGTAAAAATGGCACTTTATCTCTGTGGCCTTCCTCCCCAAAACCTGTAACTCCAGTCTAGTCTAAGAAAACATTAGACCAATCCCTTATGGACATTATAAAATATGGCTGATTAGTAATTTTCAGAATTCTCAAAGTCATCAAAAATATAGGAATCTGAGAAACTGTCATTACTTAAAGGAGCTTAAATGTAATGTGGTGTTCTAGATGGATCCCGAAGAAAAAAAGGACATTAGGTATTCTCACAGCATGACCTGTGTGGCAAGGGAAAGGGTTCCTGCTGGAGGGATGGGCTTGCTATAAATTAATCGCTAAGAAATTTATTTAATAGAAAAACCCCACAAGAGACAATTATCTTTTGAATCAGGGGGTGTGACGATTTAAGCCATGGTAAAGGGTCTGGCTGTAACAACATAGAGGAGCCCGCACTTTGTCTATTTATAACAGTACAGATCAAAGGGGGACAGGTAGGAGCTTCTTCCATGAGAAATAGGATGGGATAGAGTTAAGCAACCAATTTTGCTCTAGTAGGTCATTGGCACATCTAGGGCATGCAAATTCCAGCAGTGAGCCACTGCACAAAAACTACATACTTCAGGCCATCTGGAACAATCTCGCACAATTGTCAGTTCCAGAGAGCCAGATTTCTGTGTCTGATAGATTGACCAAGCCTGTTTTTATTTGTTCAGGTGGATGGCTCCCAGAAAGGTATAAGATTAAGAAATGAATTAACTATGGAATTTAGTTAATAAAAATGTGTCAATATAGGTACATAAATTGTAATAAATTTACCATACTAACCATATTAATGTAGCAGGTTATTAATATGGGTAGGGAGTATATGGGAACTTTCTGTACTCTCTTCACAATTTCTGTGTAATTATTCTATAAAACACAAAGCTAAAATATTGCCAACCATACTTTAAATGAAATAAAAATGCAAGGAACTGGTTTGCACATCTTTCTGTGGAAGAATTTTTAAAAAGTGATTTTGGTGAAAGAAGATAACAAGATGTTTTCAGATTATCCCCAACAATTGAAGATTCAGTTTAAGCCCTGATTTATATCTGTGGGAAATTATTTCTTTAGGCATGGGAAGACAGCATATTGCATGGCATAGAAAATTGGAAAGAAATATACAAAATATTGTGATGTTCAACCCTAAAGAGTACTTGCAAATATTTAATAGGAATTCATTACATATATTCTTTACTTTTAAAATTACAATTTAAATTTCCAGATTTTATTGTGTTTAAAAAGGGAAGTGTTTGTTTATAGAAATGAATTTTTATCAATTAATGGAATTAAATGTGAATGAAGGACCCTTCTGATAAAAGGCAAACATTGGAAAAAAAATATTGCATGAAGTTAAAGCAATGGAAAATTCATTGCTTTTCTGAAGCAACCCCACAGAGTTAATTCCTCCATGGTGCTGAAGGCTTTTGCTTTGAAATTCATTTTATTGACCTAAAGCTTAAACTGCAGGGTGACTCAAGGATAATTGACAGGAGAGAGAGAACATCATGCTAGCATTGTCACGTATGCCCTCACTCAGTCCCTTGTTAAAAGATGCATTATGTAAATGTTTCCCCCACTGAATGTTGCTAGCAATTTTTTCTGTCCCTAGTAAATATTCCCTATGTTTTTCAATGAGAAGGGGGAAAAATACACCCTTTCAAATGATTGAGTGAATATGTCCCCACACTTTAATTTCTTCCTGAAATTCAAGCCCATATAAAAGGTTCCAAAACCTAAAGATAGTTTTACTTTGTACCTGACTTATGTGTATAATGTGGTTTAGAAAAAAAGCATACCTAGAAGCAGGAAAAAAGATGGAATTAAACTTTGAAACATTTTTCTTTGGTGATATTTGTTTCCAAAGTCACTTAGTAATGCAGTGATGTAGCTATAAAATCAATCTCCATTCCATAAGCTAAAGAAGTGATCAATTATCTATCCAGTTTTATATATACCACCCAAATCATATACAATCCACTGATACAGATATTTGAAAGTTGAAAGAAGCAAATTATGTTTGGCTATTCATTAATCAGAATTGAGATTACTCTTCATTTAAATACTGTGGAAATTATAGGGAAATGCAATAGTCTGTATAGTTGATAGAGTCATTGAAGTATTTCTCATGAAACATTTTTCTTATTAATAGTGCTTATAAATCATATAAGAAAACAATGCTGTTAGAAAACAAAAAGAGTAGTGGGCTTTTGTAAAAAAGACACAATATGAATAAATGATAAATGTCTATGCTTCACCTTTGAGCTTATGGTTATCCATGCTTTATTATCAGCCTTTACTAATGGGAACCCTTGAGAATTTAGTTCTGTTGCTTAAGGCTATAGAGAAAAATCCAATTAATACTGAAGGACACATAAAAACTAGTTGGAAAAATACACTCCATCCTTAAGTTTTAGAGATAAAAGACCATTTTCTGACTCTCCATTTGTAGTGTGTCTTCCTGGCATTAAGGAAAAAATAGAATCTTATTTTATAGTTTGAAAAATCTCTCCTATTTAGCACTTTTAGTATCAATGTGTTTGTAGAGAAAGTGACTTGAGCAAAATAAAGTTGATGGTTTTTGATCTGAACTTGAATTTTTACTTGTGTTCTCCAGAACCCTGAGCTATCTTTCAATGCTATTTCTTTTAATCCTAAGCATACTCCATGTAAAACAGCTAACGATAAATGAATAAGAGTCCTGGGATTCTATCACATGCACATTTCAGGGGGAGGGCTTGAAACTAAATCCTGAATAAAACTTTTGCAACTGTCATTAATATTTGAACAGTAATTTAAAATGCTTTCCTATAGATTGCTTAAACCTCTTTCCTATAGAGTGCTTAAACCTCTTTATCTGTATTTTTTTTTGAAAAGAGGATTTGACTAAATGTAGGTATATACTCAGTATCAAAACTTAGCCATGCAAGGAGGGAAAAACTTATTAACCAGAGGTAATCGATTCAGGCTTCAGTGTCACATAGCTGTGGAGTGGAGCCATTATGTCTTCCCTGGCCAAGCTTCTTCCCTCATAGCCCAGCTCATTAGTATGCAGCTGGAAAATACCAGCACAGAGCATGCCAAGACAGACAAAGAAATGACTCAAGGGAGATTTAAACTCCCTAAACTATACATATTCCCATAAAGTTTAAAGAACATAACTATTCACAGCAGGGTAAAACCACACAGTTTTCTTTCAGTGAAACAATCCACATTACCCCTGTGGATAGAATGATGAGAAAATGAGTTTGAAAATATCTGCAGAATGGTGCTGATGTCTTTGGTCAAGAAATAATAGTGGGAACTTTCATTTTCTCAGACTTACAGCTTGTTCCAGATACAAATGGCTTAGTGAGGTTACAACTGTAACATCAGTCTGGGGAGGCCTGGATCTTAGGTTTGTATTAACTTTTTTTAATCATGATGGTTTCTCTGAAGTGAAAGAAAAGCAGATATGGCCATTATTAGAAAATTTAAATTCTCCAAACCACTTTTATTCATTTATTTGGTATTTTGAGAAAGTTATGCTTAAAAAAAACTTCCTACTACTAACAATGACAGCTATCATGTATTATTAAGTGTTACTATTTGCCAGGTTGAGTGCTAATGGCCTTTATGTACATTATTTACCTAACCCTTCTCACAAAACCCTAAGAGTATGGTATTATCATGGACATTTCACATATGAGGAAACAGAGGTTCATAGAGGTTAAGATTCTTGTCATGTTTAATAAGTGGCAACAACTTCCTAAATTCCAGGTGTGTATCTGTTTCTGCATCCAGTGTCATTCATTTTATAGATTCAATTAGTGGCCCAAGTTCTTCACATTTTTTTCTACATATGCACATCTGTGCAATGGATAATGCATTGGTTTGAGCTTGGCAAGTTAAAACATTCAGGCCTGGACAATTAGGTTGTTATAGTTTGGTAATAGTAGCAGCATGATGCCAATTGAAATGACTGGAAATGACTGAAATGACCTCTGGCAAATCACTTGATTGATTTTGTGACATCATTGCCTCATTTTTGAAGACTATTTTGCACTAACCTTTCACAATGTAACTCACCTTGCTTCAAATGGACAAGGAGTGTAACCCTGCCTTATCTTTCCCTGTTTTACATCTTTGGAATGACTCTAGATTTCTTTATTTCTCTGGCTTACAAAGAGATAGGGATATAGTATTGATATAGTATTTTTATTTCATTTAACTCAATTACATTTTGGAAGTAAGTGGATGAAACAAGTATGAATTAATAAAGGCTGAAGCCCTTATTGGAACAATAAGGAAATAGTTTCCAATTTAATGGGAAAGGAAGAAAGTTTGGCTTTAATTACCCAACTTCATAACTAGGTTATTTTGATCAAATTTACCAAATTTGCCCTCTATTTTGCTGGTAGCTTCGTTATAGCAGCTATTAACAAAAAACTTTAGAAAACTAAAATACTGGCACTGAGATGTCGCAATTTAAGGTAGAGAAATTATTTTATTTATTCATTCAACCAACATTATTGAATGCCTTTGTGTACTACACACTGTTTTAGATGCTAAGGTTATACTAGTAAACAAAACAGAATCAGCCTTGTCCTCATCATCTTTTGTCAAATGTAACCTCCATATAGTACAGATTTTTCTGTGCAGATTCTTTGAAACATTTCTCAAGGAGAGAAGTGGGGCTGGTCTATATGATTTGCTTGTAACTGATGCAATTCAAGGGAGATGAAGCTTCCTGATTTTTGAGGTGAGGTCACAAAAAGCAGTATGGTTTAAAATTATAAGGGTTTTCTCAAATGCATCTTAGGAGGTGGTAGAGCCCACCCCAACCTTGAGAATCATTGGTCTACAAATCATTTCAGATTGAATACATTGTAGGTAATTTCTTCTTGACTTGAGGAAGGGAAGTTGGTCTTCATCCACTTAGAGCAATAATATAATGGCTATCTGTTCCTTTCCATTCATTTTTTTTATGTAGCTGGAGATACCAGTAGTGGAGGATGCAGAGTACTTTAGTAGAAATTGCTGCAATTAGTTCATGGAGGATACTTGGGCTCTGTATTCTTAATCATATTTCATTAAATGTTCAGGACTTCCTCTACATGTCCAGAGGCATCACACTTTCTGATCGCTTCAGAATTTGCCTCTAATTTCCATGGTGTTTATATCATTCTCCCGACCCAGATACAGATGTGTGCCTTGAAAGATGTCAGGTCCCAATGTCATTTTCTTCTTTCCACATATAACCAATGAAATTGCACTATGTATATAAGGCATGGAAAGTTTTAAAATAGGAAATTAGAAGCTTATAGAAACTTTGGGAGTTCTACGGAGGCAAAGTTCAGGGAAGTGTTCAGTCAAAATCTCAGGATGAACTACCCAACCAGGTAGTCATTAAGGATTAATTTTTAAACTACTACAGTTCAAAGAATCTCTGGAGGATGTCAACAATCACCTTAATCAATAGCAGTGAGCTTAGAGGTCCCCTTGAATCTATGAATTTCCCATTTATTATATAATCTCTGAAATCTCAATCAAGTGTTTCTTTTTGGCAGATTCAAATTGGGAACCAAACACAGAAGGGCTATTCTGGGAAATGTAGTTCATCATATGTCCTCTGCAATGCACTGGGAGAACGCATGGGGGTGGGGATGAAGACAGGTTGACAACAGACAATCCAGCTCATATGCATTAGAGAGCCTTCATGATGTTATATGGGATAATGCCTATGGAAAGAACACAGACTGAAAAAAAAATAATCTATTATTAGTATTAGTTTATTATTGTTTATGTTCTTATTTCCACTTCTTTACTTGGAAGTAGATATTTTGGCCAAAATTTCAAATTATTTCACTTTTAGAACTATACATTTCTCTTTAACCAGATTGAGATTTTATTCAAGAGGATTATGAGGTACATATATACATGAATGAAATGCAACTCTCTCTGAAAATTAATATACCATTACCCAAAATTCTAAGATGATATAGCTTAGGAGTTTGCATATCAATTGAAAAAACACAAAAATATTTTAGAGTCTACAAAAAAGAGAGAGTCTGAATATTTGAATACTGCTTTGTTTACATAGAAAACATTTTCTACCATCACTTTCAAACTAGCAAATATGTATTATGACATTTTATTTACTTTTTAGGTTGGGAAATAATATTAAAGAAACAAATTTTAATTGGGGGTTATAAAGATTAAAATGAATTAATAAGTCATATATCTGAAACTGGACACATTTCTATGCTTGAGAACATAGTGTATATTTATCCAACCACATTGAGGTAATAACAAACTGTGACTTTTAATTGGAGCTTTCAGAATGCTTCAGTGACCACTTTGCACCTGATTTAAGAGTATTCATGTAATCAAGCTTTGCACCAGAACCATTTCCTCTTAGTGCTAACAAGGGCATGATCTGACATTTAGTTTGGAAAATATGACCAGAATGGTTAACACAGTGTTGCCACTTTTGCTCTTTTGAATCATTATGCTATCTTTGTTAAGTATTCACAGCAAATATAAAATAAATGAAGAAATTTTGGGAGTGAGAGAAAACTTTTCAACTTTAGTATTTGAAAGTAGAGTGTGGTTTTTCCTTATGGCAGTCTCTTATACAAATGTTCCAAATCTTTAATGGGTGGAAAGCACAGACTAGATTTTGTCTGTCTTCTAGGATTAAAAACACTTCAACCTTCCTATCATTCCAACTGTATCAAGATAGTCTTAAAGATTTTTCTATAGAATGGACAAAAAGTCACTTTGATGCACCTTTTCCATCTTGAAAAAATATATTTGATGTAGTATATGGTAAAAGGAGACACAAAATTCTGCATCCATTTAAAGAACTATTTGAAAATATTGGAACTTAACATCCCTCATTAAGATATAGAAAAACTACTTCAAGGGAACTACATTATAAAACTGCTCACGTTCAGTTCAATTGATTCTACAATAATAGCTCTTTCAGGTTGGTGGTCCCTTCCTGAACCAAGGAAGGGGATGTTTGGGGAAATGGCTAAACATGCAAGGAGCTTCAGTAATGATCAGTTTCTTAGGCTGGGTCATGGGTGCATGTGTGATGTTCATTTAGACCAAAGTTCATTTTATTCTTTTATTTTTAGTTTTTTGCATCTGGATATCTAATTGACCCAATACTATTTATTGAAAAGGCTATTCTTACAAAAATACAATTCTGTTGAATTGTATTTTTACTTTATAAAAGTAAGTTAGAAATTTTGTGTGTTTCTATTTCTGTGACACAGGTTGTGCTCCTATTTCTTTGCAAATACCACATTGATTTGCTTACTGCATCTATATAGTAAACCTTAATATTAGGCAGAGTGGTACTCTCATTTTATTTTTCTGCTTCAGGATTTGTTTACTTAATTTACTGCTTGTGATTTTCCAAATCAATTTTAGAATAAGGTTATATATGTATATAAAATCTTGGCTGGGATTTTAATAGGAATTGCTGTAAACATATAGATCAATTTAAAGAGAGTTGACATCTCTACCTTGTTGACTTCCAACCTATGAATGTGGTTTTCTGACTTCAAATTTTTGAGGGAAAGTGTTTACAATCCATAATTCTTTGTCAGTTATAATAGAATAAAAGAAAAATTCATGATGTGAAAAGTCTCAAGAATATTTACTTACTAAGCCACTGTCTGAAGATTATAGGATATAGTCAAACGAAATGAAAGAAAAGAAGAAATGGTTTCCAGAAAATGGATTATTGAACATGAAAAGAAGTAAGATAATTCCAGTATAAAATTGAGAGGATATCCCAGAATAAAAACTATATCCCAGGGGCAGAGGGCAGCTCTGCTTAGAACATTTACATTATAGTGGAAGTGATTTCTGAAAAATCATTAAATTTAAAGAATAACTGTATCATATGAATGCACTGAGGGGTAATTTGCATAACTGATAGTGGTTTAGGTTGGATCAATAATAATATGGAATAAACAAAGCAAGCAATAAACTTGGTTATTATTATTTGTGAGAGAAAATGGGCAAGAAATGTATGTAATGTTATCTTTTCATAATTATGCACTAAAATCCTTTTTAAAACTATGATAATATAAGTCCTGAAAACTGATCTAAATATGAAATAAAATAATTTGTATTAGAAAATGGCAGAAGGTCAGGAAGTGTGCATGTGTGTAGTAGATATAGGACATGAGAGTACCTACCATCAAATGATCAAATGGAAAAGTGAAAAAGAAACATTATTTAGAAGCATGGAGATAAATTCTGAAACAATAAAGAAACATAATGGATCCAGCTTTGTTCATCTCTTTGGCCTTTTCAAATTCCATATGAATTTTAGTATTTTTTCCTATTTCCATAAAAGTGATATTGGGATTTTCATTGAATTATATCTGAATTTGTTTTAGGGATTATAACAATATGAATTCTTCCAATCTGTAAATATAGGATGTCTTTCCATCTATTTGGGTTTTCTTTATTTTTTATCAGAATTTTATAGTTATCTACATTTGTAGCAATATGAACATGGAGTTAATTATGCTGAATGAAATAAGTCAGGTACAGAAGAAAAATACTACATGATCCCACTTAAATAAGCAAAGAGTATTATGCTAGTTGGCAGGGTCTAAGGAGGGGAAAAATGGGGAGGTATCGGTCAAAGGGTACCGAGTTTCAGTTATGCAAAATGAATATGATCTAGAAATCTTCTCTATAGCATAGAACCTATACTTAATAATATTTTACTGTACACTTAAAATTTTGCTAAGAGGGTAAATCTTATGTTAAGTGTTCTTATCACAAAATGAATACATGAAGAGATTAGGAGGAAATATTTGAAGGTGATGGATATGTTCATATCATTGATTGTAGTGATGGTTACACTCTGTTTACATATTTACAAATGAATCAAACTGTGTATGGTCAATATAAACAGGTTTTAAAATATAAAACATACCTTAAGTAGTTTTTAAAAAATGGTAAATGCATGTTTAAAAAATGGTAAATCCCTCATATTACTCTAAGGGATAACAATATTGAGAAGAAACATTTAACTACATATTTGCATTAAAAGCTTGGGAATTTCATTACTACTCTTCCAGATACACTCACAATTTTATTTTTCAAAAATGTTTGTATTAGTACATTATAGTGATACATAATAGTAAGGTTCATATTGACATACTCAAACATATATGAAATATAATTTGCTCCATTTTAGATCCCAGTATTGCCATTTTTCTTTCTCCATCCCCGTTCTCCTCCCTCTATTAATCTTGCTTCTATTTATTGTTTTTTAACTGGTGATTTTATATATTTTATATATATATATATACATATATTTATGGAATCCAGTGTGATATATTCACATATGTACATTGGTTCAATTTTTTTCTGTAGTTCCAACCTTTTCCCATCTCTCCTCCCTCCCACTCAACACTCAATCCCATTCCTCCACAAAATGGATCTCTCTTCTATTTCCATGGGATTCCACCCCCACACCTATTTTTCTTATTTTGCTCTAGCTTCCACATATGAGAGAAAACATTAGACCTTTGAGTTTCTGAGTCTGGCTTATTTCACTTTGCCTGGTGTTCTCCAGTACCATCCATTTAACAGCAAATGCTATAATTTCATTCTTATTTGTGGCTGAATAAAACTTTGCTGAGTACATACTACATTTTGTTTATCCATTTGCCTCTTGATGGACACCTGGGTTATTTCCATAATTTATCTATTGCGAACTGTGATGCTATCAACATGGGAATGCATGTATCTCTGCAGTATTCTGATTTTAGTACATTTGAATAAATACCAAGAAATAGGATGTCTGGGTCATGTGGTGGTTCCATTTCTTGCCTTTTGAAAAATCTCCATACTGATTTGCAAAGTTGTGGTTGTATCAATTTTCAGTCCCACAAACAGTGTATGAGTATGTGTTTCCCCCACATCCTTGCCAGTATTTAATATCTTTGTACTTTTGATGATTACCATTATAACTGGAGTGAGATGAAATTTCAATGTAGTTTTGATATTCACTTCCCTGATTGCTAAGGATGTTGAAAATTGTATATATATATATGTATATATATGTATAATTATACATATTGATGTATATATTTATATGTCTATATTCATTTTTTTGTGAAATGATCATTTAGTTTTTTGTCTATTTACTGATTGGGGTTTTTGGTGGTTTTAAAAATCTTTAATCTTCTGTGTATTGATTCCCTGTTGGAGGAATAGCTGGCAAAATTTTTCTCCCATTCCATAGGCTCTCTGTTCATACTCTTGTTTCCTTTGCTGTGCAGAGACTTTATAATTTGATGCCATCCCTCTGATTTCTTGCTTTTATTTCTTTAGCTTTAGAGGTCTTGTTAAGGAAGTTGGTGTCTGTGCCAATTTGTTCATGCACTCACAATTTTGACTAGAATCTAAATAATACACTTTTCTAATTAAATTTTACACTGATACATAAAAACAAAATTGTATCCATTTGTGGGATATTATGTGATGTTTTGATATGTGAGTACACTTGTAATACTTAAATCCAGTAAAACCTATATATCTCTGCAAATATTTTTCATTTATTTGTAGTGGAAATACTAAAAATATTTTCTAGCTTTTGAAAAAACACAGTGCATCATCATTATCTATAGTCACCATACTATTCAATAGAATGACAGAACTTCTATGTAAATGTAGCTTAGTGCCCATTGATCAACCTTTTCCTATCTCTCCCTCTATCCTCTACCCTCCATGGCCTTGGGTAACCACTATTCTATTCTCAGCTTATATGAAATCAGCTTCTTTAGATTCCACATATGAGTGAGATCAAGCTGTCTTTCTGTGCCTGACTTATTTCATTAATGTGATCTCCAGTTCCTTCCATGCTGTCACAAATGACAAAATTTTATTCATTATCATGGCTGAATAAAATTCTATTGTATATATGTGCTATATTTTATTAATCCATTCCTTAGTTGATGGACCCTTAGGTCGTTACTCTTTCTTGTCTTTTGTGAATAATGTTGCAATAAACATTGGAGTACAGATGTCTCTTCAAGGTACTGATTTCATTTCCTTTGGATATATACCAGAAATGGGATTGTTGGATCATATGGTAGTTCTATTTTTAATTTTTTGAGAAACCTCCATATGGTTTCCCATAATGGCTGTGAAGATTTACATTCCCTCCTACAGTGTGAAAAGGTTCCCTTTTCTCCACACCCTTGCCAGCACATTACCTTATTGTCTTTTTGATAATAGCCATTCTTTCTGGAGTGGGGTAATATATCTTTGTGGTTTTGATTTAGAGTTCCATGATGATTAGTGATGTGGGCATTTTTTCTTGTACTTGTTGACCATTTGTATGTCTTCTATTGGGAAATGTCTATTTAGGTCTATTGACCATTTTAAAATTGGTTTATTTGTTTTTTACCATTGAGTTCTTCAAATTCCATTTATATGCTGGACATTAACTAACCCCCTGTTAGATGTTTAGTTTCTTCCATTGTGTAAGTTGTCTCTTTACTCCGTTGATTTTTTTTTTTTACCATGACAAAGCCTTTTAGATTGAGGTAATCCCATTTGTCTATTTTTGATTTTGTTTCCTAAACTTTTGGGGTCCTGTCCAAATGAACATTCCAATTTCTTATTCTAGTTTCATATTTGAGGTTTTATATTTTAGTTTTCAATCTATTTTGAGTTGATTTTTTAACTGGTATGTGATATGAGTCTAAAGTCATTGCTCTACATGTGGATATTCATTTTATCAGTGTCATTTATCAAATAGACTGTCTTTTCTTTAATGTTGTGTCCTTAGCAACTTTGTCAAAAATCATTTGGCTTAAGATGCATAGATTTACTTCTAGGATCTCTATTCTGTTCCATTGGTCTATGTGGCTGTTTATATGCCAATATCATGCCATTTTGATAACTACAGCTTTGTTTTTTATTGAAGCAGTGGTATAAAGCCTCCTGCTTTGTTCTTTTTGCTCCATACTGCTTTGGTTATTGGAGGTTTGTGTGGGTTGCAGACAAAGCTTTAGATTTTTTTTTCTAATTCTGTGAAGAATGTCATTGGTATTTTGACCAGGATAATATTGAATCTGTCAATCACTCTGGGCAGTGTGGACATTTCAACAATGTTGTTGCTTTTCCAATCCATGAACAAGTGATGTTTTAAGTAACACTCTTTGTTGATCTATCAACAAAAAAACCCAAACCAAAACAAATTAAAACAAAAACACTGAAAGAATCAGCTAAAGACAGTTGAAAGTTGCTTCTGGGAAGGAAAAAGGAGGAGTGTGTTAAAAGAGTAGGTTTCATAAAATATAGAATATAAGTATTTGATTATAAAGTTTGTATATTTATGATGAATTTTATGATTAAATTTTATAATGTCTTCTTCCTTGATTTCTGGTAGAGATGAACAATTGTAGTGGTGCACACCCATAGTGACTCTGGGCTAGGTCATGTAACTGGTTTTGGCTAATGGGACAGAGTAAATTTGAAACAGGATTTGTGTATTTCTATTTCTGTTCTTGGGTCCTGGCTATTGGAAATTCTCCTGAATTTCCTTAATGTGAGTTTTGCAAGATCTTTTTATGCAAGTTCAAAATGTGTATGAACTTTTTATACAGTGCTACTTTAACATCTGGTTAGAAATTATGTTCTTCTGGGGAATATATTTTTCTTCCAGGTACCTGCATGTGTTACCACCCAGGATGACACTAACATTATATATATTTTTTGACTGTTCAGAAAAAAACTAGGACCCCAAACATATCTTAGGGGAGATTTTTTTTCCTTCTCCTTATCTAGATCAAAAATTTAGAGACAGTTAGTTAGGCAGATAGTTTCCTTACTGCCTTCCTTTATGAGGCATATTTCTTCATACCAGGGAGATCTCTGGTTTACGAGGTTGTTTGTATATCTCGGGTCATTATTTTACTTTACACTTGACCTCTGAGGATTTCCCTTATTTTCTAGCTAACTCATTCATATATTTTCAATGATTTAAAAATATTCATTATTAATTTTTGTTATTTTACTGATAGAAAATTTATAATATCTCTGCCAAATTTTTCAGAAAAAAAAATTCTGAGTAAAGCACAACAGAATTTAAATTGATCTAGCCAGGCATGGTGGTGCACGCCTGTAATCCCAGCAGCTCAGGAGGCTGAGGCAGGAGATTTGTGAGCCTCAGTTACTTAGCAAGGCATTTGGAAACTCAGTGAGACTCTGTCTCTAAATAAAATATAAGAAAGGGCTGGGGATATAACTCAGTAGTTAAGCACCCCTGGGTTCAATCTTTAGTACCAAAAAAAAAAAAAAAGAAGAAAGAAAGAAAAGACAAAAGAAAAAAAAAACCCTTAAATTGGTCTAAACCAATACCTTAAGATAGAGTGAATGTTAACTCCTTCTTTTAAGTTTCTAAATGCTGGAAGAATAATTCAGAAATATACTGAAATTTTTCAAAATCAGTTTCAAAATCAGTTTTCTGGTGACACAAATATAAGCTGTCTATTCTCAAAAGACTTCTTTACTAGCACCTGGCTTTACTGAGTACAGAAGTTTCTTTGAGGGAAAGAGCATTAATTTATATTGCCTACCCAACTTTAAACAATTCAATGCTGTGATTGATAGAATCTTGGAGATTATGTCAGACTTAAAATCTGTGGCAATGAATCCTGTAGAATGTTTTTAAAAGAAGAAAATGATTTACATAAAGAGTCGGAATTAACTTCATCGTTGTCTGCCTATTGATACTCTTGGAACATTATCACCAAGCTCTGGATGAGAATGCCTACTTCTCCATACTCTTGCAAACACAGGATTTGTATCCCTTTACTGTATAAAACTAATGTTCCTTTGACATAAAATGGCAATCTATGGAATTAAAGCTCTGAAGAATGACTTCAGAGCTACATAAAGTTCTCCTTTAGTAATCAAATAATTTCATAAAACATCTGACTTTATGCAAAGTAAGTCACCTTCCTATGGCCAGTATCTGTACCCATGTTGATGACTTATGTTTTATTTTTGTTTAAATCATATTTAAATTCTTCTAAAGTATGAAACAAAATAAGAGGGTGACTGAGAGATTGGTTAAGCTTGAGATCTAGAATCTATTGACTGGGGTTTGAAACCCAGCTTTCTAATCACTAGCTGTATGAAGATGGGGAAATTACTCAACTCATCTGAGGCTCAGAGATCTGAAATATTTATGAATTTCTTGAGCCATCAACTTAAAATAGTATCTAATTAAGGAACAAGTCCTAAGCTTCTTTGAATCTAGTATGTTAACCGATTATCTTGATAATTTTCTTCATACAGAGAATATAAAATCAATGGAAGGAGGAAAACGTTTGTTACATTTGTTCCTGAAGACTATCACAAGACAAGATAGAAATGTATATCTGCTTTCTTTCAGAAGCCTTTATAAAATTTGTGCATTAATTACATATGAGGATGTTTTTCTGTCACTTCCCTCTATTATGTCTACTGAAGTTTTCCTTCAAAGAGTCATTATTGAAGTATTTATATGCTGTTTAAAAATGATTCATAGTTCAAGTGGTAGAATTCCCAATCTTTGGGAAAATAACATACTAATCTAAATAATGGGTTCCTTTCCCAATGATCCCTCTTTCACTAGCTCAACAGCATTTTCTAAGTTTGCAAACTTTTTGTAACTAAACACAGGTAAGGTGACAGCTTCTATTATTTTCTGACTAACAGCTCTTGTATACCCCTCCATCTTAGGAGCTATGCCAATGTTTGATCACAGCTATGAGCATTCTGAGTCAAAAAGGAAAATGATTAATTGGGGGAACCAAATCATGAAACATTGGTTGCTTTCTGTAGAATTGATGAAGGACTGGAATCATAACGTTATCTAATGCCTATAAAAAGTAAGATGCAAAATATGATATGTTCCATGACTGAGATGATACCTCCCAATCAAAAAGGAGTTTTAAGACTTGTTTAAGTAGACTTTACTCAGCATGATTGGTTCTTAATATAGTAGGTGTGATATCCCTCTGTGATATAACACCACTGAAAATTGGATTTGGACCTTACTGTATAATACATACTAATTAACTCTTAATTTTTTAATGAGACATACTTTTGAAAAAAATCTACCCTTATAAAATATCGTAATGAGGTGAATGGTTATGACAAATTCACAAAATTGTCAACTCATTTGGCAGGTGAAGTACTTGTTTGCCAATGCAGAGATTACTCCAAAACTCATTTTGTTTCCCATTAGTGGTCCCATGTAATACCACCAAGTTAAAAAATGCTTTTCAGCACTTCTTGATTCTACATTTGAGTCACACTCTGCACGTACTGAATGAATTTTACTATAATCCAGATGTCAGCTATTTCCTAGAGAAGTTTAATTCTCAATTTCATGTTTTGGAGAAAATTCAATACCATCTCCTAAATTTCTACATATTCCCAGAGAGGTCAATAATCTCATGGTCACCTCCAGCTCTATTCTCCTGTTTATTATGAATTAGTACATTATATACAGTGTTTTTTCCATGTGGCATTTTTTGCACAGCATCACTCATGTGTTTATTTATTAATAAATTATTTGAGAGTCTATTATCTGCTAGGTCACATTATATATGAGAAACTAGACTGGAGGGGAATTACAGGCTAGTATGGGGAAGATACATTTATTAGTGACACAAATATAGATTATGAATTATAAGTGCTATGAAGGGGTAGTATGTGATACAAACATATATGTAGTTTAATAATTAAAATTTATCATCCTCATTACCTTGGCAGATTTTAACATCAACATTTCTTTTGATTCCTACCTCCAATCAATGTCCAGGATGAGTAAATTAAAACATAAAATATGGTTAAAACTATATGTATTCTATATATTCTAAGAGGTTACAGAAAGCTTCCATGAAAAAATTCATTATTTTATGATGCAAAAGATTAGGATTTACCTAAGCTAAAGAAGAGAGTAAGAGCATTCGATACCCAGGAAACTATGATATGCAAGATCCTGTGGTGGGAAAGAAAACACAAAGGCAGGTCATTGTAACATGATCCGATGGTGGAGAAATTGGCAGGATCATATAAGAAACTGGAGGCCATGTTATGGATTGTGGTCATTATCCAAACAACTACAAGCTGCTGACATAAATAGGAGTATGATATAATCAGGTTTGTGTTTGAAAAGAGCACTCTAGATACTCCAATTTGGAGAATGAGTTGAGAGAGAGTCCTAGTTTTTAAGTAGAAAATAGGAATCTATTGCAGTAGTCCACTGGAAAGTTGGAGATAGCTTAGTATAGAGTGAAGACAAAAGATGTGAAAAACTGTGGAAAATTCAACACATATTTAGGAAGTGAAATTGAGGCTTTGTGGTGAATTGCATATAAAAGTTGAAGTTTGGGGAACAGCAATGAATTAATGCCAAGTTTCTTCCTTATAAAAGTGGTTGGATGGTGGTACAATCCATTCCACCATTAAGGAAATCACAAATTTGATTTTTGATACAGATTTGGGATATCCTTACAGAGATGTTAAGTAGGGACTAGGAATTACAGCATGAAGTTTCAAGGAGAGTATCATTCTGTAGAAATAAAATGTTGAGTTATCAGATGATGAGTGCTAGATGAAACTCTGAATAAGACCAGTTGGTAAAAGAATATAGACAATGAAGAAAAGAGTTAAAGTTTCAGTTTGGAGAAACTGAAACATTGGATGACTAGGGAGTAGAGGACTATGAAACTGCAAAAAAGGAGATCAGTGAGAAGTCAGAGGGGAAGGGAAAAACAAGGCAAGGCAGTGGTTTGCAAGCCTATGGATTAAAGTTTTTTGAAAACCAAATAGATAAAAATATAAAGTGATGTGGAGATCTCAAAAAAGAAAGGATTTAAGTTGTCCATTAGATTTAGTGACGTGACAGTGATGGTAAAGAGTTCAGATTAGAGTTGGCTGAGGAGTGAGGGGGGATTTGGAAATGACAATTTTCCTAAAGCTTCTTTACAAAGCCAAGTGATGAAGAAGAAAAGAGGGAGAAGACAGTAGATGCAGTGGCATGTGGGAAAAAGCTTTTAGAAAGGAGCAATAACTTAGGTCTCGATGTGATGAATTCAGTTCCATGAGAGAGTTTGGAATATAGAGTGATAAGGCATAATAAATAGGGTACAGTTCATGAAGTAGTAGAATGTAAAAGAGAGGCATCCTCTCTTTTCACAGGAAGGAAAGAGGATAATGCAACTTAGAAGTTCCTTGATTATTATGTTGGGAAGTGGAGGAAGATATATAAGTTACCATCTGATGCCTTCTCTGTACTTTTCTTTGTGGAGGGTGGTTACCAGGGATTGAACTCAAGGACACTCCACCACTGAGCCACATCCCCAGTCCTATTTTGTATTTTATTTAGAGACAGGGTCTCACTGAGGTGTGCAGTGGCTTGCTAAGTTGCTGAGGCTGACTTTGAACTCACTATTCTCCACCTCAGCCACCACAGCCACTGGGATTACAGGCATTTGTCACAGCTCCTGGCCCTTCTCTGTACTTATAAAATTCCAGGTTATTATCTAATAAGTGGAGAGATGGAGGAGAATTCTTGATGTTTTGGGTAGAACAGAGGTTTCAAATAGCCATTGCAAAGACTAGGGGAGTCTGTGGGTACTCTAGAGGACCTCTTTGAAAATGGAGATGTTTTTCTATTTATAAGTACACCAGTATACTCTGTTAAGAGGACTTTGCCTGGCAGAGTTTAACTACAGGAATAGAGAAAGCAGATGGTTGCACTATGGAAGGTTGGTATTTAATTAAATGCCACACACACAAAAGAATTGGCCCAGACTAGAAACTCATCTTCCTTACTTAATTCCTCCTACTCCCACACATACATCTTCAAAGGTCCATTCATAAAAGATTTATTATTTGTACATCAGAGACAATAGGAAGTTTGCATTGTAACAATTCAGCCCATTTTAAATTGATTGGGGTTGTGTTTTTCTTAAAATGTCTTTATTATCACCCTGATCGGTTTATTGGCTATTCCCTACCTTCCCTTTTCCTCTCTGCTGCCCCCCCATTTCTGTTCATTTCTAATGCAGAGCTATTTAACAATCCCTCTTATTTCATTACTTCCTGTTAAACCTGGCCCTCAAGGTATCACCATCTCCCCAAAATAGCTTTTCAATTGAGTCAAAACAGAGTCTAAGAGTGTGTAATTTTTTCACCTCCAACATGTTATTTTAAATGTAACTTTGTTGTTTTCACCAATGAAAGAAGCATATTTGTCCTCTCTTCTGCCATCAACCATGAAATGAGTGACCTTGGGAAAGTCATTTCATTGTTTTAAATCATGATCGATAAACTACATCTCAGACTACAAATCTTATCCACTGCTGATTATTCTAAATACAGTTTTAATAAAATATAGCCATACTTTGTCTACCTTTGGCTCTTTTGGGATACAATAGCAGAATTGAGGAGTTTTGATAAACTGAACAGATTGTAAAATCGAAAATATTTACTGCCTGGCCATTTAAAGACAATGTTTGCCAATACCTATTCTAGATCCTAGCTTATATTTTTGTAAAATGAAGGAATCTGAGAATGTGTTACCTATCTTTCCAGTTTTACTAGTTGAAGATGTTAAGCTACAAATTTTGGTCTCTGCATAAAAGTCACCAAGTGTTAGAGGATTTATCATACTATGGTTGAAAAATTAGCACTTCTAGACCCTATCAATCTCTGTAAATTTACTTTTCTTTATTTGTATTAACATATTACACTCTAGCATAATATGATACATAATATGCTTATATATCTGATTCTACCCAGTAGAATATAAATTAAATGGAAGAAAGAAATTTTATTTTCTATTGCTATACCCCATTGTCTAGAGTAATATGGCACACAATATATGCTTAATTAGTATATATTAAATAAGTGAATGAATGAAATACTTTTAATTAGAATTTCCAGTTCCGTGTAAAGAGAAATGAGTTACTGGAAAATAGGTGGGAGCAATTATTAAAGCTTTCTTTAAAAAAGGAAGAAATTTAAAAATTTCTCAGGTTTTCTAGGAGATTGCTACAGTCTACATATTTGTGCCCCTTCCCTCAAATTTGTACACTGAAGCATTAACCCTCAATATCACCTATTTAAAGATATGGTCCATGATGTGATAAGTGTGGTCATAAGGGTGCAGCCTGAATCTTATAGGACTGGTATGCTTATAAGAAGAGACACCAGCTTGTTTGTGCTTCCTCTCTCTCTCTCCCCCTGCCCCTTTCTCTCTGCTATGAGGACAAAGTGAGAAGGTGACTGCAGGCCAAGAAGAGAGACCTCACCAGGAATGAAATTGACCAGTACCCTGATTGTGGACTTCCTTGTCTCCAGACATGTGCAAAAATAAATTTCTGAGTTACTTAAGCCACTTAGTCTTTGGTATTTTGTTATGGCAACCTTAGCAGGCTAGTACAGGATGTTTGCAAATGATCCCTAGAGATGGTCATTGATGACTAATCCATACTCTTTTTTTTCTCCCCCTTGAGGGCAACAACATTCAGGCAAATACTACTGAAGTAACAAGGAAAAGACCTGATACATGTGTAACTGGTTTGTAAATGTGAAATGCAAGTAACATTTAAGTGAATTGAAAGTAATAATCAAGGGCCAGATGTGGTGGTGCACACCTGTAAACCCAGTGGCTCAGGAAGCTGAGGCAGGAGGATCATGAGTTCAAAGCCAGCCTCAGCAACTTAGAGAGGTCCTAAACAACTCAGTGAGATCTTGTCTCGAAATACACAAAAGGGCTGGGGATGTGGCTCAGTGGTTAAGTACCCCTGGGTTCAATCTCTAGTATGAAGAAAAAAAAAGTAATAATCACCTCTTCATGCTTAGAAATAAAGTACAGGGCATGATATTAGTGGGCATTCCCTCTTCACAGAAAGTGTGTTACTCACAGCTATATAAAATGGTGAACCAAATGAGCTCTGGAGTCAGACTACTTGGTCTGAATCCTGCTTCTACTTAACTAGTGCTGACATCATGCAAAAATTGATTATTTTCATATTCTTCTTTTGTAAACTGAAAAAGATAGTAATAATGACATGAGTCAGAATGGACAATAATAAGTAGTTCTCAAAATGTCAATAGCTTAATTCCAAGTTTATTTAATTGCCTTGCATTTCCATTGCAAGGCAGCTAAAAACTATCCTCTAGTGACTCTCAATGTAAGATGCAAGCTAATAGGGTACCACTCTATTTGGAGCATTTTTGGTTACAACAGCAAACGACAGAGAAATGCTGATGAATTGCACACTGGCTATTTTGTTGTGTGTGGGTGTGGTACTGGGGCTTGAACTAAGGGGCACTTTACCATTGAACTACCTCTCCAACACCTTTTTACCCTACATTTTTAATTTTTGTTTTGAAAAATGGCCTTGCTAAATTGCTGAGGCTGGCCTCTAAATTGAGATCCTCCTGCCTCAGTCTCCTGAGCTGCTGGGATTACAGTCATGTGCCATCATGCCCTGCTGCACATAGGCTCTTAACACTGACACAAAGATATGACAATCATCACTTACACTCAAATTTTATTGACTAAAACCAAGACATAAACATACCTAACTCCAAGGGAATGGAGGGAAAAAAAGCAATCTTATCTTTTTCCTGAAAACAAGAAGCATCTGTGATCAGCTCTAATAACTACCACATTGTCTCATAGGATAGTTGTGCATATCAATAAGAAACATCCTTTAAAACATGAGGTGCAGTTCTAGACAAAAGTAAAGAGCTTATGAAATATTAGCCGCTGCTATTATCAAATATTAAGTTATACAGAAAATACTTCTGCTGGGAAAAAGTGAAAACAATTTTTGGCCTGACAAAGAAATTTTGACCCCAGAAAATGTAAGGGAATATAGAAGGAGTTAACAGAAAACCTCCTTTCTTTCTATAACTACCTTTACTACTTCCCAGATGAGAACTCAATCAGGCTACAATGAATATTTCCATTGTCCTCCCATGAAGATGATTTCCTGGAGAACACAATATAGATGGAATATAATGGAGAGTCCAGTGATGCTCCATTCTGTTCTAGAAGAACAAGCATCATTCTATTATCTTATATTGATAAGGTACTTTGTTTTTTTCTCTAGATTTTATTGTTTTCAACTATATTAATTACTGATTCTTTGGTAGGCTAACATTAATGTACAGATTCTTTAGGTAAAAACTGAGGAGTGGGATAACTGGGTCAAAAGGTGGGTCCATTTCAAGTTTTCTAAGGAATCTCCATACTGTTTTCCAGAGTGGCTGCACCAATTTGCAACTTAACCAGCAATGTATAAGTGTCCCTATTCCCCCACTTCTGTGCCAAAACCTATTATTCCTTGGGTTCTTGATAATAGCCATTCTAATTGGAGTAAGATAGAATCTTAGAGTTGTTTCAATTTGCATTTCTCTAATTACTAGAGATGTTGAACATTTTTTCATGTATTTGTTAATTGCCTGTATATCTTCTGTAAAGTGTCTTTCCAGTTCCTTGGCCCATTTATTAATTGGGTTCTTTGTATTTTTGGTGTAAAGTTTTGGAAGTTCTTTATAAATGTTGGAGATTAGTGCTCTATCTGAAGTGCGTGTGGAAAAGATTTTCTCCCACTCTGTGGGTTCCTCTCTTCACAATGCTGATTGTTTCCTTTGCTGAAAAAAGCTTTTTACTTTGAATCCATCCCATTTATTGATTCTTGCTTTGATTTCTTGTGCTTTAGGAGTCATGTTAAGGAAGTCTGGTCCTAAGCCAACATGATGAAGATTCAGGTCTACTTTTTCTTCTAATGGTTCAGGGTCTCTAGTCAAATTCCTAGGTCCTTCATCCATTTTGAGTTGAGTTTTGTACAGGGTGAGAGATAGGGGTTTAGTTTCATTTTGCTGCATATGGATTTCCAGTTTTCCCAGCACCATTTGTTGAAGAGGCTGTCTTTTCTCCATTGTATGTTTTTGGCTCCTTTGTCTAGTATGAGGTAACTGTACTTATGTGGGTTTGTCTCTGTGTCCTCTATTCTGTACCATTGATCTACCTGTCTATTTCGGTGCCAATGCCATGCTGTTTTTCTTACTATTGCTTCGTGGTAAGGTTTGGTATTGTGATACCTCCTGCTTCACTCTTCCTGCAGAGGATTGCTTTGGCTCTTCTGGGTCTCTTATTCTTCCAGATGAATTTCATGATTGCTTTCTCTATTTCTATGAGGAACGTCATTGGGATTTTAATTGTAATTACATTGAATCTGTATAGCACCTTTGGTCATATGGTCATTTTGACAATATTAATTCTACCTATCCAGGAACATGGGAGATCTTTCCCTCTTCTAAGGTTTTCATTAATTTATTTCCTTAGTGTTCTGTAGTTTTCATTGTAGAGATCTTTTGCCTCTTTTGTTAGATTGATTCCCAAGTATTTATTTTTTTTTTATTTTTTTGAGGCTATTGTGAATGGAGTTGTTTTCCTAAATTCTCTTTCAGATGATTCAACACTTATGAATAAAATGCATTAGATTTATGCATATTGATTTTATATCCTGTTACTTGTCTGACTTCATTTATTAGTTCTAGAAGTTTCCTGGTGGAGTTTTTTGGATCCTCTAAATATAGAATCATGTCATTGGAAAATAGGGATAGCTTGAGTTTTTCTTTTCCTATTCATCTCCCTTTAACTTCTTTGGTCTGTCTGATTGCTCTGGCTAGAGTTTCAAGGATGATGTTGAATACTAGTGGAGAAAGAGGGCATCCCTGCCTTGTTCCAGTTCTCAGTGGGAATGCTTTCAATTTTTCTCCATTTAGAATGATGCTAGCTGTGGGTTTAGCATAGATAGCCTTTATAATATTGAGGTTTATTCCTACTATACCTATTTTTTCAAGTGTTTTGAGCATGAAGGGGTGCTGTATTTTATCAAATTTTTCCTTAGCATCTATTGAAATAATAATATGATTCTTAACTTTAAGACTATTGATGTGGTGAATTACATTTATTGATTTCCAGATGTTGAGACAACCTTGCATCCCTGGGATAAACCCCACTTGATCATGGTGTACTATCTTTTTAATACGTTTTTGTATGCAATTTGCCAGAATTTCATTAAGAATTTTTGCATCTATGTTCATCAGGGATATTGTTCTAAAGCTTTCTGTCCTTGATAAATCTTTGGTTTTGGTATCAGAGTGATACTAGCTTCATAGAATGAGTTTGGAAGGGTTCCCTCCTTTTCTTTTTCATGGAATACTTTGAGGAGTATTAGTATTAGTTCTTCTTTAAAGGCCTTATAGAACTTGGCTGAGAATCCATCTGGTTTGCGCTTTTACTAGCTGGTAAGCTTTTGATGGCTTCTTCTGTTTTTGGTGCTTGATATTGATCTGTTCATGTTGTGTTTGTCTTCTGGGTTCAGTTTGGGAGGATCATATGTCTCTAAAAATTTGTCAATGTCTTCAATGTTTTCTATTTTGTTGGAGTATAGATTTTCAAATAGGTTCTAATTATGTTATGCATTTCAATGGTGTCTAACATGATCTTTTCTTTTTCATCACAAATTCTAGTAATGAGTTTTCTCTCTCTTTTGCTTTGTTAGTGTAGCTAAGGGTTTATCAGTTTTGTTTACTTTTTCAAAGAACCAATTTTTTGTTTTGTCAATTTTTTGAATTGTTTCTCTTGTTTCAATTTCATTGATTTTGGCTCTGACTTTAATTATTTGCTGTCTTCAACTATTTTTGGTGCTGATCTGTTCTTTTTATAGGACTATGAGAATGTAATGTTAGGTCATTTAGTAGTCGATTTTTTATTCTTTTAAAATATGAGCTCTTAGCACTGCTTTCAGAGTGTCCCAGAGATTTTGATATGTTGTATTGTTGCTCTTTTTTACCACTAAGAATGTTTTTATTTCCTCTGTGATGTATTTTGTTATCATTGCATCATTGAATGGCATATTATTTAGTCTCCGTTTGTTGGAGTAGTTTTGTTTTTAATTTTATCATTGATTTCTAATTGCATTCCATTATGATCAGATAGAATATAAGGTAGTATCTGTATTTTTTTGTATTAACTAATGGATACTTTATGGCTCAGTATATGGTCTATTTTGGAAAGGATCCATGAGCAGCTGAAAGGAAAGTGTATTCACTTGATGATGGATGAAATACTCTACATATGTGCATTAAGTCTAAATCATTGATTGCTTTATTTAATTCTATAGTTTCTTTGTTCAGTTTTTGTTTGGAAGACATATCCAGTGGTGATAGAGGTGTGTTAAAGTCACCCAGTATTATTGTGTTGTGGTCTATTTTTCCCTTGGAATTGAGGATTTGTTTGAAGTACATGGATGCACCACTTTTTGGGGCATATATATTTACAATCATTATATCTTGCTGGTTTATGGTTCCCTTAAGCAGTATGAAATGTCCTTATTTATCTCTTCTGACTAACTTAGGTTTGAAGTCCACTTTATCTCATATGAGGATGGAGACCCCCGCTTTTTTACTGAGTCCATGTGTGTGATATATTTTTCCCCACCCTTTCACCTTTAGTCTATGGGTGTCTTTTTCTATGAGATAAGTCTCTTGAAGGCAGCATATTGGTGGATCTTTTTTTAAATCCGATCTGCCAGTCTGTGTCTTTTGGTTGCTGAGTTTAGGCCATTAACATTCAGGGTTATTATTGAGATGCAATTTGTATTCCTGGTCATTTTGGCTTATTTTTGGTTTCTAACTTGACTTGATTTTTCCTTTGATTGACTTTTCCTGTAGGGTAGTTCCTCCCTTTTCTGACCTGCATTGTTGTTTTCATTTCCTCCTCATGAAATATTTTGCTGAGAATATTATGTAGTGCAGGCTTTCTTTTTTTAAATATATTTTTGGAAATTGTTTAAGTCCTTTGTCCATTTTAATTTGGATTATTTGCTTTTTATTGTAGAAATTCTAGAGTTATTTACATAACATGAAACAAATTATGTACATGTATTAATATGTTACAATGAATCCCAATATGTAATCATAATGTACTAATAAAAACAAAGCAAAAATAAGGCAATAAGCAAGCAAAAATTGGGAAAATGAAATACAAATGGAATAAAAACAGAAAATAAAAAATTATTTATATAATCTGAGTACTAGGTTATTATCAGAGATATGACTTGCAAATATTTTCTTCCATTTGATGTGTTGTCTCTTCACTTTTTACAAGGTGTCCTTTGAGACATAATTTTTTTCTTGTTGTTGATATCCAATATATCTATTTCCCCCAACTTCTTGGTTGCCTATGCTTTGGGAATCATAAACTGTTGCATTTGTGACATGTCTTTGCAGAATCAGACAAATATTGATGATAAGTTAGAGGAAAAATTAAATGCTTTAGAAGCTACAGAAGACACATTGTCTTCTAAGATTTTTATAGTTTCAGTTCTTCTATTTAGATTTCTGATCAATTTTGAGTTAAGTTTTGTTCCAAATTCATAATCCACTCTTGTGTGGTATTTGCACCTATATTATAATTTTATGTGGTATAGGTGAAAATATACCACTATAAATATTTATATATAATTTATCTTACTGTTATATAAAATATACATTTACATATAATATTACGTATGGAAGTATATATAAACATATATAAAATCACATAACGGAAGAAAAAGAAATATGAATTTTACTGACATTTATTTTAAATAATTACTATTACCAGTGCTCTTTATTTTTTTGTATAACATTGAAGGGCTGTCTGGGTTTGCTTGGTTTCCCTTGAAGAACTCCTGTAATATTCCTTGAGAGGTGGACTGGCTCACAATGAATTCTCTTGCTGCTGTCAAGATTTTCTCCTTGATTTTCATCATTTTTATTATAATGTATCTGTTTGTGAGTCCTTTTATATGTTTTTTTTTGTTGTTGGTTCTTTTTAATTATACATGTCAGTAGAACCAATTTTGATATGATTATACAGCAGGGAATATATATTTTTTCACAATGTAGATTCACACAATTCATATAATCTTACATATACATAGGGTAACCTAGGGTAATACTGTCTGTCTCAGTCTACTATCTTTCCTTCCCCAAACTGCTCTGGTCCCATTTTCCTCTACACCATCCATACTTCCTCCATTCTTTTCTTGTCCCACTTCATGACCACTGCCCCCCCCCCCCACAAAGTATCAGCATCCACTGATCAGAGAGAATATTCGGCCTTTGGATTTTGGGGCTTGGCTTATTTCACTTACATTATATTCTCCAACTACCTCCATTTACCAGTAAATGCCATAGTTTCATTCTTCTTTATGGCTGAGTAATATTCATATATATATATATATATATATATATATATATATATATATATGAAACTGTGATATATATAATCACAGTTTCTTTAGCCATCCACAATCTAGCTATAGTGAATTGAGAAGCTATAAACATTGATGTGCCTGCATCCCTATACTTTGCTGATTTTAAGACCTTTGGGTTTAAACTGAGGAGTGGAATAGCTGGGTCAAATGGTGGTTCCATTCCAAGTTTTTTGAGGAATCTCCATACTGCTTTCCAGAGTGGCTGCACCAATTTGCAACTCTTCCAACAATGTATGAGTGTGCCTTTTTCCCCACATCCATGCCAACACTTATTATTGCTTGTGGTCCTGATAATAGCCATTCTAATTGGAGTTAGATGAAATCTTAGGGTGGTTTTAATTTGCATTTCTCTAATTACTAGAGATAATGAGCACTTTTTCATATATTGGTTGATCACTTGTATATCTTCTTCTGTGAAGTGTGTCCAGTTCCTTAGCCCACTTATTGATTGGGTTCTTTGTATTTTTGGTGTAAAGTTTTTTAAGTTCTTCATAAATTTTGGAGATCAGTGCTCTGTCTGAAGTGTGTTTGGAAAAGATTTTTTTCTCACTCCGTAGGCTCTCTTTTCATATTATTGTTTTATTTGCTGAGAAAAAGCTTTCTAGTTTGAATCCGTGCCATCTACTGATTTTTGCTTTCATTTCTTGTGCTCTGGGGTTCATATTAAGGAAGTCTGGTCCCAACCAAACATGAAGAAGATTTGAGCCTACTATTTCTTCTATCTGGTGAACGGCCTCAGGTTTAATTCCTATATCCTTGATCCATTTTGAGGTGAATTTTGTACAGGGTGAGAGGGGTTTAATTCATTAGGGGTTTAATTTCATTTAACTGCATATGAATTTCCAGTTTTGCCCGTACCATTTGTTGAAGAGGCTATCTTTTCTCCATTGTATGTTTTTGGAACCTTTGTCTAGTATGAGATAACTATACTTATGTGGGTTTGTCTCTGTGTCATCTATTCTGTACCATTGGGCTACCTCTCTATTTTGGTGCCAATACCATGCCATTTTTCTTACTCTACTATTGCTCTATAGTAGCAATAGTAATACTCTACTATTAGCAAACTCTACTATTATAGCAAACTCTACTATTGCTCTATAGTAGAGTTTAAGGTCTGGTATTGTGATACTTCCTGCATCATTCTTCCTGCCCAGGATTGCATTGGGTGATCTGGGTCTTTTGTTCTTCCAGATGAATTTCATGATTGCTTTCTCTATTTCCATGAGGAATGTCATTGGGATTTTTATTGTAATTGTGTTAAATTTGTATAGCACCTTTGGAAGTATAGCCATTTTGATTGTATTAATTCTGCCTATCCAAGAACACGGGAGATCTTTCCAACTTCTAAGGTCTTCTTCAATTTCTTTCTTTAATGTTCTGTAGTTTTCATTGTAGAAGCTTTCACCTCTTTTGTTAGATTGATTCCCAAGTATTTTTTTTGAGGCTATTGTGAAAAGTAGTTTTACTCATTTCTCTTTCAGATGATTCATCACTTATGTATATAAACGAATTAGATTTATGTGTGTTTATTTTATATCCTGCTCTTTTTCTGAATTCATTTATTAGGTCTAGAAGTTTCCTGGTGGAGTTTGTGGATCCTCTAAATATTGAATCATGTCATTGGCAAGTAGTGACAGCTTGGGTTCTTCTTTTCTTATTCGTATTCCTTTAATTTCTGTGCTCTGTCTAATTGCTCTGGCTAGTATTTCAAGCACAATGTTGGACAGAAGTGGTTATAGTGGGCATCCCTGTGTTGTTCCAGTTTTTAAAGGGAACGCTTTCAGTTTTTCTCCATTAAGAATGATGTTGGGAATGGGTTTAGCATAAATATCCTTTACAATGTTGAGGTATGTTCTGACCATCCCTATTTTTTCTAGTGTTTTGAGCATGAAGGGGTGCTGTATTTTGTCAAATGCTTTCTCAGTGTCTATCAAAAAATCATAGGATTCTTAATCTTAAGACCATTGATGTGATCAATTACATTTATTGATTTCTGGATGTTGAACCAACCTTGCATCCCTGGGATAAACCCCATTGGATAGTGGTGCACTATCTTCTTAATATGTTTTTGTAAGTGATTTGCAAGAATTTTGTTAAGGACTTTTACCTCTATATTCATCAGAGATGTTGGTCTAAAGTTTTCTTTTCTAGATGTGTCTTTGTCTGGTTTTGGTATCAGAGTGATACTAGCTTCATAGAATGAATTCGGAAGGGTTCACTCCTTTTCTATTTCATGAAACACTTTCAGGAGTATTGGTATAAATTCTTCTTTGAAGGTCTTGTATAACTCAGCTGAGAATCTGTCTGGTCCAAGACTTTTCTTGGTTGGTAGGCTTTTGATGGCCTCTTCTACTTCATTACTTGAAATTGATCTGTTTAAATTGTTTATGTCCTCCTGTTTCAGTTTGGGAGGATCATATGTCTCTAGAAATTTGTCGATGTCTTCAGGATTTTCTATTTTACTGGAGTATAGATTTTCAAAGTAGCTTCTAATTAGGTTTTGTATTTCAATGGTGTCTGTTGTGATATTTCCTTTTTCATCATTAATTTTAGTAATTCAAGTTTTCTGTCTCCTTCTCTTGTTAGTGTGGCTAAGGGTTTATCTATTTTGTTTACTTTTTCAAAGAACCAACTTTTTGTTTTGTCAATTTTTTGAATTGTTTCTTTTGTTTCAATTTCATTGATTTCAGCCCTGATTTTGATTATTTCCTGTCTTCTACTACTTTTGGTGATAACTGTTCCTCTTTTTCTAGGGCTTTGAGATGTAAGGTTAGGTCATTGAGTTGTTGACTTTTTATTCTTTTCTTGAATGCACTCGATGCAATGAATTTTCCTCTTAGTACTGATTTCATAGTGTCCCAGAGATTTTGATATGTTGTATTGTCATTCTCATTTACCTCTAAGAATTTTTTTGGTCTCCTCCCTGATGTTTTCTCTTATCCATGTTTCATTCAATACCATATTATTTAGTCTCCAGGTGTTGGAGTAGTTTCTGTTTTTTCTTTTGTCATTGATTTCTAATTTCATTCCATTATGATCTGATAGAATACAAGGTAGTATCTCTACTTTTTTGCATTTACTAAGGACTGCTTTGTGGCATAACATATGGTTTATTTTAGAGAAGGAGCCATGGCTACTGAGAAGAAAGTGTATTCACTCATTGATGGATGGAATATTCTGTATATGTCTAAGTTATTGATTGTGTTATTGAGTTCTATGGTTTCTTTGTTTAGTTTTTGTTTGGTAGATCTGTCCAGTGGTGACAGTGGTGTGTTAAAGTCACCCAGAATTATTGTGTTGTGGTCTATTTCATTCCTGGAATTGAGAAGGATTTGTTTGATGTACATGGATAAGCCATTTTGGGGGGCATAAATATTGATGATCGTTATGTCTTCTTGATTTATGGTTCCCTTAAGCAATATGGAATGACCTTCTTTATCCCTTCTGGCTAACTTTGGCTTGAAGTCCACTTTATCTGATATAAGGATGGAAACCCCCGCTGTTTTTTTTTTTGCTACTGGGGATTGAACCCAGGGGCACTCCAACAATGAGCCACATCCCCAGCCCTATTTTGTATTTTTTAAATTTAGAGACTGGGTCTCACTGAGTTGCTTAGGGCCTCACTAAGTTGCTGAGGCTGGCTTTGAACTCGCAATCCTCCTGCCTCAGCCTCCCAAGTGCTAGGATTACAGGCATGTGCCACCCCACCCAGTGAAACCCCCACTTTCTTACTGAGTCCGTGTACATGGTAGCTTTTTGCCCATCCTTTCTCCTTTAGTCTGCAGACGTCCGTTATATGAGATGAGTCTCTTGTAGGAAGCATGTTGTTGGGTCTTTTTTTTTAATCCAATCTGCCAGTCTATGTCTTTTGATTGACAAGTTTAGGCCATTAATGTTCGGGGCCATTATTGAGATATAATTTGTATTCTCAGTCATTTTGGTTTAGTTTTCATTTTTAACTTGACTTGGTTTCTCCTTTATTTGGCTCTTCCTTTAGGGTAGTTCCTCACTTTGATGACTTACAATGTTGTTCTTTGTTTCTTCCTCATGGAATATCTTGCTGAGAAGGTTCTGTAGTGCAGGCTTTCTATGTGTAAATTCCTTTAACTTTTGTTTGTTATGGAAGGATTTTATTTTGTCTTCAAATCTGAAGGTTAGCTTTGCTGGATATAGGATTCTTGGTTGGCAATCATGTTCTTTCAGAGCTTGAACTATATTGTTCCAGGCCCTTCTAGCTTTTAGGGTCTGGGCTGAGAAATCTGCTGATTCTCATATGGGTTTTCCCCTATATGTAATCTGATGATTTTCTCTCACAGCCTTTAAAATCCTATTTTTATTTTTGTATATTTGGCATTTTCATTATAATTTGTCTTGGTGTGGATCTGCTGTATTTTGTGCATTTGGTGTTCTGTAAGCCTCCTGTAGTTGAATTTCCATTTCACTCTTCTGGTTTGGGAAATATTCTGATATTATTTCATTGAATAGGTTGTTCATTCCTTTGGTTTGTATCTCTGTGCCTTCCTTAATCCTGATACTTCTTATATTTTGTCTTTTCATGATATCTCATGATTTTTGGAGTTTTCATTCATGATTTCTTACCATCTTCTCAGTTTGGTCAACTTTATTTTCAAGATTAAATATTTTGTGATGCAGCCCCATCAATGTTTATAGCAGCCCAATTCACTATAGCTAGATTGTGGAACCAACCTAGATGCCCTTTAATAGAGGAATGCATAAAGAAATTGTGGTATATATACACAATGGAATATTATTCAGCCATAAAGAAGAATAAAATTATGGCATTTGCAGGTAAATGGATGGAATTGGAGATCATGTTAGGTGAAATAAGTCAATCCCAAAAAACCAATGGCCAAATGATCTCTCTTATAAATGTTTGATGACACATAGGGAGGGTGGGAGGAGGCTTGGGAAGAATGGAGAAAGGATGGATTGTAGAAAATGAGGGGTGGGGAGTGGACCGGGAAGGAAAGTTAATAGAATGAGACAAACATCTATACCATATGTATATGTATAAATATGAAAATTGTATGATTCTACTTTGTGTACAACCAGAAAAATGATAGTTGTACTCCATTTGTGTACAAAGCCCTAAAATTAAAAAATAAAAATAAAAATAAACATTTTATCTTTGTTGTCTGAGATTCTGTCTTCCACAATTTCTATTCTGTTGGTGATGCTTTCTTTTTTTATGTTTTCAAGTTTTAATGCTATGATTTTACAATCTGTATCCCTTATAACACTTTTTCTCTTGTTTCATAATTATAAATATGTATTTTTTTCTCCAGGTGGTAAACAGTTTGAGGATCACACCCAAATCTAAATTAGACTGATAGATCTGTGTATAAAGTCTCACACACATAACTAAATAAAAACTTGTTGAGTGACCAAATGAAGGAATGTTCTTTCAGGGTTTCTGCCAAGATTCAGGAAAAAGACAGCTACCAACCTAGAATAGGGTGGACAAGGAAAGAACAGAGCAGAAACACAAGGACAGGCTTCTTACTACCTTTCATTAGTATGTTTTCATTAGTATGTTTCATTGGAACATATCATGTAGTTTATAATCTTATTGTTCAGACGAGGGGACTGACTCAGTGATGCTTTCTATTGAGTTTTTAATTTGGTTTATTGTTTCTTTCATTTCAAGTATTTCTGTTTGGTTTTTTTTTTTTTCAGAATCTCTCTTTATTGAAATGCTGTTTTGCTTCCTGCATTGGCTCTTTTAAATGTTTATTGGAGTGATCATACATTGCCTGCATTTGCCCTCTTATCTCATCCTTTGCTTCAGGGGTCATTTTAATTATGTACATTCTAAACTCCTTTTCTGTCATTTCTGCTGCCATGCTGTCATTGAATTCTATCAAAATAGTATCTTGGTTTGTTAGGGACACTTTCTTCTCCTGTTTTTTCATGTTGTTCCTGTATCTTCTCCGCTAGCAGAGAAGAGGTGAGGTACTGCAGCTTCCCCCCATAGGCTCATTGTGATCCTTCAGGTTTCCAATACCTCTCCTTTGAGGGGGATATAAATATCAGCAGCACCCAATACAAACAATATGCAGCCCTAAACCAGATAGATCCTATAGATATGTTAATAGTATTGTAAGAAATAGATAGGAAGAGTTCAGTTATTATCTGTATAATAGTATAGCCAATAGACTTGCAATGAGCTCTGCAATTTCTAATGGTGAACAAAGAGGATGGGGAGGGATATAGGATGTAACCATTAATGGGCTAAGAAGCAAGTATACTGAGTACTAGATCAAGGAAAGAGTGAGAG
This sequence comes from Glaucomys volans, assembly GCA_020662805.1. NCBI lineage: Eukaryota > Metazoa > Chordata > Mammalia > Rodentia > Sciuridae > Glaucomys > Glaucomys volans. The sequence goes on from JAJEJO010047615.1 coordinate 300,806, forward strand.
CGGGATCAAAAGAAGTTGGTTGTTAGATGAGAAAAGGGAGAAAAACTCAGAGGAAACAGGTAAATAAAAGGAAAATAGAGTGAGAAAAAAAGAAGAAATAAAAAATGAAAAATCTACAGTATAACAGTCATCCACCATTCAAACCTCCCAGTCCTCAGTATTCTGTCAAAGAGTCAGGATGGGAGCCGCCCCACCCAAAGATGGTGGCCTCCCCATTGTGGAGCGGCAGTGTGGGCACTGAGTGCATGCAGGGTGATTGTGGGCAGTTGGAGTCCAGAAGCAGCAGGTGGTCACAGATGGTCCCAGGCTAACATTAATACAGGTTCCTTAAACTTATACCTCCCAGAAATTAACATCATTGACAAATTTTGGCCAACACATGACTTTTTATTCCTATCAGGTTTTTCTTTCTTTTCTTTCTTTCTGTCTTTTTGCACTGGGGATTGAACCCAGGGGTGTTTATCCACTAAGCCTCACCACCATCCCTTTTTATATTTTATTTAGAGACAGGGTTTCACTAAGTTGCTTAGGGCCTCGCTGGGTTGCTGAGGGTGGCTTTGAAACTTGGATGATATTGGAGACTGTTATGCTAAGTGAGATCAGCCAATCCCAAAAATCCAAAGGCCGAATGGTCTCTCTGATAAATGAATGATGATGCATAATGCGGGGGGGAAGGGTGGCAAGAATGGAGGAAGGATAGACAGCATAGAGGGAAGGGAGGGGTGGGGCGGGGTGGGGGGTAAAAATAATAACAGAATGTGTGACAGATACCATTGCCCTGTGTACATGCATGAACGCACAGATGGTGTGACTCTACTTTGTGTACACCCAGTGAAACTATAGCTGTACTCCATTTGTGTTCAATGAATCAATAAGTAAATAAAAAAAATGATCTCTAAAAAAAGAAAAAAAAAAAGAAACTTGAAATCCTCCTGCCTCAGTCTCCAGAGCCAGTGGAATTACAGGAATGTTCCACCACCCCTGGCTTCTATCAGTTTTCTGAATAGTAATTAAAGCAGCAAGTGAATGGTGATGTGACCATAATTTACAGAAAAAAAAAAAAACACAACTGTATACTAAACAAAAGCTGAGGCACTTTGGTTCCAGGTTTTGATTTATTTAACTAGTTATACTATCTTCATCAAGTCATTTAATGTCTCCTATATCAAGGTACTTTATTTGAAGATTTAAAGGTGTTAATTTTAAACCTAATTTATTTCCATCATATGATTTAAGGTGAAAAAGATGATCTCTAAACTCTTCTCTAACTTCAAATAGTAATCTATGATGCTAAATCCTTGGCCCATAGATGTATTAGTACTCAATATGTAGAAATTAAATTAGATTCCACAGTGTTATTTTAGGCTGATTTTCCAGAAGCTCAGTTGATTAGAATGAATTTAATTGCTCAATTGTTTGACTTTTCTTCTCCAAGTGAAGCCAAATTTCACAATCCTGTGCAATTCACTCATCAATAATTATTATCAACATCATTTGAAATGTATTCAGTCTGCAATTAAAAAAGAATATGCCTCATAAGGAACAAAGTCAAAGGATGAGAATGATTCATCCAAACCATTGAAGCTTGATTAATTGTTTGTCAGAAGCATCATCATTAGAAACCTCATGATTACGGATTTCAATGACATTCATTTAATTTCTCAAATCTCTATTTACCACATTGTTTTTCAAACAATGAAAGTGTTAGAATTTTGTATTTTAAATTGAAATTTTTTGGTAAAGAGTTTATGTGGCTGATTTTTAAGTTAAAAAGATATGAACACAGCAATTTTCTAAAAATCTCTTTTCATCACTTGTTTTTACCTTTAATAAAATGATCAATATTTGTAAGTCACTTTACTCCGTGTTGATTTTTTCCCTAGTAACCAACCTGAGGATTTATAGGTAGGAAGAATATTTTATTATGAAAGGAATTGTGGGACATCTTCTCCTATAATATTTACTTCATGAATTTATCTTCTAGAGTCACATACTTATGCATATTAGATAAGAATTCATTAAAAATAGTTTTTGTGGCTGATATTCTTGTGTTTTCTTGTTGTCTGGATCAGTGACCACCCAACTCTCCACCTCTTTCTTTCCTCCATTCTAAAAGATAAAAATACCAGGAAACCAGCTTACCAACACTCCTGAAACTAGAAGTGACCACATGATCAAAGTCCTACCAATGTGATGTAAGGGGTTGTATAATAGCACTCGTCTAGAAAAAGTTTGCTTTTCTGACAAAAGGGACAGGTGTGTCATTATCAGTCTTTCTACTTCTTTATGAATTCCACTACTGAGGCTGTAGAAATCCCTTGCTATCACAACTTCAAAGTTTTAATGGCCTAATGTCAAAACACCCAAGATGGAGCACAAAAAGTCTAGATCTTTAATAGCATGGAGGGGTTTCTGCAGTGATACTACTTACCATCATTTTCTCTGATCATTTTCTTGGGTGAAATTATTTCTTTCAGCTAAAAGCATCTCTTGCCAATAGAGTTGGCATATTAATTTGCTTGCATTTATACACTCAAAATTGTATGTTCTACCTTCTGGTTACAAAATTGATCATTCTTTCTATTTTAACAGTTTAAGTGAAGATATTTGTAAAATAATTAGAAAAAATGATCCTTAAGAGATTTCTTAGATCTTTGTTTCTTCACATAGATCCTAAACAGTTCCTCAGATACAATTATTTTGCCCTAGGTTTGAAATGAACAAATTCTACATCCTTTCTCATTAACCCCTTTCAATGACTCTTGAGAACATTAAAAATATGGAAGAGGAGGTGGAGAATAGCCTGGAAAAACTTCAAGTGGCTTTTGGCAGTTGCTGTAAACCCTAAGAGAATAGAATAAAATCAGGCAGTGTGAATTTAATAGCATCTCTGGGCAATGTGGGAATCTCCCACAGTGTTTCAATATGGCAAGCAGTTATTTGTTGCTAGTGCCCTTTATGCATCTGTTTATTTTGACTCTGGACCTCCCCTTTTCCTTTTTTCTGTGAATTTTTTCTTCTCATCTTTCATCAGATATTTTCTCTGTTGAGGAAGTAGCCTGAAAATATTCAAACAATGAAATATGAAAAAATCAGAATGAATAAAAGGGGAGAGAAAGGAAAAGGGCAATATTCAAGGTCACTCATGGTTAACATTCAAGGTTAACAAAGTTAAGGCAGTCATGCATGTATCTAAAGCAATAAATTGCATGGAAAAGCAGAATCTTCTGGTTCCAAACATATAGATGAGAAAACCTGTAGGAGACTCATATTATTCAGAATTAACTTTCTTAGAATTTTTTATAAATTTTCCTTTAATAGAGCTTTGTGATAATAAAGTGTAGGAACACATAGAGAAGAGTAACCTGGGCTAGAAACAAAAGTGACAAAGGTTACAAAAGTGAAGGCAAGTTCCCAAGATAACCAGATACTTATAGTCACATTTAACCAATGCTGAAAGGAACCATACATATGTGTTCACAATATTTCATCGATGTGGCAGATTTAAAAAGATGATTATGTTTTTGATGACTTTATTTCCCAAATCTGTTATTTTGTGGAGCAGTACTACTTAACCACTGTGAAAGAAAATGTTAACAATAGTTATGTTTTCCCTCAGAGCCAATAATAGTCATTTAATTCTTTTTAATTTTTACTTGACTAAAATCTGATACAATGAAGAAAATTGACAGACATATTTACATAATATAAAAATGCTATGCAAAGGTAGGGAATGTATGAATAGAAAGACACAGATGCGCGCATTCATTGCCCTGTGTACATGCATGAACGCACAGATGGTGTGACTCTACTTTGTGTACAACCAGTGAAACAATAGCTGTACTCCATTTGTGTTCAATGAATCAACAAGTAAATAAAAAAAAAAAGAAAAAAAAAAGAAAAAAAAAAAAAAAAAAGAATGGGTGAGGTACAAGACAGTCCCGATGAGATCATCAGGTGGTATTCTCTTTATGCGCAAGGATAAAATAATAAAATGACAGTCACCCTATGTAAAATCTGAGCCATCTTCATGTTAAAAGTGGTTTTGGAAAGCTGAATGAAGGCATAAATGAAGAGGTATCAGTAGATGAATAAAGGAATGAATGAAGTAACATTACATCTTAAACTAGTCTTATAGTTTTGGGACATTAAGAAAATCTTATTTTAAAGAGTTTGTCTTGCTTTTAGGACTCTAGTAGAAACCACAAACATGATGAATTATGTGTTATTATTAATACACAGATACAGACATTTGATAAGATATGCATTTGTAATACTAGTTAATAGTTCAAATATGATTTAAAAACCATTCTACAGTGCTTGTCTCTGGACTTTCAAATAATTTTGCTTTCTCATACATTTTTATGTTGTTTGACTTTTTTTACAGTGTGTACATAAGATTTTTACATTCAGAACAACTTAAGATGATTTCCTTATTTAAATATTATTTTCATTAAAGCAACTTGGAGGTTAAAAAATTAAACAAAAACATTCTATATTTCATTGTGGTCATTTGCACTCTGGTATCAGATTACTTGGGCTAGATGGTGAATGATGATGCATAATGCAGGGGGGGGAAGGGTGGCAAGAATGGAGGAAGGATAGATAGCATAGAGGGAAGGGAGGGATGGGGTCGGGGTGGGGGGTGAGAATAATAACAGAATGTGTGACAGACATCATTGCCCTGTGTACATGCATGAATGCACAGATGGTGTGACTCTACTTTGTGTACAACCAGAGAAACAATTGCTGTACTCCATTTGTGTACAATGAATCAAAATTAAATGAATAAAAAACCCCAAAACTTATTTTGTAGACAATAAGGTATCTTTGATAATCCTAATTATGAAAATAAATGTAAGTGGCATGGTTTTGATTATAGTGCTAGAGGATGGAGGTAAAAGGACTAAGAGTAATGAATGTGAATAATGCAGATTACATAATAAATAAATTCTTAATGCAACAATTATACACAATTGTAATGTGAATAAAGATGAAAATTGATAATTGCAGTTAAAAAATCTGGACAATATTTTAAATTAGGAAATATAATGACTTATGTCATATTCTAGATAACCACAAACTTCTCTACGCATTTTATTAAATAGGAGAAGAGGAATTTTGGAATCAGCAGAAAGCTATGGATATGAGTCCTGTGTTTCTCTTGGGTTTAAAAATTTGGAACACAAATGTGGTATTCAATAGTCAATTAATTTTTAATTGTTGTGGTTCATAGTAATAGTCATGTTACATATTGGTACCTGGAGTCTGCAATACTCAAAGTCAAAATTTTCACAGTATAATTTTAAACAATTAGCTTCACTAGTGTCCAAGCACCTACTGAAGATTATTCTCTGCTTTGTCCAGCTTCTACTTCATGACTCACTTTCTGGCTCTAAATAATATGGGCTTTATTTACCCCTGTGCTCATCACATCAGAGTTAGATTCAGTATGTTTTCATTATTTCATTGAATAGGAGATTTCAACATTGTGATATTGAAATGTACTTTCTTTTGAAGGATTTTACTATTTAAAATTTTATTTTTAAGCTACAAATTATGACTGTTTGAGCCAGGGTCTACCTCAAAAGTAACCAGGAATTTATACTGTGTGTATGTATGTGTGTGCACATGCATGTATTATCAGTAAGGAAATGTTTGCCATGGTGAAGTGAGCATTTTGGAGCATGTGAGGTGAGTGGAAATGTTAACATGTATGTTCTAATTTAACCCAAGTAAGGTGTTTTTTAGCATATATAAGAATATACTTGAGAATAAAAAACAAATGGAAAAAATGAAAATATTATAGAAGGAAAAAAAAAACAAGTGATAAATCTAAGAAGTCTAACATTCTGGTTAAAGGAGTTTAAGATATTAAAAATTAATATAAGAGTGGAGAAAATAAATGGAGGAACAGTACAAGAAATTTTCCCTAATCTCAATATATGTTCTCAGACTAAAAATGTCCTCTGATTACAGATAGGAAAAATGCAAAAAGCTTTACACTTTCACTTGCTCTGGGTATATTTTATAATCACAATGAAAAAATAAAAGGTTCTGTGTGCTTTCTTAAACATATGAAACAAGAATTGCAGAAAGGGACAGAGGGAGGGAGGAAGAGAGGAAGGGAGAAAGAGAGAGAGAGAGAGAGAGAGAGAGAGAGATACATATATACCTACAGATACAAAGAGGGTGAATTTATAGTCAAAGATTCATGAATCAGACAGGAATCAGAATTTACATAGGTATTACTAGAAGCTAGAAGGTTATGTAACAAGGTCTCAACATTCTTAGAGTTAAAATAAACTAACAGTTTTACCCCTAGATAAATTGACAATCAAAGAGCAAACTAAGGAATTTGCAACTTAAAAAACCTCAGGAACTTGGATAAATAGCCTACATGAAAAAACAAAATAACGAGCAAACAAACCAAAGAGGACTGTTACATTCAGGAATAAAGAAAGTTAGACTTTACCCACTGTAAACAAAATGTTGACTCAAATAAACAAACGATAATCTTTTTTATATATATTTATGAGCAAGAAAGAGAGTGCTTTCTAGCTTCTATGAAGTAAATGAAAGGTAGAGCCTGAAAGGGCAGTGTAGCCCTAAAACTGATCAATCCTGATAGACCAATCCTGATGACTCTGGCCAGGACCTACTGGTAAGCAGGGGAGAGAATGTAAAATGACATTTCAAAAATGGTGTGGAAATAAAAGTTCTGATCAAGGAACTATAGTTCTAAAGTCACATAATCTTAGAAAAAGAAGCAAACATAATTGTAGATATTAAAATTAAATATAAAAATACAATTTAGCTTAAGAAAATTTAAAGAGAGAATTAGTAAGAAATACTTGCAGAAACAATTGAGGGCCAAGCAAGGAAAGAAAAAAAAAAGATGGAAAATACATAAAAAGACACAGCACTTGTGACAGCACCATCATATCCCAGAAATTAAAGCTGGCAGTTCTTAGATTTCAGAAGTCCAGTGAATCCTGAGGCATGAATAAAAAGGAAATGTGCACCTAAATAAGGCATAATAAAACCCATTGCAGAAGTTCGAAGACAAAGGTAATATTTTTAAAGCAGCCAGAATAAACCACCAATAGGCTAATAGCTGATTTATCAAGAACAATAATAGCAACCAGAAGTCAACAAAATATTATATTTGAATTATTAAGAGAAAAAACTGTTAGGAATGATTATTCAGTGCACACATTTTTAAAGAATGAATAAAAAAGATGATTTCAGACAAACAGAAAATTTGCCATCAATGGATTCTTGTTAAGAGAAATTATAAAAGATATGCATCAAGAAAGAGTAGTCAGTAGAGTAGAGGAAGGAAAACAGTGGGAGGGAAGAGGGGAGGGAAAGAGGAAGCACTGGGAAATGAGGTGGAACAAATTATATTCCATGCTTGTATAATTATGTCAGAATGAACCTCACTATTATGTGTAACTATAATGCACTATAAAACACTAAAAAGAGGGAGGAAAGGAATCCCAGAAGGAGGCTATCATATACCATTAAGATTACTTAACAAAGAAGGTGTAAACTTGTGAACAAGTCTGAATATGCCTTGCCTCTATAAAAAATATGAAAAAGGAAAAATAAGTCCAAATAACAATGGAATATATTCCCAATAGAAGAAAAATGATAAATAAGCATTTTCAGCAAATCAAAGGAAAAAAGACAAGCAGCCACCCCCAAAATGCTGAACATATAAAATTGAAGTGGTAGAAATATATTCAAATATAAAAACAATTAGAATCAAATTTAAAAGACAAAATTTATAATCTGGATAAAAATATAGTCATTTGTTATATAGATGAGATCCATATATAAAATGTAAGAATATAGAAATTTTATTGTGAGACAATTTTATATGCCATATACCTATGAGTAAAATTAATAGTATATCAGGTATTCAAATATTCACTTTCACTATTTTACACAATAATGACCAATTGATTTCAAAATGGTTAATGTCACTTTTACCAAGTTAAAGACCATAAATCCTACTCAATATGATATTGAGTCATACATACATATGTTTGAAGTCATAAAAAGGCTAAGGAGAGTAGAATGAATTGAACATAACTTATCTACGTTCATTTATGAATACACTACCAGTGAAACTCCACATCATGTACAACCACAAGAATGGGACACTAATTAGAATAAGTTATACTCCATGTAAGTATATAACATGTCAAAAAATACCCTATTGTCATGTATATCTAAAAAGAACAAATACATTTTTTAAAAAAGCTAGAGAACAGCAATCATTACTTAGGGGTGATGGTTACATTCTAGGCTGGTGAACTCAATGATAGAATAGGAATGATACATATAAGTAGGCAGATACTACTGACAATATTCAATTTTGTGGGTTGGTTGGTGAGTTCTCAGGGGCTCATTTGTTCATTAGTTTTATAATATATATATTTCATTATGTATAAAAATAAAGAAATGTGCTAACATGTGTATCAAGTAAAAAATGAGGAGTTACATGACATTTAATATTTATTATGTATAAATATAAAAGAAGGCAACAGGAAAAAAGGAAATTAGTAGGTTGGAAATGTTTTTGACCAGGCAAGTAATAAAATAAATCTACATAGATTTATTAACTCAGACAAAAGTAATTTTTGCTGTAAGAATTTCTAAAGATAAAGATTATAACTATATAATGAGTAATAATTAGAACCAAAATTTTAAAGGAAGATTAACAATTTTAAGCTTGTAAGCATTTAGTAATAGAACTTTAAAATATACAATGAAAAGTTGATATAATTAAAAGGAGAATGGATAAAACTTTCATCACATTTAACATTTTAATTTGACTCTCTCCATACTCCATACTTATATTAAGCAGAAAATAATTGATAAGATTCTAGAAATAAGCATGAGATGGTAGACATATATGTTTTGAGTATAAGGCATATATTACTTGCAAACACATATGGAGGATTCATAAATATTGACTTACTCTTGACCACAAAGTCTAATCATAACAAATTTCAAAAGATTTAGGTTTTATATAAGCTGTGCTATCTGGTCATAAAACAGTTAATTTAGAAATAAAAACAATATCTATAAACTGCCATACTTTTTTGGAAATTATGGAGTATACTTCTAAAATGCACTTGAGTCAAATGAGAAATGAAATTGAAAATTAAAATATATAGAATTTAATAATAATGAAAATTTTATCTGCCAATGCTTGTGAAATATTGAAAAGATGACTTTTAAGGGAAACTTACGACTTTAAATGGTTAAGTTAGAAAATAAGAAGGCTCAACATTATTGAGCTACATATTGAATATTAAAATCTAGGAAAAGGCCAAAATAATATAGTCAAAAGAAAGAAGTAAACAATAAAGATAAAAGAAAATATTAATAAAACATCCAAATCCAAATGAGCATATAATAGAAAGCATGAACAAAAATCAAATGTTGATTTTTCAAAATTAAAAAAATTCCAAGTAGTTAGCAGGATCAGTAGAACTGAGAAAAAAAAATATATATTCTGATACACATGTATATCAGAAATAGGGCTATAATAGATGTTTTAGTTATTAAACATGAAAAGAAAAAAGTGAATTAGACGAGTAAGAAAGCATAACTTACTCAAACTTTTTGAAGGAATATATCACTGAAAATTCTAAAATCTTTAAAGATGGTAATTCAGTAGTTCAAAATCTTCTTACAAGGAAATTGCCAAATCCTAATGGCTTACCAGTAAATTCTATCAAGTACCCAATCATTAAATAATTCCAAACATTCTGAAATTATCTCAGAGCATAAACATATCATTTAGTAAGGCTTGAGAAATTTGTAAGAAAATAAAATCTAGACTGAGAAAAATTACAGACATCTCATCCATTAATAAAATAAATACAACAATCCTAATGTAAATTTATTTAAGCAAATATCCAACAGATAGATGTACAGACAGAATGATTAGTTGCTTAGTCAATTAATTGTTCAAAGTTGTAGTTAGTTATGAAAAATGTCTATCTTCCACTCTTAAGATTATTAATAAAAACTTCAATAGAGCTCCATAATGACAGAACAAGAGGGCATTCCAGAGAAACATTGGTGAAAATTTCCAAAGGAATACACAAAATGCTGAAAATCTAGTTTAACCCTGGATGCACAGATTATTTCATTTCTGCATTTTCTCATTAAGTTCTTATATTTGCCTTTCTTTTTTCTAACTTGTTGAGCTTTCTCTTTGTGTCCAAGAATGTCTTTGCCATTTAAGCATGCTGATTATACCTGTGCACTGGGGAATGTCCACATGAACAGTAAACCTGATGGTCGTCTTATGATGTGTGTGCAGCATGTACATGAGATTTCCATGTACATGACAAATTACATTCTGTAAATTGGACTTGCCAATTAACTGCCCTTTGCAGTATTCTCCAACTACCTGGATCTTCTTGTCTTTGTGGATGGACATGGAATGGTCATTGTAGTCCTGCCATAGCTCTTTAGAGAGCTAGAACAGAATCTGTTTGTGCATGATTGAAGGCTCAATGAAGCGGGCTTGCTGGTCTGGAGGCTGTTTAAGGTCATCAAGGGGTTTAACTTTATGGTGACTAGCACTAAGAAAAGGAAGGGCTTGGTATAATGACCAATTATAATTATTCAAGGATCACAATGTTGTTATAATACCAGAATATCAATTTGTGTGATTAACAATTAAAATCAGAAATCATAATTACTTTAAAAGATACAGTAAATTTGATAAAAATTGTCACTATAATAATACCTAGTAAATCAGAACAGAAGAAAACTTTATCTGATAAAAGTCACATACTAAAATCCTACAACAAATGCAGGGGGATATAGTGCAAAGTTCAAAATTGCTCATATTTTATGAGTGAGAGGGTTGAAGAGGAAGAGGGAGGGAGAGAAAGAAGGAGAGGGTAAGGGAAAGGGATACTGATTGTTTAAAGATGATGTACCATGATGTAGGGACTAGACTATTATAATAAAGTGACAAAACATATAATAGAGAAAAGGAGGACTTTTGGTAGTGGTTTCTTCAGGAGTAGGGTTAGGGATATAAAGAGAAGTAGATATATTTCATTTTGTGGTCTTTTGCACAATTTTGTTTCTCTCCCTTACTTGCATGCATTTCTTTTGTAATATAACATTTTTTAGTTGTAGATGGACACAATACCTTTATTTTGTTCATTTATTATTTATATGTGGTTCTGATAATCGGACCCAGTTCCTCACACATACTAGGTAAGGGCTTTACCACTGAGTCACAATCCCAGTCCTATAATATAACATTTAACAAAAAATGGGCAAATAGAAACAAACATTCAAGGTGTGTTTTTGTGCTGATTTGGAAATGTACCCTAGTTACGTGGAATAAGTAAACTGCAGCAGAACATATGTGTAGAATATGCTAATATTCATTACTATATTCTGGGCTATAATTCCTCTATACACAGATATGTGTACACAGACCTCTGGTATATAGTTGGTTTCCCTCACACCAATAAATACGTGAAGCAATCAACTTATAGAGATGGCTCACAGTTTTGAAGGTTCCAGTTCATGACTGATTGACCTCCCTGCCTTTGGGCCTATGTTGAGGCAGTGTATCATTGCTGGATCATGTGATAGTGAAAATTGCTCACTTGTTGGTCAGAAATCAAAAGAGAGGGGAAAGAAGAGGGGACCAAAATGACATAATCCTCTTTATGGGCAAGAGGCAATGACTTGAAGACTTCCCACTAAGCTCCAACTCCAAAAGGCTCCACCATCTCCCAATAACACAATGGGCTGGAGGTGAAGCCTTTAACATATGGGTCTTTGAAGGACACTTACATAAACTATAGCACCTGGAATTATAGGGTCATATTTTAAATTTACTTAAATATATTATGTCACTATTGTGCTCAGAATTCTTTCTTTAAAGTTGGAGTTTGCAAATGCTAGGCATTCTGCATTAGGCAGGATAGTCTAACAGAACAGTTACTCAAAATGTACACAGCACCGTCATTGAAAAAGAGTGGTTTCAGCTTAAGATTAGATTTTGTTGACTTCTCATTTCATAGTTTTTTGTACTTTGTACCTTTTTTATTTTTGGTTTTGTTAGATTATATCATTCAGTCATTATATTTTTTAGGAAAACAGTACATTTAGTATATTTTCAAATCCTTTTATGTTTAGCAATCTCTCTTTTTTTGTTTCACAATTGGGTCTAAATTGTGTATATTTCTAGTCAGAATCTTTCCCCCTTATACTTCTGAAGACACTTTATCATTGCCTGCTAGCATTGCTGGTGAGAAAAAGTGAAAAATTTGTCTTTATTATGTAACTAGTTTGGTTTTTTTTTTTTTAAATCTTTTTATGATGTTATCTTTTAGGTTCAGAACTCTTCCTAAACTCTTATTTCATTATTTCTTTTTGGTATTTAGAATCTGTATCAGTGAACTTATTCATTGTCATTAGAAGGAACAAATAAAATCACAGAAGCATGAAAACGTCTTGGTTTTGATAATGCTATAGTTTCAGGGAAAGTAAATAGATAAAATTAAAAGCAATTATTTTAAATTTCTTTTTAGACCACTGAAACTTTTTAGTCTCTTATGGGTAAGAATTTCAATACTTTCAGAATAGTGTTTCTAAAAGCAATGGAGTTCATTTTTTGCAATTTGTTTAATTGCCTAGAGATGTAATTGAGAAAATTATCTGACAGAACGAGCAGTGCCTTGGTTTCATATAGAAATAGGTAAATCTTTGCAAATTAGCCTACTTGTGCAAAAGAGTTAATGGATATTTGAAGACTTCTGTAATAACACTTTTAATTTGGTCCAGTTATCTATACCAAAGCAATTTGGAGATAATTTCAGAAATTGTATTCAAATAAATGAAGGTTCAACTAGGTATCATTTGTGTGATAAATCCTATCACCACAATGCTACCCATTTCTACTTGCTTCTTAATAAGTGCATATTGCATTATAAATATTCAACCATTCATTCATCACATTCTGGGGAGAATGAAATAAACCCTCACCTATCCATTTTATAGAGAATGGGAATGAAGTTCAAAGGAAAAATGAGTGGTATATAGGTTTTCATTAATTTACTTATTCATTCAGCCAATATTCCTTGAGCTTTTACTAAAGTTAAACCCTACCATAGGTTCTGAGGATACAAATATGATAGAGTTTACAGTTAATTCTGTTAATACAGGCATATAAGTGTATCATTACAGTGCAATGTCTACAGAGTATTTCTAAACTAAGCAGCAGAAATATCCCTAGTATCAAAATCTATAGTATCACAGTTGATGGTTCTCTCTCTTTCTCTCATCTCTACGCTCTCTATTTTTGAGCATGTTCTTTGGTTCTCCCAACCACATTCCACAGTGATATTTCTAAAGTTTAAGTCTAATAACATTCTCCAATGGCAAAAACACTCAAATTAATCTCACAACACCAGGAAAATGGTATGCTAAATCACATACAAGGTCAGACCTATTTGTTCAATCATATCCCTTGTTCTTCTTCACCTCGTTCAATATTTAACCATACCAAGACCTACCAGTTCCCTCTTACACCCAAAATACATTTCTGGGTCACTCCATTTAACTAGAATGTGTCTCTTGTACTTCCCCCAAAGACTCATTTTAACTTTCACCTTCTCTTTATGTAACTTTATGCAACCTCTAAGGAGAGCAGTAATCACTCATTTATTCTCTGACTTTATCTTGTTTTATCCCATCATAGTCTTAATCATACTCTATTAAATTTATTCATCACATGCCTATTTCCTGTCCAATTGTGAACTAATTAGAATCATGGATAATCCTTGCATCTTTCTCTTTTCATATACAGGACCTAAAATGGTACTAAGATATGGCAGATAATTTAAAAAAATTGTCAAACAACTGGGTTTCCAATAGAAGTAGTATGACATATTTTCCTTTCAGTTTGATAGTGGTTTTTAAAATATGGTCTCTGGACTTATAGTATAAATACTATCTGGGAATCTTACAAAATCAACATTTAAGACCCACTCCATTCTTCTGCCAAGACATATTAAACCAGAAACTCTGAGGGTGAGGTCCCAAATTTCATATTTTTATAAGTCCTCCAGGTGATGTAAATCTTGGGAACTACTTTTTAAGGAAATTGTACTCCTGCTGAAACTAGGTCTGGTGGTCACTGTATGCTCCTCAATGAAAGAGATGGAATAGGTACAGGTAAGCAAGTTGTTTACTTCCTAGATTATTACAGGTAGGGTCTAAGAATAGGCCCACAAAGGTATATTTTCATGGGTGTGCATGTTATAGAATGCATGCATAAGGTATGTTTTTGAAAAACAGAGTGTTTCCTGAACAACAGGTAGCAGAAATGGAGCACAACATACCATGGAGTTATATTAGCAATGATTAGAGTTTAAGGAAAACTTATCAGGGGAAACTCCAGAATAGATGAGCATATATGCAGAAATGTGAGAAAAGGGAAGTGACAATTAGATGCAAATAACCACAGATTAGATTACAGCAAAAGGAAAATTCAAGACTGCTACATTGAGAAGTTTGCAGAAAATACAAAAGGGGAAAAATGGTAGCCTACAAAGATGAAAGATGACTTGAAGATAGATCCAAACATTACTGGTTGGTAATTTTCTAACTTACTATGAGGAAGGATTAAAAGTCAAGACGATATTTATACCTACCATTGGATCTACAACATTATAATTGTGTAATATAGCCAAGTTGTCAAGGAAATGGGCTTTTGTTATCCAAAAGAACGAAATTCTGATCCTAGTTTCCCTGATTATTGGCTGTGCAAACTGAGCTTCAGCATTCTTTTCTACAAAACAGGAATATCAATATGTCCATCAGAAAAGATTTGACTTAATAATAAATGATAATTCCAATAAAGCATCATATGTTCTGGTTGACATACATAAGGTACTGAATGCATGGTAGTGATTATTATATTTAAGAATTTGGTCATAAATTTTGCATGTAATGATGATATATATCCATAACATTTCTATAGTACATTAACATGATTCTCACATGAACCACCTGTGTCATAAGTCAATTATTAACCTTAGTCTTGTGTGGTGTGGTGTGGTGGTGGTAGTGGTGGTGGTGGTGTGTGGTGTAGGCAAATTCTTCAATCCTATGGTGCTCCTTCAGTTCTCCACAACTTATTGATGGACTTATATTAATCCCTATATACATGATAGAAAATGTTACTTGATTGTTACAGTGAAACAACTGATTAAATAACAACAGAAGCAAAATTAAAGACTCTGGTATGATATTATTAAATTGGCTAAAACATATTTCAAATGCCATGTTGTGATGTGCTCAAAGAAAAACATATTTTTTACTGAAAGGATGGGATGAAATGGCCCACATTACTTTTTCTGACTTTTATTAAGAGGCCTCAGTGAACAAAGTGGGAATGGAATCTTCTTTAGTTGCCATTTACTCACATTGATTTGATTAAGCCTAGTGAAATTCTAGCAAAAATCTAATTTGTAGGACTTTAATCATGGTGTGGTGTAAAGAGTAGTAGGCGGAGTTTGAATGTTATGTGCAAGTTGATTAGCTATGATATCTTGGGTAAGTCATTTCATTTCTGTTAACCTCAATATTTCTCACAGGATGTAGAAGAGGAAGTAATATACCCACACTCCTTCATAGGGTTATTTTGAAATGCAGACACGAGTGGACTTTTGAAAATGGTACTCTACTGGGAAGTATTTGTTCATATTTCAACACAAGGTGCACAGAACCCTCCCTGAATCCTGACTTTTTAAAACTTGCTTGTACATAAATATGGATGCATGTTGGTTTTGATCTGTAATCAATTCATACACAGAATAAACACCATAACCATCACTGGCTTTACTATATAATCAGGCATTTTAGTTCTGCCCTGTTAGAGAAATAAAAATTCCCTGTGCTCTTGACTTGTCTGCTGATAAGTGAACTGAATCTTCACCATTTTTATAGTCTTTAAGAAATGGAGACACCAGTTATAGTGCTTATTATAAGAGGCATTAATAACAGTCTGCTGAATAAAGCCTGTCTATGATATGTCAAGTGGTTCTAGAATATTGTGTCTCACAGTTCAGCAAATAAAGCCAACCTAAAAAGCAGGTGGTGAATCCTAATTCAAGAAAAGATGTGTATTATAACAGGTTGTTCTTAGAGCCAAGGAAAGTATCATCTGTCTGAGCAGAAGGTGTTCTTGTATTTGGGAAATGGGTAAATAAAGAGCTACTATGTAAGTTGTGGAGGGATGGCCAATTACAAAAATAGAATGTAGGACATGAATTAACATAAAAATTTAGAGGCAGCACTGAGTAGAAGAATGGTTTAGAATACAACATAGATTCAATTCCTAGTCTCTCATTCACTGTGGTTATAGAAAGTCACTGAATTTTATTATCTATTAAGTGTGGATTGTAATCTCCATCTCAAGAAATTGTTGCAGGGATATAGTTAGAGGATACATATAAAAATATTTACCCCAGTGCCTGATATAGAGAATATACTAAAAAAAATTCCTATCACTTTCCTTCTTCTTATGTTCTTGCTCTCCTTGTCTTCATTTTGTCTTTTACCATTCTGAGGATACACAAGGCATCTTTTATTGAGGATTTGGAAGGCATTCTGGGGAACCTTGAACACTAACACTTAGTGACTTATTTTTTTTACTAACATCATAGTAATTTTGAAAATAGCTATTTAATAGATATTTCTATACTTTAAAATGCCTGTATTACCCATATTTATACATGGATAAAAAATTTAAAAACAGAAAACTGATAGAAAGAGAAACAGTTTAAGAACCAATATCAAGTACAATCAATCCACAAATATATGAAAAAATGTTCAGCACCTCTAGCAATTAGAGAGATGCAAATCTAAACTACTCTAAGATTTCATCTCACTCCAGTCAGAATGGCAACCATCAAGAATACAGGCAACAATAAATGTTAGTGAAGATGTGGGGAAGAAAGTACACTCATACATTGCTGATGGGAATGCAAATTGGTACAACCACTCTGGAAAGCAGTGTGCAGACTCCCCAGAAAACTTGGAATGGAACCACAATTTGACCCAGCTCTCCCACTCATCAGCATATACCCAAAGGATGTAAAAATCAGCATACTATAGTGATACAGCCATATCAATATTTATGACAGCTCAATTCACAATAGCTAAGGTATGGAACCAACTGTGGTGCCCTCCAATAGATGAATGGATAAAGAAAATGTGGTGTATATATAATCAATGGAACATTACTCAGCTTTAAACAAGAATGAAATTATGGCATTTGCTGGTAAATGGATGGAGTTGCAGAATATCATGTTAAGTAAAATAAGCCAATCCCTAAAAAACAAAGGCCAAATGTTTTTCTGATATGTGGATACTGATTCACAACAGGAGGAGGCACTAGGGAAGAATAGAGTTCCTTTAGATTAGGTAGAGGGGAGTGAAGGGAGGGGACGGCCTATGAGGATAAGAAGGTTAGTAGAATGACACAGAAATTATTACCTTATTACACATATACCTGGGTGACCAATGTGATTCCACAACATATACAATCAGAAAAATGAGATATTATACCCCATTTATGTATGATATATCAAAGCACATGAATGCATACTACTGTCATATATAACTAATTAGAACAAATAGAAAAAGAACCAATCTCAGAGAAATGGTTGAATCCATGGCTGGGGATGGTAAAGTACAAGGAGGGCTTGGGTACATAAAGGAAGGGAATGCTTAAGGAATGATTGAGCATCCAATTCATTCCTGTATTCACAGAATACAGGAACAAGTTTGAAGGAGATATCTTTGGCCAAATTTGGGTCAATTGGAGCAGCAAAGTAAATAATGATAGTAACAAATTATAACTCACTGAACAAAAGACAAATTCAGGAATCCATACTACTACTACTACTATACAAAATTTGAGGGGATGAGGGAAAGCTCTTCATTATAGTAGGATGCCAACTAATTAATGCAGAAGAAATACTGGAATTAGAAAACGACCATTTGGTAGCTGTCATAGTAATAGTTAATTAGGCAGCAATCATCATGCTAAAACTAGTGGGTGAGTGTTGAGAAACAGGATATCTATATCCCTCACAAACTATTTTATTAATTGCAAAGTGAAAAATAGTAGCTTTACAGTGGAAAAGTCTGATGGACACTATTTTCCCCTTGTGATTATCTTTAACATAACCAGCAATAGAACAAACTGACATTATGGTCACCTGGCATAATACAATAAGGACATAATACACCTTCTGTGGTACTCCTATCAAAAATGCACCACCTGAATCTAATTCTAAGGAAACATCAGACTACTGCAATCAAAAAATAGTCCTCAAAATAACTGGAGTATCCTCTTCAAAAATTTCAACATCATGAAAGCTAGGCAAAAACTGAAGAATTGTTTCTGATTAAAGGAGACCAAGGAGACACTACAAGCAAAGGAAACATGATTCTGGATTGAATGGCTCCTTGAAGAGAAGTAAATATATATATATATATATATATATATATATATATATATATATATATAAATACACATATATGCTTTTTCTGCAAAGCACATTATTGAGATAATTATCATGTTTTAACATGGTATGTGGTTCAGATGGCTATACTGGGACAATGTTAATTTTCCAATATTGTAAGAGAATATTCTTGTCTTTTTGGAAATAGACCCTGAAACATTTAGAGATAAGGGGGCATCATGCCTGAAACTTACTCTCAATAGGTTCAGAGGAAAAATCATAAATCTATCTATCTATATACCTATGTATGTATGTATCTATCTATGAAGAGGGGGAATGAACAGCAAATAAATAAAATATTAACAATCAGGGAACCATGAGATCATATGGGAATTCTTTAAAAAATTTTTTCTTGTAGATGGACATAATACATTTATTTATTTATTTATTTATTTTTATGTGGTGCTGAGGATCGAACCCAGTGCTTCACACAGGTTAGGCCAGTACTCTACCACTGCATTACAACCCCAGCCCCAGTTCATATGGGAATTCTTCATACCCATTCTTATAATATTTCTTCAAGAGTAAAATTATTTCAACATAAAAAGTTTTAAAAACTAAGAGAACAGAAAATCATGACAATTGACAGATTTTGACCCAACCCTTTGCTGCACTGATTAGCCATATTATAATAGCAATTTTATCTAAATTCTCCATGCTCAAGTTTCTCCTGTGTAAATGGAAAAATAATAAATGTCAATCTCCAGGGGCTGTTAAAAAGATGAAATGAAATGAATCATATTATGTTATTAGCACTGTGTCTGAAATGTATTAGGCACTCAATAAATTTCAGCTATTGTTTTTGTTATATTATAGACTTAAAACAAATTTAGCATATTGTTTCTTTTTGGACCTTTCTTTAGAATACCTTCATGTACTCATTGTCCCTTTTATCTAACTTTATGGACAGTTAAAATTTGCCATAATTACGTGTTTGTATGTCTGTCTTTTTAACTATGCAGTTATATTTTGGGGGCAACAAAACTGTCTTTTCATCATTGTAGCCTTAGTGCCTTGCATGAAGCGGACCTATGGCTGTGGTTGACTAATGATGTGAGGAAGAGTGCTGGTAGTGTAGAGAAGGAAGTCTTCTAAATCTGAACAGATAAGAGGACATTAGTTTATTTGCACTGAGAAAATAGTTTCCTATATTCTACAAGGCTACAACATGTCACTTGTAATTGTGACTGAATTTGAGATTCTTGATTCATTAAAATAACTAACCACTGGTAATTGGTTTTGAGAGAAGAAAGGAGGCAAATGAATCAGGTAAGAAGGAAGGAAAATGAATAGATGTGTTCAAAGTTTTGTCTTTTGCAAATTTAGCAGCCTAAACTTGGAAAGTCATCATGATCTGTTATAATTCAAGACAAACAAGAACAGTGTTTACATACTGCACACGAGAAATTCCAATTCTTAAGTTTCTTCTAAACCCAACTTACAACAATTTGTGCCAGGTTATAGAATAGTTTTACAAAGCAGACAGATGAGCCTATCACAAAATCCTTTATTAAGAATGCTGCTTTGCTTCAGCCAAGGTAACCATTTCAACACTAATGTTACTGGCATTCCTTAATTTGCCTTTCTTTTCAACTTTAATTATTGTGTTTTGCTTCTATCTCAGATCCATTAAAGTATCACCCAGAGATGGCATTGAAAAGGATTATTTTCCTAACAGATTTATGTTCACAGATGATTTTTCTTCCTGCTTAGATTATTTCAAAGATTCTCAATATTTGCTCAAGAGTTAAACTGCCCTTCCAATACCTTTTTCCATTTTGAGGCATATTCACTGAAAGCATTTCCCATAATAATTATTCTGTGGTCTTTGCAAGAAATTTGTCATTCAATTTGAAGGAAGACTAAAAATGGTCAAATGTTTGTGCATCTAAATATGACAAATGCCTCCACAAATAAATATTAGCTTCATTTTTATTTGACATATTTACATAGCTGCTGGAAATTATTTTGCCTCTCTTTTTGAAACTTACCATCAGTCTTCAGGGAAATATTTGTAAGGGACAAGATTTAGCACTAAATACCAGAAAACTTTGACTGTATTTGTGTTTGTTGTATGTTACCTTCTTAAATGTGCAAAACATATCACACATATATGTAATAGAAAGAGGTTGGAAAAAAGATATGTTTTGTTTTAATAAAGAGTTAAATCAAGATATGCAAATTGGATATATATGTATATATTTTTAACCGGGACTTGAACACAGGGGTGCTTAACCACTGAGCCACATCCTTAGCCTTTTTTATATTTTATTTAGAGACAGGGTGTCACAGGCTTAGGGCCTTGCTAAGTTGCCGAGGCTGGCTTTGAACTCACAATCCTCCTGCCTTAGCCTCCCAAATCGCTGGGATTACAGGCATATTCGGCCCAGCTGAACTGAATAATATTAAAGAGGAAGTTAGAACTCTATTAACAGAACTGATAGAAAGGAATTGCATAAATAATGCATAAGTCTTAAAAACAGAAGAAATCTTAAGTATTGGTTTTTTTGGATACTAGACAAACATCAAAATGGTTCAACCTTGTTCAAAATCCTCAACACTCTAGAGTAATCAGCATTTCCTCTCCAGAGATAAAAATAATTAACATCTTGGCTATTTACTTGTAGAAAGTCTGAAATGTACTCTGAGGGATCTTACAAACAACCAAATGCTGTTCAACACAAGTTTGTCTCAGAGCACTCTTAGTTACTACAAATGTCTGCTTACCTTTAAGTGTTTTGAATGTTTAAATGAGAAAATAAGAAACCCTTCAAAATTGCCCTTTTGGGTATGAGTAGCCAACCACGAGTCTTTCAAGAAAAATTAGTAAATGGAATGGTTATTAAGAATCAGAGAGTTCAAGAATTAAAGTTCCTTAACATCATGGTTTCATTCACAATATATTTGTATTTCCAATGTAGCATTATGACCTCAAAAATACTGAAGATCCCTCAAGTATCTTACATCTAGATGCATGTTAAAAACACATATCTTCCATCAGAGAGTGGACTAACAATACTTGGGGGGAGCTTTAGCTGGCTTTCTAACCCTGAAGCATATTATTATCATGCAGTTGGTTAATCACCAGCAGTGAAATCAACACCAATTCATTTTGTGAAGTAATTCCTACTTATTATGTAGTCATTTTAGTTTGAACAGAAGCCCAAATTTCATTCTAGTTAACTGTAGACCTTCACATCTTTGAAAACTGACCTGAGGAATTCACAACTAATTTTATATAAAGACCACCCTATTGATCCTTCAAAGTCCAAGATTATCAAAAGAGCAAAGCCATTTTGAGAATTTTATGGGAAATGGAACAAGATATAATAGATTAGTATTTCAGTTAATAGATTTTAGCCTTAATACATTAACATTGTGAGCAAATCTCACCAGATGTAAATATAAAGTTTAAAAAATATTAGTAAACCCAAAGAGTTTCAGAGAAGCATGGCACAGCTTCCTTAACTGAGTACCCTTTCTTTCATTTTGCATAGTATACATTTTCCTTCACTATAATGCCTACTAGACTTTCCATTTTGTATTCTGCTCTAATGT
Organism: Glaucomys volans; assembly: GCA_020662805.1. Taxonomy (NCBI): domain Eukaryota; kingdom Metazoa; phylum Chordata; class Mammalia; order Rodentia; family Sciuridae; genus Glaucomys; species Glaucomys volans. Next base: position 322,963 of record JAJEJO010047615.1, read on the forward strand.
AAATTTCTTAGCTCAGAATTTAGCTTGAACATCATATATCAAAGCATACCCAGGATTAGAACACAAATATGCAGAGTTACTTTAAGGCACAGAATATTGTTTCTTGATCAGAAAAATATTGTTTCCAACAACAAAAGAAATACAAAGACAAGACTGTGCCCATCAGAAGAGAGGGTCACTCAGTAATTCATTTACTCTTCATCACTATTAAGATTGTCTTTGAGCCTTGGGGTATGATATAGGCAGGCACTGGAAATACAAGGAGAAAAAGGAGACATTGAGAAGTCAGTACTATTCAAGGTTTCCAAATGCTGAGCAACACAGAGAGTGTCCAGGCAAGCAGATGCCATACTCTTTCCCATCTGGCAGGTACATCCCTATTATAGATCATCTCAGGCTGATGTTAGAAATCTTTGTATCACTTTCCCTCCTGTTCTCACAAACCATACTGATTATAGCAATCTCCTTTCTCATGTTATATGACAGAAGGGTAAAAACTCATTTATTCTCTGACTCCAGCCACGTATCCATCAGCAGTACAGGACCTGGGCAGTTATATTCCACATTGTAATCTAATAAATTTATACTTCAGTGTATAGATTTTAGCCTTAATGCAGTAACACTGTGAGAAAGTCTCACCAAACATTCTTTTTGAAGGCCTTTATATAATGTGATTTTGGCTGAGGAGACTTACTTTGAACAACTGCTCCATATGAATTGATAAGCATATTTATATATATGTGTTTGGGATTTTCCTGCTTTATCCCTCTGTTTTCTTACATTAGTCATGTTTAGATAAATATTGAGGTTTTGTATTTCTGTAACAAAGACTTCTGAAGAGACTTTCTCCTCATTAAAAACAAAGCAAAACAATTCCTCCCCCAGTCCATCAATTTTATCCCAAATAATTACTTTTTAAATTGCTCTTAACCTGATGCATACAATAGGTTGAAAACATCATGGCCTGAACCCTTCTGTTTCTTCTCGGCATGACATGTATATAGACCTGGCAGGCACTCAGTGTCCTTGATTAGATGGTTGCTAATCAGGAAAGGAGGACATTCCAACTGTGCTCTCTGGTGATACTGAGATTTGTGCTCAGGAAGAAGCTTATATTTTTTGCCTCCCTCTGTCCCTTCAGTGATCACATCCAAGTTATTTTCCAATTCTTGTTGCTGTCTGCTACCTATACTAAATGAATACTAATGGTGTTTATAAAAACCTTCGTGCCCATCTAAGCTGTTAGTCTGTTAAGGTCATTTTCTTTGGAAATGTTTTCTCTTTCAGGTTTATGTCTTCCCTTCATCTTTCTGCCCTTTTCACTATTGGAAAAATAGCTTCTTTTTAGCATGTTCAAAACAAATAAAGTCTTTTTTTGTTGTTAGATGTGGTCATTATAGGTATGGATAAATTCTGTGGCATCAAGGTCATCACCAAGGACTCAGAAACATCTTTAAAAAATGGCTTCTCTGGGAACAAACACAAAGCAATATAAAACTTACTGTCTTAACTTCTTTAAAAGAAGGCCATATATATCCAACATATCCAAGATATTTAACATAAATGATTATCTGGGTTATTTTATTTTGCAAGTCACTGCCTTAACTGATATCAACCACTCAGTACCCCTTACAATCTTGAACTAAGAATATTTTTTATGTACACAGTTCACTTCTATAAAAGTTCACTTCTTACTGAATTATGCATCCTTGGGAATTATTGTCTCTGATGTAGAAGGGTATCTTATTGCTATGCACAATGTCATCATTGGGACTCAAGCCAAATTCATGCTAGAAAGTCTCAGTTGTTGATTGATGGCAAGTACATCAGCTTGTTTAAAATACCATGGGGTTCTCCAGGCATTTCATTTCCTAATTGTGAACAATTATTTGCATTTAATTTAGATCTCGTCTTGCTGCCTGGAAGTCAGATGGCAACACCACCAGAGCCAGAGGAAGTAATTACATAATCTCCAATATCTTTCCATCAATTAATTTATTTGGATGAGTTTAAATGGTAACATAAGGAAATGCTTGACAGTGTTAGCTACAGGCAGGGAAAGGGGGGTGATCGTAAAGTGAGTCATCTACATTCTCCAGATCAACCTTATAATGGTTAGCTTATGCTTATTAAATCAATGCTATATACTTGAATTTACTTCTTAGTCAATATTAATACAAGTTTCAGTAGGGTTTGGAAATGTATTTAACATTTTTATGACAATTTACCAGTATTCTTGCTCAGTTAATCAATATCTGAAAGATACAAGGTAGGGATAATAAGGACTACTTTGAAACTTGTTGCAAGGATAAAATGAGATAATATATGTAAATTATCAGTTACTAGCCAATGGCTAACTCTCTATACATGAAAGTCATTGTTGTTTTTGTTACTGTTAATGTCAATTTATTTTTAGAAAAATACAAGGCAACAACTTTATGAGATAAAGCATTTCAGTAATAATACTTTTATTAGAAATCATTTAGAAATGGGGAACAAGTTATTACCTCTTATTTTTAATTCTAAAGAGGAAGAAAGGGGCCCAATTGCTAAATTTAGTTTTTATGAGTTATTACACATTTCATGGAATTGTGGGTCTTAAGTCTTTGGTGTCTGTAACCTCTGTTGAGACAAAGAACCATGCAGATATCTAGTCAACCTATCTCTTTATGCCAACCCCCAATAAACCAACTTGAGAGTAAAGAGAGCAGGAGTGATAAGAAAGTAGGAAAACTAATATTTTATGTGTGTTAACTGTGTGTTTGGAGCTCAGCCAGGCACTTGACATAAATCCATGAGAAGACTTCAGAATTAATCTCAATTGCTGCTGTAAGTGCGTCAGCTTTTTCCCAGATAGCTTTACTACCAGTTCTTGCATGTGTGCAATGCGGTGGGTGAAGAGACTGAGGGATGAGCTTGAGAATACAGATGGAGGTAATAAGCTGTGATAAAGTCAGACTATCAAGGAGATATTCTCTGAGGCTTCTGGCCCCTCCTTCCTTCTCCTTCCACCCATGTCTACTGGGGCCCTTCTTGCAGTTATGCTGAGATGATAGAAATAAACTGCACTGCTTATCAGTGTGGTGTGAGCAGTAGTGCAGTAGCTATCCAGGCCTCCAGGCTGTGCTTGTGAATTTCCAGTCACAAAGCAATTCAGATTAAAGGAACTTCTTCTTTTATCTCTTCTCTCCCTTCTCCTTCTGTTGACAGGGAATATCATTCTGATACCATACGCATATAATCTCATCTGCTTTTCAAAAAGAAAGCTTTTATAGCTTACTGAGGATTATGAGGCAAACATATTAATTCCATCCTCCTTAAGTGGTTTATCTGTGTTGATGTGGAATGTGAGTGGGGTGGATTCCTCCATATACACACCCTTTGCTTACAGTGGGTAAGAACTGGGAGGGAGCGCAAAATGTCTGTGTGTGTATATGTAAGAGGTAGTGGTCTCTAAATGCATCCCGAGGAAAAGTACAAAATGAATGGTTTCAGATTATCTGTTTTTTTGAATTATTAATCTTTTTATTTTTCTCTAGTTAAAAAAAAACATTTATAGATTGACAACTTTCTATAAGCCCTCTTTATTATAGAATTTTATTAAGCCACCATACATGGTATTTCTTCATGGAAATCACAAATGGTTGAGGATGCACCTTTTAAAAAAAATATTCCACACTGCTTTCCAGAGTGGCTGCACCAACTTGCACTCCCACCAGCAATGTATGAGTGTACCCTTTTCCCCACATCCTCGCCAACACCTGTTGTTGCCTGTATTCTTAATAAAAGACATTCTAATTGGGGTAAGATGAAATCTTAAGGTGATTTTGATTTGCATTTCTCTTATAACGAGTGATGTTGAACATTTTTTTCATAAATCTGTTGATTGCTTGTAGATCTTCCTCTGTAAAGTGTCTGTTCATTTCCTTGGCCCATTTGTTGATTGGGTTGTTAGTGTTCTTGGTGTAAAGATTTTTGAGTACTTTGTAGATTCTGGAGATTAGTGCTCTATCTGAAGTGTGTGTAGCAAAGATTTTCTCCCACTCTGAAGGCTCTCTCTTCACATTGCTGATTGTTTCCTTTGCTGAGAAAAAGCTTTTTAGTTTGACTCTAAATTCCTTAGAAAACTTGGAATGGATCCACCATTTGACCCAGCTATCCCACTCCTTGGCCTATACCCAAAGGACTTAAAATCAGATTACTACAGTGATGCAGCCACATCAATGTTCATAGCTGCTCAATTCACAATAGCTAGACTGTGGAACCAACCTAGATGCCCTTCAATAGATGACTGGATAAAGAATCTGTGGTATATATACATAATGGAATATTATTCAGCCATAAAGAAGAATAAAATTATGGCATTTGCAGGTAAATGGATGATGTTGGAGACTATTATGCTAAGTGAGATCAGCCAATCCCCAAAATCCTAAGGCCGAATGGTCTCTCTGATAAATGAATGATGATGCATAATGCGGGGGGGAAGGGTGGTAAGAATGGAGGAAGGATAGATAGCATAGAGGGAAGGGAGGGGTGGGGGCGGGGTGGGAGGTAAGAATAATTACAAAATGTATGACAGATACCATTGCCCTGTGTACATGTATGAACGCACAGAAGGTGTGACTCTACTTTGTGTACAACCAGAGAAACAATAGCTGTACTCCATTTGTGTTCAATGAATCAATAAGTAAATAAAAAAAATTATTCCTCTTCCTTTTCTACCTCCATTCCAGACATAATTCCCCACCTCCTTCAATTTATATTTTCTTGTCTGTTTCCTATTCCATTTCATTTCTTAAATATTGTTTCTTTTTACTGTATTATATTGTCCTAAAAGACTCCTTATTTTCCATGTAGAGTAGATAGATCTATCTTCCCTTAGTCCATGAAAAGTAGTTTTCATAAAAATTTTCACACTCAGAAGGCATCATGAAAGTTGCTTCTAAACTAAAAAGGGAAACCCTTAACATGTCAGAAGTGGAACTGATGAATTTTAAATATCAGGATTCTTACCTGGACTTCTCCAACTTTTGAGATTCATCAATGTTTAATAAACACATAATTCGCAAATCCTATTAAACAACAATCACACAACAAGCTCCATGTGCAATTTGGAATATCTCAACAACAATGTATACTGATACACATTTTCAGACAGTTTAAGTTCTCATCTTTAAAATGGTAGTGACTTTAAACCTCAATCACAAGCAACTCACTATATCTTCAGGTTGTCAGAAGCTCTAAATGAGTCCATGGGCTGTTTGATGTTTATCACAAAACCTGTTCTTAGACTATTCTGTCTCTTTAGACTTTCCTTTCCCAACAGTGAAAAAAATGAGATATCCACAGGCAAGTAACCACAGTGAGGAAGTTCCTGATCCCTTACTGCTTCAGAAACCTCACTGTAGCAGGGCGAGAAAACTGAAAATGTGGAGACTATGGCAGGAAGTACTAGAATCTTTCCAAAGACTTCCTCCATTTGGAATTACTTTTTACTAACTTGACTTGTTCCTAGAAGTGTTAAGGTTGAATTGTACATCATTATTCACCGTGCGACATCTAGAGAAAGAAGGACCTGAATTCAAGTAGTGTTGGAATTCACGTGCTCTAGAACCTTAAGTTTCTTCTCATATTCAGACCTCAGTTTCCTCATAAATGGAAGGGAGATGACTAAGATAGTACCTACATAAGCTTGCTATAAGCAACCCAGCAAACTGCCCGTGGATTGTTTGGCACACTGCCAGGAAATGAGTAGGGGTTTAATCAATAGTATTTGATATTCTTATAGAATTTTATCTCTCACATTCTTTTACCTTAGAAAAACTTCTGGCTCTCTAGGAAAGTAGAATTAAAAATAAATAAAAATTCAAACAATGTTCTCCAGTTCCTGACATTGTATTCTAAACATTTATTGATAATGATAAAGATCAGAAGTGGCAAGATTATACTGCTGTGACAGACGAATCTAAAATTTCAGTTATGTCCCAGCCCAATGTCAGTGGGACAATCAATTCTCCTTAACATATCTCTTAGTGCAACTATGGGATCTAGGCTTCTTTCATATTATAATATGGTCATCTTCCACATTCCCATTTGAGGGAGAATAGAGAGCATGGATTTTTATGGAGGAGCATGTATTTTGAGGTCTCAGAGACCTTACCACTTGCGGTGACTTTCTCCTTTCTAGCATCAGACACATGCCACAAACATAATTGTGAACTCAAGAGAAAGAAATAGAATAGGTGAACATCTAGGCAGTCTATACTATTATTATGATAATAATGAGGAGAGAATGATGGAGCTTTAGGGAATTTTTGCTATAGCTGGTTTAAGATGATGTGACTATTAGGCTGCTTTCTCATCTAGATACCATTTAAATTTGTCTTGGAGACCAAAAGGACTGGAGTCCTTAAGAACCAAGAGATGATTAGATCTTTTTTAATCTTGTGGATTATAAATGCTTTTAATTTTGTTTCAGATTTTCTTTTTTTTTTTTTTTTTTTTAACGTTTTTTTTTTTTAATTTATTTATTTATTTTTTTTTTCTTTTTTATTGAACACAAATGGAGTACAGCTATTGTTTCACTGGTTGTACACAAAGTAGAGTCACACCATCTGTGCGTTCATGCATGTACACAGGGCAATGGTATCTGTCACACATTCTGTTATTAATTTTACCCCCCACCCACCCCCACCCCTCCCATAAGATCTATGTAAAAAGTGAAGGACAGAATTATGGTTACACACATTAATATATATACATTTCAAAAACATAAATTTGAGCAAAATAACCAAGTGGTAAAAAAAATACTATATGCTTTTGTGTTCAATACCTGGAGAAATAAAATAGTTTCAGGAAACAGACATATCAGCCATCTTTGTGTTACTATAATGAAATACATGAGGCTGCTAACTTTATGATGGAAAAAGTTTGTTTAGCTTACATTTTGAGAGGTTCAGTGGCAGATGCCTGCACTGGCTCAGTGCTAATGAGGAACCTGTAGCAAGTGGCTAATGGCAGATGGCAATGGTATGAGTGTATTTTGGGGCAAGGGATCATAACTCAAGCCAGGAAGCAGTGAGGACTAGGTGAAGTCAGTCTTTGAATATGAACAACCTCCTCACAAGAAACAGCGAGGAGTCCCATGAGAAGTAATTTCTGAGAACATGATCTAAAGAGTCCCTACTAGGCCCCTCCTTATGAAGGTGCCAGTACCTCCGCAACGTGGCAATCATTCAATCACAAAGGGATCCTTGAGGGATACTCAAACCACATTCAAACCATAGCAGTAGGTGAACTATAAAACTACCCTGAGAAATAAGAGAATAAAATAGTCAAATTTTGGCACATATTTACCCCTGGAAAAGTGGAAGAGGAAAAATTCACAAAAATAATTTGGGGACAGGGAGAGGCACTTAAAAGATTCTACTTATGTTCAATTTTGTAGTTGAAAAATTCATTTTGTACAAGTATTTATTTTTCTGTCTTTAAACTTAGATAAATATGTTTGATAATCTCTTTTATATACATATTTAAAACAAAGGTAAAAGAAGAGTTGTAAGAAAGGCTATACATCTGTCCTTTGGTGTTCTCCAGATCATATTTGAATTTTGGAATTTTAATTAAATATCTGTTTTATAATTTCACTTTCAAAACAAGGCAAGAAGACCCCTAACACTCCAGCTTTATGTTTGATCCAAATTCCACAGTGCTCCATTTATTTGTGTTGTATAACAAATTACCCCACAACATAGCAGCTTCAAGTGGCAACAATCCTTCTAGTATTTCCTGATGTCTGCAGATCAGTATTCTAGGAAGCATGTGGCTGGACACTTCTGACTTAGGATCTCTCATGTAGTTGTAGAAAGATGGGAAGAGTCTCTGGAAGCTCGGGAATACATTTCTCCACACTGTAGTGCTAGGGCTTCTCCATGGGTTACTTTGGGTCTTCCTCACAGCATGGTAGATTTAGAGCAGTCAGACTAAGCCTTACAAAATGACTAAGGGCTCTGGTGTGAGTCTTCCACTGAGTGAGGCTAAGCAGAATTACTTTTTATGTTTCCAGCTGGGAAGTCAGATAGTGTCACTTGTGCAATATTCTCCTGGTTACAAGTATGTCACAGGTCCTCCCAGATCCCAGAAGAGAACAATTAGACTCCGTCTCTTGTTGGGATTGTGGCAGGTGGACAGGAGTTACTGCTGCAACCCTTTGGAAAGTGGAATCTGTGAAACATATAGTTGGAATAGTAACAGTATAATTTGTCATCCAAAAATAGACTAAAAGAGGATATAATTAATAATTACACAAAGAAAACAGGTGGAAATTTGGACTATACTGGACATGCCATGACATATGATCACCCTGGTAACAGGCAATTAGACTTAAGAATTGGATTGGGCATTTCATACCCGAAGATATTTTTAAAAATGCATCACCTTTAAGATCTGCCTCATCAGAATTCAGAATCTTTATCTCACAGAGACAAAATACACAGACATGAGAAGATTTTTTAAAAAGAGTAATCAGAATGGAAAAATGCTTTGTAATTGTTCTGTGTTCTGTCTTACATTTTATCATGGCTAGGTCACCCTTCCCTCCCACAGAGAGTCAAATATTTAAAATTACAAGTTGAGAATATTATCAGTGACACATACAACAGAAACTTCAATGTCTCTGAACAATTTTAAACTCTAAGTGCATATTCTTCTGGTTATTAATAATCCTACTCTTGCTGAGACCTTAACCCAGTGTTTCCTATTTTGTGTTCCTTAGAATACTACTATAGCTAGGTAGCTTGCACTAAGTATTTTCCATGGAGAAAGCAGTTTGAAATCCCTGCAAATTGTAGCACTCCTCTTGGGAGTCACAATTCATAGTATTAAAAGTTCTGGGAAGTCCCACAATAAGAAAAATGTTGAACTTTGTTCTTGGTCTAATAGAGCAATTCCAAAATTCATTTGGCCATGGAAAGAGTTTTTCTTCCTGTGAACAGCATCAATTAACATTTGCAGGATTATTATTCTGTGAAATGTACTTTGGGGAAACACTTCTCTAACTTAAGCCAGAATGTGAGTCTTTTCAACATTTATCAAGAAACTTGGAATGAACAAATGCAACTAAATCAACCATTTTGAATATAGAGGAACTGAGAAGGAGGTATTTGAACTCTTTTCCTAACAGATTGATTAAATGTTAAAAAAGTTTGTTGCTTCTAAGTATAAGGGTTTAGATTAGTAATTTTGCCCTTGGCTAATTTTTAATGAACATGTTCATCAGATAAAATTCATTGTTCCAAAGAAAGGTGCTTATTAGCACCAAGTACTAATGAGGACACAGTTTAATCTAATTCCAGTCTATATTTTCATGTAATAGTAAAAGAACATAGGTTTAAAGTCAATGGTAGATTCTAAATTTTTTTGTAAATTTTAAGATGTACTACCAATAACCTTCCAATGTTAGTTTAAGCTGCCAAAACTGGGATGTACACTAGAAGTCAACCAAGGGAATAGAGTTTTTAACAGACATTGAGGAATTCCAGAAACTTCAATAAGACATGATGTTATCAAAATTTTAGATATCTAAGAATCAGATGTATTTTAATATAGGAATTGAGCAAGCTATTCTTACATATCTATAAGTACACTCATGCCAAAACTATGGTATGAAATCCAAATTAACTTCCACTGGTCTATTTCTTTAAATGCAAAAGGATGCTAACAAGGATTAGATAACAAGAAATTCTATAGGACACTCAATATAAAGATAAATCATTAAAGAAATGAAATGTGAAGCATATATTGTAATTAAAATGCTATATGTTTAGCAATGTATTTATTGCATACAAAGAAATAAAACTATCTTGAAGCATTTGCAGTATTAGTTAAGTGAAACTGGGTAATAGCATATTTATGAATAACTTGAAAGGGGACATTTTTCTATCAAACAAAAAATACCATATCATAGATGGTGTAGTTTTTCAGCATTGAACATTTTAAATTGTCTAAACATAGTTGAATCCTGGTTAAAACTGACAAAGAAGTAATACTGGGTAAATACATTCAGAACTTACTCATTTGAGATTCATTTTTTAACTTCTGAGAGGCAGTTTAGGTTAGGGGTTATAAGTTTTGTGTCTGGAATCAGATTGCCTGGAATTTATGTATCCATGCAATAGATGTTTGTTGTGGGCATAATATATGTTGGGTTGCTACTCTAGGTACTGTGGACATCCTTATGAAGCTTACATTCCAGCAATGGAGACAGAAAATAAGGATAGAAGAAAGTGTACATTGCATAGATGAACAATGTATGCAAAGGACAAGAAAAAATAATGCGGCAATGAATAATATGAAAGGTCATTTCCATAATTTAGATACAAGATACAGGAAGGTCTTATCAAAAAATATGATATTTAAGTAAGGACCTGAAGGGCATGAAAGAGTGAGCCCTGAGTACACATTGCGGTAGAGCATTCAGGCAGAGGCATGGCAATTGCAAAGTGTCCAAGGTCAGAATATATCTGTAATATTTAAAGAACTGGGAGAAGTCACATGTATGGGAAGCTGAATGAAAAAGGAAAAGCAGAAAATTTGGTAATAGGGTTGGGGTGGGGATAGATTATATGGGGCTATGAAGGCCATTATAAAGACTTTGACTTTTACTCTGGGATGGGAAATCATTGGAGCATCTTAAGCAGATGAGTTACTCCCTCTGTCTGTTTTAAGGAGACCATTCTGTCTTCTAGTTTGAGAGTAGAATGAAAGGGGCGGCAAGAGATGACTCAGTGAGTCTAGTTAAGAGGCATCTGGATTAGGTGTGAGAAGTCATGGCCTAGACAGGGAGATGATGAGAACTGGTCATATTCTGCATGTAGTTGGAAGAAACATGAGACACTCTGTGCCAATGGCTCATATTGGGATAGAAGCAAAAGAGAGGAGTCCAGGATGACTTAAAGGTTTCTAGGTCTAAACAACTAGAAGGATGCATTTAATGATTACCCAAGAAGGGAAGATGTGGTAAGTATAGTGCTAATGAGGTTGGTGAGGGTAGAAGGAGAAGATCAGGTGTTCCTTTTGGACATGTGAAGTTTGAGATGCCTAATATAGTTCAAATAGAAATGTTAATAAGGTTGATATACCACTGAGGCTAAGATTTAAAGAAGAAGTTTAGATTGGAGATAGCCATCTGGGTTTGAAATCTAGTTCTGACCTCTGCAGTTTGTGGGGTCTTGGGCAAGATTTTGACCTACTCCATTCCTTAGTTTCCTCATCTGAATTACATGAGGATTAAATAAATTTTAAAAATTCAGTGTAGATACCTGTAAATGACATTCTTTCATTCTGACCATGATTTGAATATAGAGCTTAATTTCTCCATCTCACAAATATTATCATTTGATATACTCCAGTTTGAAACTTTTAAATTACCTTTGACTATCCCTTTGCCTTACCATGTTCATTAAATGAGTTGATTCTTTCTTCAATACACCACATTAATCCATTCCTCAACTCTACAATATAATAAAGATGGTTCTCAAGTGTATAGCAATTCAGGTTTTACCACAACACAACTTCAAAGTATCCCCTTGTATGGACCATAATGGGTATAAAATTACTGGGGCTATGGAATACTGGAGTACTATTATAAGCTTTGTCTGTGAATCATTTACAATGTCCTGCACAGGAGAAAATATTGAAAAATTGCTTTACATTTTAAACCTAAATTTACAAAATAAATTTAAACACATTTTAAAACATAAGCTTTATACTTAGGTGTATCTTGGGAATCCAGCACCATACTAACACTTTGGACAACTTACAAAACTCTTTAAGTTTTACTAACTAGTTTTTAGAATGAGCATCATAATATTCACCATTCAAGCTTATCATGATAATTCAATAAAATAATGTATACAAAGCTGTTACCATAATGCCTGCCACTCAGTATGTGAGAACCCCCTTGCAGGGCCAGTTTTTTTATATAGCCCTTTCTCCCTTTTTTGTCCAAATAGGTATCTTTCCCTAAAGCCAAACCAGTTTACTTTCCTGGGCCTTATAAAATCCATGATCATTCCCTATACTAAGTCTTGGACTATACTCTATCCATTGCTTGGAATTTGTTCCTGTTTCCTTGCCTTTATTCCTAAATTCAGATTAAAGTCATATCCTAACTCCTCCATGAAATTTCCCTCTGTCCCATGACAGCTGACAGTAACCTCTCTCTTCTCTAAAATTACAAGCTTTTTCTTGTTCATATTTCATATACATTTGCTACCTTATCATGAAAGTGGTAGAATACAGAGGGAAACATGGTGTTAGCTACAAAACCAGGCTATGAGTACAAACCCTACAAATTTGGGCTGGGTTGCCTTCTCTTGGTTAAGTTATTTAATTTCTACACCTATAAGACAGCAATAATCCTCTGTCTGAGAATGTCATGAGAACAAGATGGGATAACACATGCACCTTGATTGTGGCGAATGATGGCTAAAACAAGTACTTATTTCCTTTTCCTACATGTGTCTTTTTTCTAACTATATTGTAATATTCTGAAGAACAGGGGCTATATTGTGCGTGTGGCATTTATTTCTATCTGTCTTAGGATCTAGTACAATGACTTTCAAACTATTTTAATTGTAACCCATAATAAGAAAAATGCAGTTGTATCATATCACAGTCTTATCTCACATATAAAATAACTTTACATATGTATCTACACATAAATGGACATATATATTTAAACATATAGTCACATATATATGAACTCACATGATTGAAAGAAGTTTCATAAAATAATTTTACTATGTGTGGTGCAATCTGCTACATTATATTGTTTTATTCTACTCTATGTTAATAAAAATCCAGTTGCTACCCACAAAATTGATTTCACTAATAGGTTTGACTGTGAGTTTGTTTAAAGGTGAAGGCCACTGGAATATCACATTGTAGGTACCACATACTTTTTGAATATGTACTTATGACATGGAAATTTTCTTCATAGACTCCTCTCCCAGTTTCCCTCATATTCTCCCTGCCAAAAAGGATCAGACTCTCACTTGGTAACTTGGATACTGGGTCATTCTGTGTTTGATATTTGTCCTTTTCTATAAACCACACAGCATAAATATGCTGTGGGTTCTCTCATCCCACTTAAAATTTCAGCCAGTGTTGTTATATAGTGGCCTTGTGCTGGCATATGCTACTGTGCCAGTGTATATAGTTACATAAACCCTTCGGGGTTATGGGTCAGTACTGAGCACTAGGTCCTTCTTAAATACACTTGGCTTTTTTCACCCTAGAGCTATTATTGACTTCCTGCTTCTCACCTGGTAGGGAGATCCAAGATGGTGGACTAGAGGGAGGCTGCATTCCTTGTCACTCCGTAACTCAGGATTTGAACAGAGGAGAATCTGTTTCTCCATGAAGCAGTCTTTAATCCTCATTGATCCCCTGCTGTTTACCACATCTGTCTACCTCGATCACCTGCAGTCTACCAGCCTAGCAACTACATTTGAGTGCAGATTGCTCACTGACCACCGCCTATCATCCATCACTTGCCTGTTTGCCTGCCTCTCGCCTGCCTTTCACCTACCCATCTCCCACCAACTGAGGTTCATCTGCCTATCGTCCGCCAGTAGCCTGCAGAGCCTGCAGACCATCAGTGGTTCGCCAGCTGCCTGTTGTTGCCTGGAAGTTCACCATCACAGTACCTGCAGGTTTGGTTACACGTGGCTGCCGCCATTTTGGGGAAAAAAAAGCCAGGAGCTGCAGGACCCCTGGCCCAACTGACAGCACCCTGCCTCCAGGACCCCTGGCTCACCTGGTATATGTTACTATTTTACAGTTTTGGACTGGCATGGAGTAAACATTTTTTTCCTTTTTACCTTCACCTCAAATTGAGATTTGATGAGTATTCCTTCAATAAAGAAGGAAGCATAAGAGAGAAGTGCTACCATATTGGGCCTGCATATTCTTTCTTTACACATCATCCTGGGCATATGAGACATCTTCCCATTTCCAATGACTAGACTCCCAGGAAAATCTGAGTTTCTCTCCAGAGTTCATCTAAAACCGATCAATGTCTCCAAATGAAACTACTTCCTAAACCTTCTGCCTGAGGCTTTGCAAGTACAAAGTGAGAAAGAAAGTGTTTCAGGCATGCCCACTAATCTCTCCCACACACTTTCAAGAGTTCTGCTCTTATAAAATTATAGCCTCTGGCAGGGCGGACCCTGGCACTATACTGAAAAATGATTGGACTAACTGAAATTAAAGCAATATGTGCCTAGAAATTAACTGCTTCTTGCTGTTCTGTAGAAATATGTAGAAAATTACTGCCTGCCTGTCCTGTACTCAGTGAGGTGTATCAATGGCCAAAGGAAGCATGGGCCACAAACAATAAATAAAGTTTTGCTGCAAATTTGAAATAGGTTCATTTTGATACCAGAAGAAGAAGGTAATGCAAAATGTACAATCTTAGAACCAGGCATTCATACATACCCTCAAATCATGTAAAACAAACTAAGCATATTTTATTATTTATATGTTTCTTGGTATCTATCACACATAACCAAAACAATATTATAAAGAAAGTTTTTTCTCAACATCCTAAAGATCTATGAAAATTTAATCAAACTTAAGTCAACAGGATAGAAATATTTGGAAAAGAGCTTAACCAAATGTAATTATGCTCTTGAACATCATTTATTTTCCTTTCATTCTGTTTCTATTTCTTGCTTAGAACATAGTAGGTATTCTATGAATGTTAGTTACCTTGAAAGGGACAATTAGTGTCAATTTGAGCCTCTACAAAAAAGAATCAGGAGGAGAGGCACTGGCATTTTATCAGCATTGATGGAGGCTCTTCAGTGTGTCAATTCTTTGCTTACAAGGTAATACAACAAAGAATAAAGCCAATGTTGCTTACTCCCCAATAAACGTCTGTTTATTTAATAAGGATCGTAAATATAAACAGTTAATTGCATTGAGACATGGTAACTGTTCTTATGGAACTAAAAAAGATCTGTGGCAACATACTGGAAGAATGATAACAAAATCAGGGAGTACTTAATAGAAGGAAAGGCATTTGGGTTAAGCCTTACAATGTACTTACAATGTACATTTCCCCCCTTTTTGTATCATGCAGAAGTGTAATGTTTAACAATAAGGCACTCTATATCCTCTGAACCTCAGTCTTCTGATCTGTAGAGGAGAGAGAGAGTAATAGCGCCTACTTCATAGGGCTGTTGTATGGATATATTGAGATGATTCTTATATAGGGTTTTTGTGGGTATATCCTACCCACATTCCCTTACTTTTATTGCTTCAGTGAAGGCTAGCCTAACTTCTAACCTATACTTTTTGCTTGGGGGCTGACTTTGCCTTGTCTGCCTCTCAGGGTTTGCTTAGCCTCCCACATGGAACCAGACATAATTAAAGAATCAACATCTCACAGAAGCAACTGTCAGTCAATGACTGATGGGAGTTGTGGCATTAATACTGCAGCTCCTTTGACCCTTAAATAGGATAAGTCTGAGGCATATGTTTTAAACAGTTTCCAAGGGTCTGTTTACAGGATCAAGCTTCAGTTGCCCACAGTGGTAGCTAGCTTTATAATGTACTTTTTACCAGCTGTCATCCCTTTCTTATACCATGTTCCTACTCCCTAAAAATGCTCCTTGCACCTTCCCAATAAACTACTAACACTTGAATCCTTGTTTCAGGCTCTTGTTCGGGAAAACCCACGCACTGATCACGACAATGATAACAGTGCCTAGCACATGGAAAAATAGTAAGTGGTGAGTGAATGCTGAGTGTAAGAAGACCAACACATTGTTTCCATCTGATTAGCTAGCTCATACAGCCCTTTAGCTGCCTCCAGGCTAAAGCTCATGAAAAACCAGACACAGAACAGCAAACCAGGCCAAACTGTACTTTGCCAAATTGCTGGAGGTCCGTTATCAGCATGTGTGCAAGACTACTTGTGAATAACGCAAAGTGTTAGCTCTCTACTTTGCCTTTCCTCATTCCTCATTTTGAAGACTTTTGTGCATTACATACTCCAACAGAAAATATCACTATCATTTTTGGTTTCTTTGCTAATATTTAGGAAAACGGATGCTGACTGGATTTTATCATTCATCTTTGTTCACACCATCCATGAGAGTAGGCAATAAATGGAATGAAAATGATAGCGTCCTAGAACTGAAGAGAACTTACAATTCATTTAGTCCTAACCTGCCATTTATAAGTAGAAAAACTTTGATTCAGAAAGGTAAATGATTTCCCATGACAACATGACCAGTAAATGTATTCTGTGATTATTTCACTAGGACTCAGGCAGGTAGTGAAGTCATATATGCCAGGATACTGTTTTTTATTTCCCTTCTGTCACCATCTGCATCCCCATTGTTCCTCTGCTTTTCTTTCTTTTAAGGTGATTAATCTGTGAGAGTTTCCCTTTCCTCCATCATATCTATTTTCAGAAAAGGATCTACAATCTTGCATAATTAAAATTATTGGAAAGAGCATTCACTATGACACATATCAAGGATATTTTTATTTTAGTAGGAATCTCTTAAACTAAAGAGATCATACATTTCAGAAATTCACTAGTAGGAAAGGGAAGTAAGAGAGGTGCATATGATTCTTCTTCACATGCCTGAAAGTTCTCAATTTGTTACATTCTTCTCAGAGTATGTTGTCCAACACTATGTATAATATGCTTAAATAGCACTGTTATGAAATATTGTGGATAAAGAGATATTTAATACAATAACCCAAGATATAACAAAGGGATCTGCAATGGGGCAACCATTTCCAGCTCACCTTCCAATTAGGAAGTGACATTTCCCATGAAATAAGTTTCTAATGTCTAGAAAATAGGAATCCCAAAGAGCAAGTCCACCAAAAAGAATCCATACACCTTTAGTATATGATAGACCTTGGGTAACAGGAAGAAATGGGTTCTGGCAGAAAATGCACAGATCACAGACACAAAAGGCCCAAATTCCTAAATGGTCACTTATTATTATTAAGCTTGTTTTCTCATCTGGCAATTGGGGCTACTCAACTTTGCCCTCCTTACCTCAGAGGCATGCTGAAAGGGTGATATCAATTAAAAGGTAAGAATGTAAATTATATATATTGTTGTATATAAGTTGACATGGAGGGAATATATTTGTCCTGTTTTCTAAAGCAACTTCTTAAGTACTTTGATGATATATCTAGACTAGTGAATTATGTTATTAAGATTTATTTGTGTCATAAAACAATACAACACTCAAAACTGGAACTATACACAGGGGAAAATATATTCTGTGACAATCACTTTTGAATATCTCCATTGTCTAAGTGGAAACTGTCTCCTATTTTGTACAGTTTGAAAAGGTGTTAATAAACCACCAATTGTTACCATAGCCAGTAAATAGTTTTTGTTATGAATTTCAAATATCTCTCTCAAAATTCAGATGAGAATTGCGGTGTGGGTAAAAATCCTAGAATTTTTAAATTGGAGTGAAACTGTTAAACTGCTACTGTTCATTAAATGAGATACTGAGTGGTTGGGTGACCTTCCTACAGTCAATAACTATGCTTTATTTGGGGTTCCCCCATAAACAACTATGAGTCAAGGATGAAAGGAAGTGGGACAAAGAAGGGCAGAAAGCAAATGTAGTACGTGCTATTAAGGCAGATGCAATGTGGGAAGGATCTGGAGTTTTTCTATTATCACTGTTTAAGGGCTGCTCCCAAGAGGCAGTGAAAGCCCAGAAATTCCAGTCTGCTGCACTGGCAGTGTCATGAGAACTTGCAGTAAGAGAATGTTCTCAAACATTCTCAGAAGATGCAGGTGCTGACAGTTGGAAGTCAGGATATCATACCCTCATGTATTTATTAAGAGTGAGGAGATATGGGCAGGGCATCTGCTACATACTATGAATGCTGAGCAGGACTGAAATTTAGATCTTTAGATACATAGTCCAGGCGATATACACTTTAGTACACTGCCTTCTGTTATATTCACTCCTGTTGTTCTTGGAAGAAATCAGGCAATGCTTAAACAATTAAAAAAAGCAGTAGATATTGAAAAATAAGGAGTGATTGTTATGGATTGGTATTAGCTTGATGTTCTAAAGCACTTGATCTCAAAAGTGACATTAGATCAGTCAGACTTTTGGAGAATTTATCACTTAATTGCAACAAACAAGTCTGTGGTTACTTTATCAACTAAGGAGAGTATATTTTGTTTTTTTAAAGAAAGTTGCACCTATATAAGAATATGCTTCTAGAAATTCAACAAAGATTCAACTGTACTTTAGGGATATTCACAAAAACATTCCTACCAATATAACTGTTCTTACTATTAAGATTGTCACAGGCCACCTCACTAATCCTAGCTTCCCCATTGTTTATAAGGAAAATTCATAATTTATATTCTTCATCTCTACAAAGAAATAGTAGAGATGTGTGGATTTATACCACCTAACTTATCATGTCTCAGTCTTTTTTCTGTAGGGATTGTAGATGATATGGCAACCCAAGCTCAATTTGATTAAAAGTCATGCACATGGATCATATAGCAACTTCATAACAAATAACAAAAAAGAGGATGCTGTTTTTATTACCAAGTTAAATATTAATCCTCCTGCAATGAGCAACTTGAGTGATTTTTTTTTTAGTATTTTAATCATTAGTGGCCCTATCATCATTTACAAAGAAGTGGGGTTTCTTTGCAGGTATGAATCCCTGTCCTAAACAAAGTTAGAACACACATCTGATTTGAATTAATAGCTAACCATCCTGGCATAAAGGCATCACTTCTGGCACCTACCCAAGTCATGCAAACAGAGTGAACACTGCTTTGTGGTTAGAGAAGTGTTGCTCACCAATTGCTGGTAGTCCAAGCACATCCTGGCTTTATCTCCTTTTGATGAGTCCAGGAAGCCGCATAGAAATGGTATGTGAGAAGAAAGTTGTACTTTCTACCGTTCATGTTTTTCTGACTCATTCAGGAAGTTCAGGCAGATGTTTACTCTTGAGGATAGCAGGTATGAATGCTTCCTTCCTCTTCATCAAGTGTAAGACCAGGGGGAGGGGTTATTGGGCAAGAAAATACTGTATCTCTTTTTTTTTATCAACACAAAAGTTTTTTATGAAGCACTTGTATTGCTACTCCATGGCACATCACTTGTGAATTAAAATGATTCCTGCCTTGAATAGGCTTTCTGTCCAAGTAATGTCTTCCTACAAACAAATTTGCCATTTCTTTCAAAGTAATAATTAAACAGAAAAATTATTTGCCCAGTATTTAAAAAAAAGTACACTGAAAAGTGTGCATACCTAAACAGTGATATTGAAAGAAAATGTATGTGTAATGTAATCATATTATCCTTCTGTAACAAAAACCTGTCTATCCTTTCCTCTGCAAATATTTTGCTACCAAGGTCAGTAAACTCTTCCATATACCCTCCATTCCAGTAGTTTCCACCACTTTCTGCCCTTCATTTTAGGGATGTAATGATATAGGAGTAATATAACACGATTATTAATCTGTTAAATTCTAGTTCTTTTTGTCTTTTAACTTACTTTGTAATATCTTGATACCAAACTTATTCAGATATTCTTTTCATTAAAGGCATTCTTTACTCAAGAATCCATTTGAAGTTCAAATTTCTTTTCTATAGTTTTAAGTTATTCAATGTGTTGTCCCTTTCTGTCCAAACCAGATCCCCTCTGCACATTAATAAAATAACTTTTTCAAGATTCCCCATTCAATCATTCATTTAAAAATAGATTTTGAGAAATTAAAGCTAGCTAACATGTAGAAATCAGAGAAATAAGGTAGGGCAAGGTTATATTGTTCTTATGAATAATATTAAAGCATTTTTTGTAATCCTAAAAGGAATAAAAAACTATTGAAGAGTTTGGAGCAGTGGAGTAACATGATCATTTTTTTCTTTCTTTTTTATTTCTATTTATTTATTTTTTGTACATAAATGGGGTACAACTTTTCATTTTTATGGTTGTACACAATGTAGATTCACACCATTCTGTAATCAAACACATACATAGGGTAATACTGTCTCAGTCTACTATCTTTCCTTCCCCCACCTGCTCCCACCCCATTTTCCTCTACACCATCCAAAGTTCCTCCATTCTTCTCTTGTCACCCCCACCACTCCTCCCCCACCCCGTTATCTATCATCATCTTATCAGAGAAAACATTTGGTCTTTGATTTTTTGGGCTTGGCTTATTTCACTTAGCATGATATTCTCCAACTCCATCAATTTACCAGCAAATGCCATAATCTTATTGTTCTTTATGGTTGAGTAATATTTCATTGTGTAGATATACCACAATTTCTCTATCCATTCATCTATTGAAGGTCATCTAGGTTGGTTCCACAATCTAGCTCTTGTGAATTGAGAATCTATGAACATTGATGTGGCTGCATCACTGTAGTATGCTGATTTTAAGCCCTTTGGGCATAAACTGAGGAGTGGGATAGCTGGGTCAAATGATGGGTCCATTCCAAGTTTTTTGGGGAATGTCCATACTGCTTTCTAGAGTGGCTACACGAATTTGCAACTCTTCCAGCAATGTATGAGTGTGACTTTTTCCCCACATCCATGCCAAAATTTATTATTGCCTGTGTTCTTGATAATAGCCATTCTAATTGGAGTTAGATGAAATCTTGGGGTGGTTTTAATTTGCATCTCTCTAATTACTAGAAATGATAAGCACTTGTTCATGTATTTGTTGATCACCTGTATATGTTCTTCTGTGAAGTGTCTGCCCAGTTCCCTAGCCCACTTATTGATTGGGTTCTTTGTGTTTTTGGTGTAAAGTTTTTAAGTTCTTTATAAATTTTGGAGATCAGTGCTCTGTCTGAAGTATGTGTGGAAAAGATTTTCCCTGATTCTGTAGGCTCTTTTTTCACATCACTGATTGTTTTCTTTGCTGAGAAAAATCTTTTTAGTTTGAATCTGTCCCATTTATTGATTCTTGCTTTGATTTCCTGTGCTCTGGGGGTCTTGTTAAGGAAATCTGGTCCTAAGCCAACGTGATGAAGATTCGGGTCTACTTTCTCTTCTATTAGGTGCAGGGTCTCAGGTCTAATTCCTAGATCCTTGATCCATTTTGAGTCGAGTTTTGTACAGGGTGAGAGATAGGGGTTTAATTTCATTTTACTGCATATGGATTTCCAGTTTTGCCAGCACCATTTGTTGAAGAGGCTGTCTTTTCTCCATTGCATGTTTTTGGCACCTCTGTCAAGTATGAGATACCTGTATTTATGTGGGTTTGTCTCTGTGTCTTCTAGTCTGTACCATTGGGCTACCTGTCTACTTTGGTGCCAATACCATGCCATTTTTGTTACTATTGCTCTACAGTAGAGTTTAAGGTCTGGTATTGTGATACCTCCTGCATCATTCTTCTCAGGATTGCTTTGCCTCTTCTGGGTCTCTTGTTCTTCCAGATGAATTTCGTGATTGCTTTCTCTATTTCTATTAGGAATGTCATTGAGATTTTAATTGGAATTGCATTGAATCTGTATAGTGGCTTTGGTCATATGGTCATATCGACAATATTAATTCTGCCTATCCACGAACATGGGAGATCTTTCCATCTTCTAAGGTTTTTATTAATTTATTTCCTTAGTGTTCTGTAGTTCTCATTGTAGAGGTCTTTCACCTCTTTCGTTAGATTGATTCCCAAGTTTTATTTTTTTTGAGGCTATTGTGAACAGAGTTGTTTTCCTCGTTTCTCTTTCAGATGATTCATCACTTATATATATAAATGAATTAGATTTATGTGTGTTTATTTTATATCCTGCTATTTTGCTGAATTCGTTTATTAGATCTAGAAGTTTCCTGGTGGAGTTTTTGGATCTTCTAAATATAGAATCATGTCATTGGCAAATAGTGTCAGCTCGAGTTCTTCTTTTCCTATTTGTATTCGTTTAATTTCTGTGGTCTGTCTAATTGCTCTGGCTAGTATTTCAAGCACAACGTTGGACAGAAGTGGTGATAGTGGGCATCCCTGTGTTGTTCCAGTTTTTAAAGGGAATGCTTTCAGTTTTTCTCCATTAAGAATAACATGATCATTTTACAGAAAGATTTGACTGCATTTTAGAAACTTGAAAAGATGGATTATCTGTTGCCAGCTCTATATCACTTTTTTTCTATCACAGAAGAAAGGATAGAACTAAAGTTCTCCACACACTCTTCTACTTATTATTTACATTACATTTGGCAAATGAGAGGCAGTACTTCATGATTCTGAAAATGAAAAAGAAGGCAAAGTCACTATTCTCTTGAAGCAGTTACAGTAAGACCAAAGATAGAAAATGGAGCATTCACAGTACCTTCCTGGTGAGCTACTGAGAGCCACCAACTTAGGCATAACATTTCCTATTTTCAATGTCAGCTTCCTTATCCTTTGCACTGAGGTTTCCTTCAATAGAGATAGAGAACCATTTCCTACATTAATCCCATTATTACTGGCATAAGTAGAGTGTCTTCTCTTTCTCTAACATTACCCTGATTGATGAAAAGAAGTAAAAAAATAAGGTTGAGGGACCTGTTAGGCAGTTGCAGCTAACATTCAATTGAGAGATCAGAGAAATGTGAATCTGTTTAACGTTAATAGTGGTTGTAGAGTAATAGTGAGAGATCTCTGGGCATGGAATGGACTGGGCTTTCAGGTTGAATGGATGGTATGTTGAGGAAGAAATCTCAGATGATTTTCAGGTTTCTGACATTAGTAGATGTAGATGGCACTGCCATTCACTGAAATGGGGAACAGAGGAGGAGAAGCATGTTTGGAGGAGAGTTGATGATAATTTTATTAGTCTTATTTGAGGTGCCCATAAAAGTGCAGATATCTGATAGGTAGTAGGTCCAAGTCTGAAGTCAAAAAAACTTGAGCTATGGACTTCACATGAAGAGTCAAGAGTTGTGTTTATGGGCATGCTTGCACATGAGAAAGGACAGCACAAAAGAAGAAACCCAAGTAGAGCCCTGCAAAGAACAATTACTAATGTACTATAGAAGAACAGTCCACAAAGGACATGGAGAAAGAGTAGTTACAGAAATAATTACCCAGAATCCTCACAAGGAAGGATAAGATTGGAACCTTTGGCCAGGTGGGAAGCACAGACACATATGAAGAAAAATGATACACAGAGAAAAGGAGTAGAGGGAATATAGATTTGATGGCCAGAACATGAACTAATCCAAGTCTAATGTCTATATTTTCTAGGAAGAAAGGTGCAGAGAGTGGGAAAAGCAGGTGATTAGGTCAAAGGTTCAAGGAGCATGGAAAAGATTTAGAAAAAAAAGATTTTGGGAGGAATGGGATAGAAGAATTACTGGAAAAGGAAAAAAGGACAGAGATGTCTGTCTCAGTTGCACCAGTTACAAGCTGTGAGATCTTGCAAACTCTTTTATTCCATTCTAAATATCCTTATCCTCCTCATAGCTAAGTAGATGAGAGAGCAAGGCTACATTATCTCCAAGGTCTTTTGTTGGAGTCCTATGGTGACAGTCTCCTTTCCATCTATCCAGATGATAGCCACCCTTCAAGGCCAAGGGCAAGTTTTATATGATCATAGAAGAATTTCCAAAAGTACTGCCTTTAGGACTCATCCATAGCTTAAACTCCTAGAGCACATTTTCTGCCACACTATTGTCTGTACATAATTGTATGCATTTGAAAATAATTAAATAATTATTTTAATTTTTACTCAAAGACATTTAAGCATATAATTTCAGTACTAAAAGGCTTATAATAATAACAAGAGCAGCAAGAACCCTGCTGTCCTTTTCCCATGTAACTGTGCTATTCTATGGAGGCAACCCTAGACAAGACTTAGGTATTTTTTTTTTATATTTGCCTTAGTATTTCTAAGTCACACAATGTCCCTTACTTCTCTGACCTCTATATCTCTCTCTCCTTTAATCAGTTTTCTCTCGTCATAGTGGCTTCTATGCCTTTCCTCAAACACAAGAAGCATGGTGTTCACCAAATATAGCAGGCAGGCTGCTTTCCTGAACATACCATAATGCCTTTGTACTGTCTTTTTCCTGTGCCGAGAATACTTTTACTATACTGCATGCAGGATTCATATTCAGGTCTTTCCACACAAATCACTATCTCAATGAAAACTTTCTTCTCTAGTTAAAATGGCTACTGGAAATGCTTCATATCTCTTTCATTCATTAGTGTTCAATACACCCCACATGTTATGTATTATATATTTTATATATGATTAATCTGTTTCCTTTACCCATGTGTAAGTTTCATGAGGGCAGGAATCTTCTTCTGGGTCATTACTTGCAGCCTCCATGCCTAGAATTGTACTAGGTACATCACAGGTACTTAACAATATCTGTTATTTGAATAATGCCTCTATTTTCTATTTATTATACTTATTTATTTCTATTTTTAGTTTTTATTGGTGCATTGTAATTATACATAATAGTGGGATTCACTGTGATTTTCACATATGCACATAGCATAACTTGGTCTGTTCCATTCCCTGTAAATTTCTTCTAGAACTTTTAAGTGGTATTTGAATTCTCAATTCTTTTCAAGCTTTATACTTTCCCTATTTAGTCACTAATATTTAAATAAAGATGATTTTTATATGACTATGTAAACAGTGGTCACTGCTAAACCAATGAGGACACTCAGGTTCAGGCTCTGGGATAGAATGTAGAAGAAATAAGGCCAAAGGTACAAATAGGATTCATATACCATTCACAGAACTATATAACAGTAAGCTCTTAGATGTGGGATTTCATACAACAATAAGCTCTTACAGACGGTAGAAGAAGTGTCCTCTGGAGGATTTCCTCTCAATAACTGCTCTTCTCAGTCATCTGTCTCTGATGCCTGAATTGTTTGCATAGACCACTTACTTTTTTTGTGTAATGCATGGCCTTTCCTCCTGATCATCTTTGGAAAAAATCGATACATGTGGGAAAGGTGACTCATTTGTCCAACAATTTCTCAGGGTGAATTATATTCCCAGAAGACACAAAGCAGTAGTGTCAGATTGGGATTGCAGTTACTAAAATGGAGGAAATGAAGAATTGAAAAGAGGCAAAATTAGTAAATAAGTATCTCAATTGTGTGCTGGTGTTGGGAGAGGTAGCAACATGAAGATGAACATAAATCACCAAATAGAATTTACATTCCTGTCACAGAACTACATAACTATAACCTCTTAGCATTAGAGGTGCCTAGAGAGTACAGTGACCAAGTACTTCCATCTATAGATGGGGAAACTGAGACCTCATTGAGTCTAATTTCACATAGGTGATTAATGGTAGATTTGGTTCCAGAATCTGATTTTTCATTTATCCAGTCTGCTTCTGAATATTCAATATTGTCTCATGTACCCTTTCTTTAATAAACACTATAAATTATTTGGGGGCAAATCTATCCCTTTTTTTAAATGAATCCTAGTATAGTTCACCCTTGCAGAGAGTCCCTTCTTTCTGCCAGTTTTTATTTTTAAGAGATTAAATAGAGGCTGTCAACTTTCAAATATATTCCTCTTACCAAACTCAAGGCAAAAGCTACCCTACCAACTGCAAACCTTTACTTGGAAAGCTACATAGTCTGCTACCATCCAGTCAACAGATGAATAGTTGCCAATAAATAATGGTCTTTTCAGCATTCAAGTCCTGAGCTTGCATCATCTGACAGTGATTTTTGTCCATCATTCTTGGTTTTCAACACTGTAATTGTTCTCAAGCCATTTATTTAATGTCATGTAAATGTGTACATGATTGTCATCACATATTAATCTATTGGGTAGAATGGCATTAAGCTTTTACACAAAATAAATGAGGTCCCTTAATTTGCATTGTTCTTGCTTCTTGAAATGTATTTATTAAAATAATATCCACTTACCAAGTTTGGACTTCTTTTTATAAACCAGTAATGATTTGTTAATCATTCTACATTTCTAATGCTAGTTTCCTTAAACACTCTTCCACAATCACTTCCTGTTTTAAGATAAATTTTCTGATTTCTAAACCTTTGAATTCACTTTTGATCTTTTTTAATATGGTAAATTCTAGTCTTTTCCCATAATATATTATTCTGTCATATACTGTTTGGCTTTGTACTATATTCCAGTTTCATAGATCAGACACCACATTTACCTCCTAGGTGGCAAAACGAGGGATCAGGTAGTATAGGGAAGGGCTACACAGATAAAAATGAAGGCCAAGCTACTAAATAAACCAAATCAAATAGTGAAGTTAGAGAATCCTGGGTCAAAGTAAAGGAGAAGGAACTGGAGCTAACTTAGGAAGACTATTGGACAGCATGTGCTGTTACAGCAAGGAATGCAAACAGCAGTGCTTGATAGAGTTTTCTTGTCCTAAGGACCCTAGGACCAAGGTAGAATGTGGCAAATGCACAGAAGACTCCAGATAGGACAACCAATGGAAACCAAAACAGAACCCTAGACATCAAATGGCAAAACTTGCAATTATTGAAGAAAAGCCTGAAGCCAAGAGTATGGAACTTTGATCCAAGGTAAGAGTAGGACACAAGCTCAAGAAACACGGAACATCCATGTTCATAATCTGGGATCCTTAACTTGTCCCTGACTTAAGAGCATCTCTGTTATAACTTCAAAGTGCCCATGCTTGACTGAGTCTGTAGGTCAGTGTTAGGAGTCTCGACCTGTGAAACCTGGAAGACTGTTGAAAATAGCATTGGTCTGACCGGATTATGAGTTAATAAAGGATTCTCAGCCAGATGCTCTTTAACTTTCCTCAGTGCATTCTTTCACTTTCACTGATGTAATTCATCCGGATTTCATTGTTTATTGACACATAATGGCTGCATAGGGTTAATTATCTTCCCCAAAGTAAATAAAAATCTCTTAATGTCTTTTGCAGAAAAGAAAGTGATTCTGAAGTCCCAGGTGTGACTTCAGGGTTTTGTTTTTCTGGCAATTCTACAGTAAAACTTCTCAATGGCAGATTCCCTGTGTGAGAAACTTTGCTTTTTATGCTCTCTTGGTAACCATAAATCCTTCAATTTGAAGTCTTCAAAAAGGACATCTAGATGGATAAAAATTGTCATTGTAACTACACATTTTGTATATTGTCTATAAAGAGGTACTCATATTTTATTTTTCCTTTTTACCTCTCTTAGCCTGATGCTTAGTGAAATGTCTAGATCGTTAGAGATGGAAGGACTTGTAGAGCTTAAAGAGTCTTTATCAATGATTTTTAGCCTTTTCTGAGTCAGGGAACATTTTCAGAACTTGGTCCTTATTTAAAAATGCACATACACAATGGAATATTATTCAGCCATAAAGAAGAATAAAATTATGGCATTTGTAGGTAAATGGATGATGTTGGAGACTGTTATGCTAAGTGAGATTAGCCAATCCCAAAAATCCAAAGGCCGAATGGTCTCTCTGATAAATGAATGATGATGCATAATGCGGGGTGGAAGGGTGGCAAGAATGGAGGAATAGCAAAGAGGGAAGGGAGGGGTGGGGTCGGGGTCAGGGGGTAAGAATAATAACAGAATGTGTGACAGACATCATTGCCCTGTGTACATGTATGAATGCACAGATGGTGTGACTATACTTTGTGTACAACCAGAGAAACAATAGCTGTACTTCATTTGTGTTCAATGAATCAATAAGTAAATAAATAAAATTTAAAAAAGAAAAAAAATGCACATCCAGATATCACATTTATAAAAACTTTCAGGAGCTTCAGAGAATCACTGGTAACTATCCATTGCCATCATGTTAAAGATATCTGCCTGGGTCAAATGGATCAAGTGAAGATGACCCACAAGGGTTAAAGTTGTTTGAAATTCTTAACCTCCACAGCTGGTGAGCTGCTTCCCCTCTATGTTCCCATGTCGCCCTGGGCATAGCCCCATATTTTTTTCCTAACACATAGCACTGGCCCTTTCTCTCACTGTAGTGTGAGCATCTTGAGGCTAAAATCTACATCTGTACTTTTACAATGCCAGCACACACAAAGCTTGGTAAACAGAAGGCTTGATAAGTGTTTAATAGACATCCATAACCCAGGTCCATAAATTAGTGCTGGACTCTTTCACAATTGGAGGTTATTACTTCCTTGTGTGACCACTGGGTCCCCACTTGGGTCCCCACTGGCTTTCCAACTGTCCCCCCAAATTTAAGTTTCCTAATCATTCTGATTTTCAGTCTGTTCATCTTATAAGCAGAGATATTGACTTGCAGTATTGCCATCAAAGCAAAATGAATTTTGCATGTTGATCCCTATATATGTGTTAATTATTTTCTTATGCTCTAGCAATTAAACATTTGAGATGCAGTGTATATAGGAAAGACAACACTGTGTGGTCTGAGATTCCCAACTTCAAAGCCTTGTGGAAATTAACAGCACTGAGATTAGCGAGAAAGAAAATCTATCTTGTAGATGTCTCTTGCAGGTTTCTGAGACAAGCGTCAAAACCAGGCTAAGATTAGAATTGAATCCCAGAGGCTCTATTTCATATCCCTCATTCTTTCTGTTGGCCAGAATTCTCCCTGAGCTTTTCGTCACGACTGTTTC
Source organism: Glaucomys volans (assembly GCA_020662805.1). Classification (NCBI taxonomy): domain Eukaryota; kingdom Metazoa; phylum Chordata; class Mammalia; order Rodentia; family Sciuridae; genus Glaucomys; species Glaucomys volans. Next base: position 351,553 of record JAJEJO010047615.1, read on the forward strand.
TGTATTTGTCCTCCTGCTTATAACCCTCACCTTATTGATGTAAGCAGAAGAAAAACAACAATAAGAACAGTTGACATTTACGTAGCATTCAAAAGTTTCCTATCTCCTGCATGACTTTTTTTTAAAGGACTCCTCTAAAGCAGCAGTGAGAAAGTGAAGCAGCAGGAATAGCTATTAGGTTAGGTGTGTGGGAGAGGTACCTTCCCCCACAATTTCTCATCATATTAATTGATTCAAATGATAGCTTTTGCTCCCTCTGTACCATTCATCACAGATTTGTGGGGCTGGGAATGCTGAAACAGAGTGACAGCCAATCAGATGCTTCTGCCTGTGGATTTCAGCATCTGTGACTCATCAGCAACCAATTAGATTCTTTCAGTCAGGGAAATCTCTCCTTACCAGGGTAGAAACAAGCTCTGCACTCTGTTGACCTTTACATCAGTGACTCCTGTTTCTGATCAGGATGATGGGGCCTGGAAGCCCCACCCTGTCACATGAAAAGAACACCTTTTTATTTTTATTTTTGTGTTTCTATGCAAAGGGCTTATAGTATTTTGTCCTGTTTGTGCTATAGTCTTTTTGCCTCAGAGTAGGCTCTGAGCTGTCTCAGAAATCCTAATTGCTCTTTGTGGGGCAGATTTGTTGGTTTCCTTTTTCTCTGAGGAGTCCACAGCTATTTCACAGAGTTTAAAGCTAGGACCCACCGTGTCTTTCAGTAGAGGTTTATTTGCTCACTCCTTTCGAGACTGCAAAACCCCCATCTACTCTGTGGCCTGGGTTGAATGAGGTAACTGAGATTTTTGTATAAAACACTAGTATCGTAACCACCATCCTAAGATCTGTGGATTTGAGATGGACTCCAGTATTCTTGTCTGCTGCTTCTTTCTCTCTTACTGTGATATAGGAGTGTGGGTGTGTGTGTGTGTGTGTGTGTGTGTGTGGGAGGGAATGTCAAAGATACAGAGAGACACTGTCTCTAATCCTAAACTATACTGATACACATTTTCCTTGTCAGAGAATCAAAACCAGGGACCTTACTGCAGAATTTAGTGTTTTCTAGAATTTTCCATTTTCCGGTACCTTGACCTACAGCTCCTTTTTCAACAGCCATGCATTTTGCAGTCCTAAAGTCAATGGAGAAAGTTCAAAAACAATCATGGTTCACAAAATTCTAGAAAATTTTACTGATGTCATGTGACTTACCTCATCCTGAACTTGTCTGATTCAAAGGCATCCAGATCAAATTCATACCTCATAGGAATGCCCCCAACTGCAGTATTTCTCAATGTTTCCCAATTTAGCCCTTTCCCATTACCATAATAATCAGGCCTGTCACTAGGAGAGAAAATAAATAGCTTATTTTTTCTGGCATAAGACTCCTAATTTGGAGATGCTGATCATATGGGCCCTTCCTACTGTCTCCTTGACATCTCTAGGCATTGAGACACTGCACTCTGCTATCCAAAATACTAAAAAGGATTCAGGAATTATTTATTTATTTATTTATTTATTTGTTTATTTATTTTTGGTACTGGGGATTGAACCCAGGGGCACTTAACCACTGAGCCACATCCCCAGTCCTTTTTAGATTTTATTTAGAGACAGGATCTCACTGAGTTGCTTAGGACTTCAATAAATTGCAGAGGCTGGTTTTGAACTTGTAATCCTCCTGCCTCAGCCTCCTGAGCTGCTGGAATTATAGGTGTGTGCCATGGCACCTTGCTAAGTTCCAGGATTTATATCTCCTTTTAGCTCCAAGGGTTCATTTGTACCCTTCCCCATTAAAGGCATCAGCAGTTCAGGTAAATCTAAAATCATATACATCTTGTGGATCACTTTACTTAGGATCAGTAAACATTTTTTGTGTGTGTGCAAGAAGCCAAATAGCAGATTTATTTTGGTTTTGTAGGCCATAAGGTCTCTGTTTCAACTACTCAACTCTGCTGCTGTAGTTCACAAGCAGCCACAGTCAACAACAAATTGGTATGGTTGTGTTCCAATTAAACTTCAAGGATACTGACATTTGAATACCATATAATAGTCACAAAATAGTTTCTTTTCATTTTTCAACCACTTAAATATGTAAAAATGTTCTTAGCTTGCAGGTTGTATGAAAATAGGCAGCAGACATCAGTTTTGGGACCCCCAAGGACAGTACTCAACAAGTCATAAGGATTACCTGGAGCACTCATTAGCATAAAGAGCTGTTTTATCTTCCATACCACAGATGTTCCTATTTTGTAGAGTTAAGATGGAGTCAGTTGATCTACTTAGTTAGCCAAAGTCTGGGTGAATTTGGATCATATTTTAAGAAACACTGCAGTAGGGAGAAAGACATAGGCAAGCCTTTCAAATAAATATAATTCAGGTTCTATTTAATCTTTGAAACAACGTATGGGCCCCTTAAGCATAAAGCCCAAATAGCTCTCAGTTCTTAATGGATATGCCTTCAAACCAACCTATTTTAAATGCACAGTCCTTTTCAAACCTTCTGAATCATGCCAGTCAGTGTCTTCACCATCTCCTAATATTTACATGCTTCTCTTTCCCCTGTGCCACTTTTCAGACATTTTTCCGAGATGGATGTTCTCCTTGTCTACCTCCACTGAATATTTCTCAGCCTTCAGGGTCTGGTTAAAGTATGAGTTCCTCCATGAATGTTATCTTTTCAATCCCCCCAGGCATAGGTTGCAGGACCAAATATTATAGTTTTAAACATAAATGTGCAAACTGTGGCATTCTCATATAATTTACTAAAATTGAAACTTGAACCTTTATTACAGCAAGAGACAAAAAATTTATATTAGATATTCACAATTACTGAGGCATTTCAATGTTTTAAACTAATTTAGAGTTTTGCCCCTTCTGTCCTCTCTCTGTGCAGTGACAGTTAATGGAATAGGGACTATATGGCTTTCAGGCATTAAGTGGTATGGGCATTTTGTCAGCAGGCACCTATTGCTGTCTACTGTCTTTTGCTGATGTGTAACTCTTTTCCTTTGAACTTGGGCAATGGCCCTTGATCTTGCCATGCCTAGGAAGATGTGTTTGTTGCTTTCCTGGACTGTGATTCTTAATCTGACTTTTCCATATCATGTCAGGCCCAATGGCATATTCTGTCCCATTGCCATCCCCCTCTTTATGTATGTGTGTGACATCCATGCCCTTTAGAAGAAAGGATGAAGGAAACATTTATGTGTTCTTTTACACCTGCTGTCCAAGGAAAGCAAGGATAGGAATACCCTCTCCAGCCCTTTTCACCCAGATTTAATCTGGCACAATTTCTACTTTGGCTGATGCACCATTCTGGTACAGGTTCTTCTTCCACATGAGGACTGCCACCCTTTCAATTTATGAGCTCCATCTGCAGAATTTTATGAATACCTTATACATACAAGGTATTTAATGTGTGTGTGTGTGTGTGTGTGTGTGTGTGTGTGTGTACACAGGGACTCTCCCAATCAAGGATGCCTGGGATTTCTGTAATCCATTCACCTGAATATAGAGTGGAGAGGGCACTGGGTCTCTGGTTAGGTATATTCTGAAGTTAGGTTCCAGGCAAAACATTGTTTGGGAAAAGGTTGTAAGATTTTTATGCAATCCCATAGTTTCAAAATGCAGTATTTTTTTCTTTTGTGATGGTTTTGCCACAGAGTCAGAAAAATAAATGGAAGTCAATGAAGATGATCTAAAAGTGACTGGTAGCTATACAGTAATGTAATATTTTCTCTGTGATAACTGTAAGCAGGCAGTTAAAGATAGGAAAACAGGATAAGGGGAAAAAAAACAAGGATTCTAAAGCCACAAACTAAGAACAAATAAACATTGGGGTCTGTATCTCTATAGACAATTAGCTTCCAGATTTTAAAATGTTTTAGAAAAATTAGATTTCTACTTTAGAATGAAAAGTGAATAGAAGCTAAATTAAGCAGCAATTAAAGTGATTAAGTTAATGGAGAAAGTTGCTCCTAGAATTTCATATTTCTTTAATGTTCTTTTTCATTGAATTGTGATACTTAAATCTCATATTTATATTTTGATAGTTACATTTTGATAGAAAAAGAATGATTGATGTTTCCATTTAGCACACCAATAAAAATGTTTACCTATTTATAATAAGGGATGACAAATTAGGACCCATAGGCAAAATGAGGCTTACCACCTGCCTTAGTAAATCAAGTATTAATTGCAACACAAGCAAACGAATCATTTACATATAGTCAAAGGCTGAAATGGCAGAGTTGAGTTGTTGCAACAGAGACTATATGGCACACTGTCTCAAAAGTTTACTGTATGACCCTATGCAGAAATAGTTTGTTGGTTCTTGATTTAATCCTCATCTAACAAAGGCAAATTATGTAAATTCACATATGACCAGAATAATAAAATCACAATTTATTACACTGGAAGCACTCAATTCTTTTTCCTGCTGCTAATCAAATAAGCTAATCAATAGGACAATATCATAATTTCCTTTTCATTTGTTAACTGATCATATTGAAAAGAGAAATCTTTAAAAATTGTCATTGAGTGAGAGACCTATAAAAATAGAAGGTAAGTCCTTGTTCCTCTTAATGAGTGCTCACTTGGCACCAGCACCTCTAATGATTCACCTTTTTCATAGAACATTCCAATTGCTCTCACTTGACTGGCATGATATGAATAATTTGTGTCAAAAATTCTAATCTTTTTCTTCTCTACAAATATCGTATTATGCTATCATTTGATTCTGTTTTCACTACACCTAAACCAGCAGTTTTTGACCCTAGCTGTACACAAAAATCATTTGCAGTTTTTAAAAAGTAGACCAATACATCAGTAAAATCTCTCCAGGTGATTCTAATGTAAAATCTTGGCTGAGAAATAGATTTAAACATAACTGAACTATGCTTAGGAGATGCATTTGATGATTTAGACATAACTTTCAGTATTTCCCAGAGTAAGTAAAACAATGTCAAATCTGGGGACTCACAGGATCATTTTCTAGTCCCTCCAATGACAAACTCAAAGGCTAGCCACAACACACTAATATGAAAATATAAATACCTAAGAAAAGAGTCAGGGAAATAACCAATTTGAAGTAAAAAGGAGAAAACCATGTCTGTATGTAAACAAGCTTCCTGGAAAATGGAAGGAGCCATGGTTGTGCGATTTCATCCAATATTTATGAATATTAAAAAAGCCCAAATTCAAGGTGTGGTTATTTTTTATTTGTTTTTAATCTTCAGTCACAACTTGGACACAACACTTCCCCAAGTGTGCCTCTCAAAGTCCTTGGGCACTACAGGCAGTTGTCAGATAACAGTCTCTAGTTTTTCTGTAAGCTGTGGTTGTAGCAACAAGGACTTAACTGCCCTGATTCAAGAGTTCTTGAAATCACTCATGCCATGGGTACCTGAAGCTTTCCTTTACGCATTTTCCTTTCCTATCTTTGTACTTCAGTGGTTCCATTCCAATGCTTCTCAATGTCTCTCTTTACCCAGATCTCATTCAAATTCACCTGGGGTTTCATGTTGTCAAACTTCTGGCTTACTTGCCAGAACCCTTCTCCCAGCCCTTCTTCCAACCCTTCTCCCTCCCAGCTCATTCTGGCATGCATTACCTTATCTCAAAGTGGTAAGTAGTTTTCTTCAGACCTTTAGACAGATTGGAAGTCAAGTTTCTTTTTTTTCATACTCTGAAGCTAGAATTTTCTATCCTATATACCTTGATTATGTTTTTCAATCTCCCTCTATGTAAGCTCCAAACTCATCTTCAATCTACAGGAATCTGTCTTGTAATTGATAGTGATATCTGGGCCAAAAACATCTTAATTACTTTCTATTATTTGAATAAATCTAAAATACAGAATGGATTTTTAACCTTACTAATGAATAAACATGTTAGCCCATACAGGTGAAATGTTAATTGCTTTTCTCAGTTAACATTTTGAATGACAGCCTGATAGAGGTGAGCTGTCAAATTTGGGCATGTCTCTGAAATATGGCTTCTTTACCCATTCAATCCCTCATTTTCCAAATGATCTAACTTGTCACAACAGCAGCTTTGAAAATTTTCATTCTTAAAGATGCAATATTTTTCTACAGAGCTGAGTTAATCTATTTAAGAAATTTTAATAAATCAAATACATATCTTTATTCATTTAATCCAGAATACCCAGCTCTTAAGACCTTGGTTGATGTTTCAGGAATTGTTAAAGGGCATGAAATTACTCACCTCTTATCTTTCCTATCATGTATATACAGACTCCAAGGTATATTATTTGCTTTGCTGTGTTTACTTGCTTCAGATGACATTAAACTAATTTATGACATCAGGACATACACGAAGTGGTAAGATGGCAGGAGAAATCAAGTATAATGAAGGATAAGTGTGTTTCTGGAGGATCATCCACAAAGGAGTTTAATTATATACAGATAATAGAAAGTTGACAGTAAGTTGTTATGTTCACCTGTTTATAAACCCTTGAAATACATGCCTTCCCTAACCATTGTAATTGTGGGTCCTACTGTTGAAAATGGAACCTTTGAATTCATGTGTTTATTAGTGAGAACTAAATATATATTACTTCAGGTGCAATTTGTCCCACATCTCACCTGTAACATATTTTCATGGCCATGTTGCATCACATTGTACTTAAACCAAAATGCATTAATGCTTCTTCCTCTGTACTTTCCCTAGGCTTTTCTTGCCATCTTGTTTTTGTGCAATTTTTGCATGGTTCCTGGTGCAATAACATTGCTGTATTCCTAACAAGTATCATTATAGGCCTCTAGTGGAAGTTCTTCTACTCTGTGCCCTTGCTACTCAACACATGGTCTGGAGAATCATAGCATCTACCGGACACTTGGTAGAAGTGCAGAACATCAACTCCCCTGCCCCAACCCCAGATAAACAGAATCAGAACTTGCATTTTAGTAAAATCACAATTCCCACATTAAAGCTGGAGACACAATGCCATCTACATTCTACCTTTTCCCTCCATCTTCTGCCTCTTGTTCAAGGGAAGACAACTTAAGATCCATTAGCATTTGAATTTGATTGGTTACTCCATTACTAGACATGATTTTTCAATGAGAATAGAGCAAAATAACTTCAGTCACATCTCCCATTCCATTTTTTTATGGGATGCTTTTTTCCAATGGCACAGGAGCAAGATAGCTTAGCTGTGTGATAATTAGAACCAGAGTTTCACTCATACTCCACCTATTATCTTATTGTATAATTTGGGCAGGGGTACTTTAATGATTTCTCGTAACAGACAAAAAATGAAGTAAATTTATGTTGAGACACGATATAGCAGAATGATTATGAGCATGAGCCCTGAATAAAGACTCCTGAACTCAGAGCCTGGCTCTGTCACTCATTAGCTACGTGACTTTCTGCAAATTGCTTAATTTCTGTATGCACAATGGGGCAGGGGTTATAGCAATACCTACTTCATGGGTCTCTAATAAGAATAAAGGATCTGTTGTAATTCTGTGTGTTATAGATGGTGTGACTCTACTTTGTGTACAACCAGAGAAACAATAGCTGTACTCCATTTGTGTTCAATGAATCAATAAGCAAATAAAAAAATAAAGGAGTTGATATGTAAAATGTACACAACCAGCACCTAGCACATAGTAATAATTAATATTTTAAAAACATATTTTTATTACTGGGTATTAAGAATTCTCTATTTCCAGGAGTACAAATTTAGAACTGTAATTTAGAACACCCTTAAGAAATTTCTGTGTTAACCTGGAAGCCAGGTGCTTGCAGGAACTGGAATACTGATGAGTACTGTTTTTATTTTAATAATTAGAAAAAATATATTTTTATTTATTTAATTTTAAATTTTATTTGTTCTGTTTAGATATACATGACAGTAGAGCACGTTTTGACATATTTATACAAACATGGATTATATCTTATAACAATGAAATTTATAGGGCAGTTCCAGATGTTAGAGTCAAGATCCTATAATTGACATCATGAATTACTTACTACAGTGGGTTAGATTTGTTTCACCACGAGATCACTGAATGTAGTGTAAACTCTAACCTACAATCTTGAAAGTATGTGTGTTGATATTCATAATTGGAACATGAGAGCATATTTAACCACCTTCCAGAAATCTTTATCTCACAGTACATGCTTCAGCAGTTGTGTGGTATGTGTTGATATCCAGTTTAGTACTGGTATTCTCATATTCCTGTATCCTGCCAACAACAACAGGTGAAAGCTACACGGCAAGGAGATAAATATGTTTGCAGAGAAAACACATCCATGCCACTGTCCTGAGCTTTCCATTATCCAGACTTTAAAGCACTACTTTCATCCTCCAGAGGGGTGGGCAGTTTCTTGTTCATGAGGAAATGCAACCTGTTCACCGAGGGTACAAAACCTGATCCATCTACAGTGCTGAAGGTCTCCACTCTCTTAAACAATAACCCACTCTTCTCAATTTACATTGTGGTTTTAATCTGATTAACTTTCAAACATAGAAACAGATTTTCAGTTCTATGAGTTCCATGTTAGCAGACTACTTTGTGAGTCCATCCTCATGCCAAATTTGGCAAATTGAGCAATAAAACAATGACAGCAACAAAATTATAAACCCATACTATGTATTTTATTCAAATCATGGGTTTATAGCAAAAATAGTTCTTTAGAGGCATAATTCTTCAAAATATAAAGGCATAACCCAGAGGTATACAGAACCTGGACCAAGTCCTCAAAGGAGGTTAATTCTATTTCCCTTGCCAGCAATTACTTGAGCCTTAGGTGAGCTCATCATATTGTCTTATTTTATCTGCTCAGTTTATTTTCCTGGTTATACCATCATTTGTTAATTTAAATGACTCAATGACTCTGCAAACTAGGTTTAAATAGGAATCCAACAGAATCATAGTTGTGGTGGACACTGTGTAGACCCAGCTGCTGTAAATGTCAGTATACAGCCTTGCACTCTCAATCCCTTCAGGATTACCTGAATTTCAGAGAGATGCCTCACTCAAGAAACACTTCTTCCGATGATGCCAGTGGTATCCCAGTAAATATTTTAAAATCAGTTTACTGATAAAACAAACAAGCTCTGATTTATAATCATTGCTGACTGATTTCTGATTTCCAAGATGTAAATATTCCCATTATTGCTGATGTCAAGGTGCTGACAAAACCAACTTCACTGAATGAAGAGTGCGAATTGATGCAAACGATTAGCTCATGAGAGCTGGTATGAGCTAAGTCCAGCACACTACTGCATGGTGGCTCATATCCAGAAAAATGATTCTGTGGGAGAAGAAAGGACTGGCTGATTCAGGACAACTTAGAAGGGAAGTTCCCAGTGTCAGGTCAGCTGAGGTTGTTATTAGGCTACCATCACAGCTCAACCTTCCCATTTACCCAACCTGCTTCCTTTTCTCTCCCTTACACAGGGGTTGGTCCCAAGAACACTCCTTAGTAAACATTCTACATGTTAAACTGTTGGCTTCTTGGGGAACTCACCCTGCAACAATAATTTTTTTAAAAATGTGTGTGCTGCCCATGATCCATTTCTGTTCTAAAGAAGAAATTTCTCAGGAGTCTATATTTTTGTAAAACAGAGAAACCAATTGACATATTAATACCAAGGCAACAGATTTGTAAAGATGACAATTGGAATTACAATTACAGATTTTTATAAGCTAACAAATTTTCATAGGACACAGCAATGCTCTCTAAAATTGGAGTGTCTTTTGAGACAGTAAGTCAGAAATAAATCTTAAAGGAAACTTTCATAAAGCAAAATACTGACTGCCTTTCTACAGCTGCAGGAAAGAAGGAACAATCTTATCCTTTTTGTGATAAAATTTATATCATAAACAGTTAGAATGGCTTGCTACATCAAGGTGGACCACTAATGTATGTGAATAAACATCATATAGAAAAAATCAGGTGGGAGTAGACCAAAACTTACAATATGAAAAGAAAGAGCAGAAAAAGGAATGATAAAGAAGAGTCTGCAGGGCATATAATGCAATATATCTGCATTTTGATCCTATTCACAAGACCTTTTCAGGCTTGGTGACAATTTGATGCTATGTCTATGATACCTTTGAGAACACAGATGATTTCACTCCCAGGAAACCCCTTGAGCTTGTCTAAGGTGCTCTAAGGTTTGGCCACTTATACTTCCCGTGCCACTCTTGAACACACAGGAATCATTTTGGAAACTTGATGCAGCTGTGCATTCCTATCACTAAACACACTCCAAATGTCTATACACAACTGACAGCTACTTCTACTGTGGTGATTTGTTGCTTCACTGGGACCCATGAGGCATCAGTACTAACAGATTCATGAATTCTTTTAGGCATATTCACAGCCCTACTCATTCTCTCCACTCAATCACACTGCTAGAAATGGGGCTTACTGCAGAGTATGAGGATATAAAATGGAATAAGAGGAAAAGTGTTGGAGGACTAGCTGAGCTTGGAGAGAACCTATGCTGAAATTAATAGAGTAAAGCAATAGCAAGTTACCCTTTAATCTTTTAGTAATGGCTGTAAATATTTTCGGGGATCCACAGGGTATGTGGTACATTACCAGTGGGAATTGTCAGTGAGAAGCTAAGTTTTCTTAAGGAACATATCAGGTATATTGTTATTTACCCTACCAGTATGTGCATGTGTAAGAAATGTTGTAGCTAAAATTAAGGTTGAAAAATCAGGGAGTGGGGGCAGATGGAAACACTCATGACAACAGGCCAGACTGTGGATTGCAACTTTCTCTGTCATTTTCCAGCTAGCAATTATTCATCCAACTTCAGAAAATGAACTTCACTCTCTTTGCACCTAAGACAGGTAAGTTCCTATCATACACAATAATTACAAGTTTACATCATTTTGGCCTTCCTCAATGGCAAGGTCTGCAAGGGCAGAACTCATATCTGATGCTGCATGTCTCAGTTCCTTCACCTGATGTTTTGCATGTTACAGGTAATCAGTGTACATCTTTGAAGAAATAAAACAATGACAGGAGTAATTTGAGTCTGATCACAATGGAGCTTTCAGAAGCTTTCTCATAACTAGCCTGAAAGCACTTTTCTGCTGTAAAAATCTAAGCACTGGAGTGTAATGTCTCATCACTGCATTAAACTGGAATTGCTCATTAGAAATGAAATATGCAAACACTGAAGTCCTGTGTCAGTTTATGTTCTGTATTTTTAATTAATTTATTGACCTCATTAACAATGATGTAAAACTAAAATAAGTACTTGCACATTATATAAATTGATAAATAATGCATTTAATTTCATGCTTAAACATTTTCAAAAAGGAAAAAGGAAGGATAATAGCAATAGCAATCATATGGTCTTCTGTTTTTTTGCCAGGGGATTTATATGGTAGTTGATTAACTATCAAGGAAAAGTTATAGAAGTTCACATATTAATATAAACATTACAGATGAGAGTTTGTTTGTTTGCAGTGCTGGTGATACAATCCAGGGTTCAGCATGTCAGGAAGTGCTCTACCACTGAGCCACATCCTCAGTCCCAATGATCTAAGTTTATTAAGGAAGAGTTTCCTAAGAGAAAGGAAGTCTGGATTACTAATGAAACTCCCTTCTTGCCTTCTGTCCAGACACATGTGGTCCACAATAAGACTGCTTAATAGGGCAAGAGGACTTCTGAATACAATGCAATCCTTACAGAAATGTCCAGTTCCTACAAGCACTGCAAATTCATGTTGAATAACTGGTTTAAGTCAATTTTACCTAAAGAAATTAGACATAACAGGGATATGTGTTGACAATAGATGAGACTATAATAGTTAATACATAGGCTTATAGTTTATTTAGACCAAGACTAAGACATTAATCCACTTTCAGCTTTTAAGTCTGAGTATATTAATAATATAATAGCTAGAAGAGGTGACAATACTCCTAAGTACAATTGGTGTACCTTGTTATTAAATATTTTAAGACCACTCTTCTAGTTATCTTTTATCTTTATCACATGTATGGTTAACCTCTGTTTGGATTTTTTTCAGCATCACCTCCATTGCTTCTGCTTATACTTGCTGCTTTTTGAAATCTTAGCTATTATCACTCATTTCACATACTTCTATTTATTGCCTTAATACTTAGGCACTTCTGCATTAGCATTTCCTTGGCCATTTCTGTCTTCTCATATCAAAAATGTTTTCAAGGTACCCTGATTTTCTGTCTCTTCCTGTAATATCCAAGGGAAGTATGCTCCTGACACAGATAATGTGTTGAGTCATTCTGGGAGTTCACTGAGGTAACAATACATGTGGCTGGCACTGAGGCACTTAACAAATGATAGTCTCCCTTCCCACACCCCATTTTCCTGTTACATAAGTTACAGTTATTATTATAGTATCTGGCCCTGACTTGACTCATCTCTTCTCACTCCTGCACAACGAAATTCTTTAGGTGAACAAAGTATTCCTGTTGAAGTATTTGTACCCATCAGACAGAGCAAGACCTATACTCAACAGGTTTTCATTTTTTTGTATCATTGCACAATGTTCAGCAATCCATAAATCATTTTCTTATGCACTGTTCACTTGCATCTCATAACAACCTATGAAGTAGATAATCAAAGGTAAGGGGAATTGAGGTAGAGAGACATTAGCTTACTTAATGTGGCCTATCCAATTAGTGGAAGAGCTGAGATGTTGTTTCCTGATTCTCAACTGTTAATTTCCACTAGACTATGATGTTTCCCAAAGAAATGCTTGCAAAGAAGTCTCTGAAAATTAAAATACACATAATATATACAAAATCCCCTAATTTACCAAATCTATATTGGGCATGAGGATCCCTGTTCTCAGCTGGGAAGATTCAATATTGCAAAAGACCAGCATGACATTTAATGTAAACCTAATTTTAAAAAACAATACATCTAAATAGTTCTCAGTCAGAAATGACCAGGCAACAGCCCACTTGACCCAAAGCCAATTTCAAGAGCCAATTTCCCCCAAACTACAGAAAGGCAGGATAGAGCAGTCATAATTATTTCTATGAGATAATCCTACCACCTCAGGTCTGCTAAGGTGCAAGTGAATACACTTAATTGCTCAGCTGTGTATTTGCTTGAATGTAATCAACCACTTACTGGGAGTTGCTGTTTAACTATTAGGATATTGGCAAAAGAAAAGCTAAATAAATTAGAGAGGGTTTGATGTTTATAAGGCTGCCTTTGGAAGGAAGTGTCTTCCATGTTCAGTGCCAGGGGGAGTTGGAAAGGAACAAGGTTGGAAGTCAGGCTAAAGCCATAACAAAATGCTTACTTCTTATGAGCAGTGCCCCATTCCATGTTAACACAGGGCATGGCCCAAAGCTGCTGACCTCTGGAGAATGCTCTTCTGTCATTTTGGAGCAATGAACAGTTTATCAAATGCACCTATTACCCAGGGAGCAAGCACCAGCGTGAAATGAGTTGTGCTTGATGAGCAAGGAGGACAAGAGGCTTGCTTTTATAGCATGAGTAACATCTGTTCCTTCAAGCATGAATACGACAACAAGAGGAAGAGATGGCCAGACAAAGCAGAAAAACAAACATCACAATGTTTGATCTTCAGTGTAATTACCTTGATATCTGGGTGTTTATCTTGTGTCCATAGGGCCTCATGCAGCTTGACCATGCTCTGACCAACATCTGTGGCTATGAGGGAAGCTTTAAACCCATGGGTTAGTAGAGTGAAGGGTCTATTTGACCATTTAAAAATAATAAAAGGATAACTATGCCCTTTTCCCTAAGAAGATACCTTTTTGAAGAAAGATTGAAAGGAGAAGTCACCTCAGGTAATAGCCACATTTAAAGTAAAGGCTCTAAATGTGAAATGATGGATCTTCCAAGATTAAAGGACCCACTGTGGTGACTTTACTCTTAGATCTTAAGTGATTCTTTAATATTTTGAAGGTTCTAACAAATGCAACCTTCTTTCACCTATTGTCCCAGCCTCCAGTTCATCTCTACTTTATTATACCCTGTCCATGACTCCAGAAATTTAAGTTCTAGTTTTCTGGTTGTTTTCTTGCTTTCTTGCATATTTACATTTAAAATACTATAGGTGTTTAATACCACATCATTTATACATGTCTATTGTGTGTGTGTGTGTATATATATATATATGTGTGTGTATATATATATATATATATATATATATATATATATATACTCAGCAATGTGCTGGTTTCCTTTGCTTTTGCAGTGATTTTATTCTTTCAGAATTGCTTTCAAAGTCCTCTACTCATGTTCTCACATCCTCTTCTCTCCAATCCAATCACGTGGTCCTGGTCTGTTTTAGCCAAGAATCTCTCTTATATGTTTCTTGTTGTTTCTACCCTAAGAAACACCATCTATAATTTGTGGGGCCTGGAGAAAAATTAAGTTGTTGGAGCCCTTATTTGTAAAGTGGGGAAAATGCCATTAATGGTACTAAAATATAAAGCTTTTACTTTCTTTTGTGGCTTCTCAACTTATGCTGTTTTAAATTTGCATTTAATGTTATTCTCAGTAAAGCAAAATTAACATTTTAATCATTCACATACATTTTACCATTCATCTTCACATTGTGTAATGCCACGTTTAAATGCAAATAGAGGGACATTTTCCTCATTTATAGAGTCACTGAAATTGTACAGTTCACGTTTCATAGCTCATATATGCATCTATATTTTGTTCCTACCAGTTTAGTGGAAATGCTGCACAAAATTATTCAAATGTGTTTATTTCACTTCTTGATATGAGTACATTTACCAACACTCTCTACCTTCAACCTGCTGATGAGTAAGAAAATAATGAAAGGAAAAGGAACTCTGGTTTGCCCTATCTTTAGACTTTCTATGTCATTATTTTCAGTGTAAATGCTTGGCTAATACAGGAAAGTAATAGAAGGAAGAAAGGATGTGGTGGGGCCCCTTGGTTCTACCTGTTTCTCAGAATGGTATCACCTCCTTTCTGCATGTTCAGAGAAACTTGCTGTTGGATTGAAAGTGTGATCCTCCGGGACATCAGCAGCTCCCATTCCTAGCTTAGTCAGTAGCAGATTTAACACACTTATGCTTGTTTTGAGTCTTTATGAACTCCCCCACATCATGGGTCCACTGGAATTCTGTATTTGAGGGGCATCTTGAATGTTAATATGTGAGCAGAGCAGCAAGGAACAGGGACCACCCATATTACACGTCTCCTTTGCTCACTCATGCTCCATTGTCCCCTGGGATTCCACTTATAAAACACAAGTTCAAGGATAATATTAATTAAGAATTTCAGGATGGTGACAACAGAATATTAAGCCCAGGATGGGGCCCTTCTGAATTTGGTGTTCCATGATTGCACCTGTTACACACCCATGGAGCCAATCCTGCCTTTATATCCATAACAATGTCTTCATGTGAAAGTACTCAAATCAGGTCACCAAAAGAAAACTTTATATTCAGACAAGGAAAGGCAGTTGAGATCAATAATAGGCTGTATCCACACAGACAGGGCCTTATATCACTTCACATACGTACAGTGCAAGTATTCCATAAAGGATTGTTAAATAAAACTTGACTACAGTTTGACAGAACGTGATAGAAAGAAAAGGAAATTTTAAATAAAGAGAGATACTGCAACTCGTAAAGTGATTAAGAGCACTGACTCTGGAGCCAGATCTACGTTCACATCTTGCTTCTACCACACACCAGTTGTGTCACCTTAGGTAAATTACATTTCTCTTGGTCTAGTTTACTTATCTGTAAACTGGGGACATGATAATAATATCTTGTGGGTAGGTTGTGGGTATTAAATGAATCAATGGATGTCAAGTATTTAAAAGACTACCTGGTATGTATTAAGCATTATAGAAGTATTAGGTAATATTATTATTTATCAAGGAAAAGTCACTGTTACATTCTTTCCACATGCTTCTTATTTACTCCTCACAAGTATAAGAAGGCAAGCATTGGCATAACTGTTTTACAAATGAGGAAAATGAGGCTTTAAAAAATGATATAATTTCCTGTGTTTATACAGCTAGTAAGAGGGAGTATTATACAAGGATTTGAACTTGGGCTACATCCTGAATGGTATGTCAATACCAACTTTTATTGTAACCTTACAATGTTCCTCTTATTTCCCAAAATGTCCTATTTACTCCATAGTTTCTATAGCATGTCTCACTTTATATAATATGTTAGTTTCTGAGAAAAGTGGTTGGTAAATTTTTGCTATTCTAACAATGAAAAACCAACTACTTTTCTGGAATCAAAGTTGATGCTTTTGTAGGTAAAGGATCACACCACTAAAATCTTTGAGTTTTAATTTTTGTTAGAATTTGTTCAAAATGGAAATCACCTATATTACTATATTGTTGAAGAATAAGTGAAGTACTCTTATAATTTCTACCTCTTTGATTCTCTTAAGAAATATGGTGAGAGAAATCAAGGAATACTTCACCTCACCAGAAGACAACCTAGTAAGGCATAACTCTTTTAGTGAGAAATATCATTAGTTTAGGGATAATGAAACATGGTATTTGCAACCCAAACTGCCTCAGATATCTGGCCACCCACTCCCTTGGGATAATGAAAATGAGAGATCCACCAAAGTCAGTCTCCCAAAGACGGGATCAGACTTTATTATCCTTAACATGCTGATTATTAACCTTAACATGCTAATTATTTTACGGTAGTAAACATGACAATATTTTAAAATGTCTCAAAATTATATTCTTATATTGCATCCATGTATGAATATGTAACAACAAATTCCACCATAATGCATAATTATAATGCAACAATATAAAATATATGGTAAAAAATATACATCAGGATTCCCTGATGTAGGAATCCTATTTTCCCAACAATATTCTTCACTGGGTACTTTCCTTTCATGGAGGTATTGGTCTCAAGATCAAAGTAACCACTGGATACAACTTATTGACAAACTAAGAGATTGTTAAGAGAAAAGAGCAAGATAAGAACTTGATAAGATCTTGTCCAGTGTAATCTACTTTTTGCAATAGTAATTAGAGATATAGCTATAGATACTGTTCTAGAAGAATATGATTTAAAAGGCTAATAGTGATATAATTTAAATTGTAGCAATAAAACATTTGTTTATTTTTTCTTATCTACATCTTCTATTATCTATATTTTCTATGTATGTATATACACTGAATTTTTAATAATTATATTATAAGCCACTTTCAAGGTATAATTGACATGCTAAAAAGTTGTACATATTTAATATATATGACTTGAGTTTGTATATAAGTATTCCCCTGTGAAACCATCACCACCGTCTACATCATAAACATATACATTACCTTCAAAAGTTTCCTCCTACCTTTTAAATTCTTATTCAGTGATTTGAACACTTAACATATAATGTGCCCTCTGAAAATTTTAAGTGTAAATACAGTATTGTTAACTACACTGTATACAGAATAGGAACTATACTGCACGGATCCCTAGAAATAAAAGATAATTTTAAAATAAATTTATATTTTAGTAAGTGTGCTATAAGGAAGGAAGGACATAGAAACAATTTAATAGTATCTCCTCATCTGACAATAATTTTCTAGGCCTCAGTGCAAACATCCTTTATCTCAATGTATTTAACATGCCATTTAAGTTCCCCTGCTCCTTCATGCAGCTCAGTAGATATTGGGATCCATTTCTTTTTCTATCTAAACATGTCCAGTGTTTAGTCTATGCTGTTTTCTAGCTATTTCATACAGTTCCCATTTTGATTCTGTTTGCAATTGGCCCCTCACTTGAACTTTCCTTAAAACAGGGGTTTTGTCTGGCACTGGTGCTGCCTATTCCAGGATGATATTGGCCTCAATAATATCTCTTTTTGTTCTTCTACAGTATTCCTAGGTCGAATAGTTCAAAGCCTAGAAGGAAGTGTGTTTGTCCACACACTCACACACCCACCATTCAGTTATTTGTGGAATAATAGGTAAATACAAAGAGACAGAATGTACATGAGTGGTTGCCAGGGGCTGAAGAAAATGAGCAGTCAGGACTGACTGCTAATGGGCACAAGATTTCTTTTCAATCTAAAATTAGATTGTAACAATGATTGCACAACTACAAATACACTAAAAACTTAATTCTATATATTTTACTTTTTCTTTTTGATTCATCATACACAAATGGAGTACAATTGTTTCTCTGGTTGTACACAAAGTAGAGTGACACCATTTGCATAATAATACTTGTACATAGGATAATGACGTTTGTCTCATTCTGTTATTTTTCCTTCCACCCCACCATGTCCCCACCCCTCTTTTTCCTTTATGTAATCCATCCCTCCTCCACTCTTGCCTCCCCTCCACCCCACATTATTTATCATCATCCACTTATCAGAGAGATCATTTGGCCTTTGGTTTTCTGGGTTTGGCTTATCTCACTTAGCATGACCATCTCCAACTGCATTCATTTACCTGCAAATGCTGTAATTTTATTCTTCTTTATGTCTGAGTAATATTCCATTGTGTATATATACCATAGTTTCTTTATCCATTCATCTATTGAAGGGCATCTAGGTTGGTTCCACAATCTAGCTATTGTGAATTGAGCAGCTATGAACATAGATGTGGCTGCATCACTGTAGTAATCTGATTTTAAGTCCTTTGGGTATAGGTCAAGGAGTGGGATAGCTGGGTCAAATGGTGGGTCTATTCCAAATTTTCTAAGGAATATCCACACGACTTTCCAGTGTGGCTGCATTAATTTGCAAACCCACCAGCAATGTATGAGTGTGCCTTTT
This sequence comes from Glaucomys volans, assembly GCA_020662805.1. NCBI lineage: Eukaryota > Metazoa > Chordata > Mammalia > Rodentia > Sciuridae > Glaucomys > Glaucomys volans. Next base: position 370,313 of record JAJEJO010047615.1, read on the forward strand.
CCCCACATCCTCCCCAACACCTATTGTTGCTTTTATTCTTGATAATAGACATTCTAATTGGGGTGAGATAAAATTTTAACGTGGTTTTGATTTGCATTTCTCTTATTACTAGAGATGTTGAACATTTTTTCATGTATCTGTTGATTACTTGTAGATCTTCTTCTGTGAAGTGTCTGCTCATTTCCTTAGCCCATTTATTGATTGCATTATTTGTATTCTTGGGGTAAAGTTTTTTGAGTTCTTTATAGATTCCAGAGATTAGTGCTCTATCTCAAGTGTGTGTGGCAAAGATTTTCTCTCACTCTGTAGGCTCTCTCTTCACATTGCTGATTGTTTCATTTGCTGAGAAGAAGCTTTTAAGTTTGAATCTATCCCAATTATTGATTACTGCTTTTATTTCTTGTGCTTTGGGAGTCATGGTAAGGAACTCTGGTCCTAAGCCAATATGATGAAGATTTGGACCTACTTTTTCTTCTATTATGTGCAGGGTCTCTGGTCTAATTCCTAGGTCTTTGGTCCATTTTGAGTTGAGTTGTGTGCAGGGTGAGAGAAAGGATTTCAGTTCCATTTTGCTGCATATGGATTTCCAATTTTCCCAGCACCAGTTGTTGAAGAGGTTATCTTTTCTCCATTGTATGTTTTTGGCACCTTTGTCTAGTATGAGATAACTGTATTTATGTGGATTTGTCTCTGTGTCCTCTATTCTGTACCATTGGTCTACCTGTCTATTTTGGTACCAATACCATAACTTTTTTCTTACTATTGCTCTGTAGAGTGTTTGAAGTTTTGGTATTGTGAAACCCGCTGCTTTGCTCTTCCTGATAAGGATTGCTTTAGCTATTCTGGGTCTTTTATTCCTCCAAATGAATTTCATGTGTGCTTGCTCTATTTCTATGAGGTCCATCGTTGGGATTTTAATTGGAATTGCATTGAATTTGTATAGTGATTTTGGTAGTATGGCCATTTTGACAATATTATTTCTGCCTATCAAAGAACATGGGAGATCTTTCCATCTTCTAAGGTTTTCTTTAATTTCTTTCTTTAGTGTTCTGTAGTTCTCATTATAGAGGTCTTTTACCTCTTTTGTTAGGTTGATTCCCAAGTATTTTATTTTTTTGAGGCTATTGTGAATGGGGTAGTTTTCCTAATTTCTCTCTCAGAGAATGCATCACTAATGAATAAAAATGCATTAGATTTATGAGCATTAATTTTATATCCTGCTACTTTACTGAATTCATTTATGAGTTCTAGAAGTTTTCTGGTGGAATTTTTTGACGCCTCTAAATATAGAATCATGTCATCAGCAAATAGGGATAGTTTGAGTTCTTCATTTCCTATTCATATCACTTTAATTTCTTTGGTGCCTAAATGCTCTGGTTAGAGTTTCAAGGACGATGAAAAGAAGCAGTGAAAGAGGGTATCCCTGCCTTGTTCCAGTTTTCAGGAGGAATGCTTTCAATTTTCCTCCATTTAGAATGATGTTGGCTGTAGGCTTAGCATAGATAGCCTTTACAATGTTAAGGAACGTTCCTACTATTTCTATTTTTTCTAGCGTTTTGAGCATGAAGGGGTGCTGTATTTTATCAAATGCTTTTTCTGCATCTATCAAAATAATCATGTGATTCTTAATTTTAAACCTGTTGATGTGGTGAATTTCATTTATTGATTTCTGGATGTTGAACCATCCTTATTGATTTCTGGATGTTGAAACCCACTTGATCATGGTGCAGTTTTGAATATGTTTTTGTATGCAATTTACTAAAATGTTGTTAAGAATTTTTGCATCTATGATCATTAGGGATATTGGTCTGAAATTTTCTTTCCTCTATGTGTCTTTGTCTACTTTTGGTATCAGGGTGATATTAGCTTTTTAGAATGAGTTTGGAAGGGTTCCCTCCTCCTCTATTTCATGAAATACTTTGAGGAGTATTGGAATGAGCTCTTCTTTGAAGGTCTTGTAGAACTCAGCTGTGAATCCATCTGGTTCTGGACTTTTCTTTCTTAGGAGACTATTGATGACTTCTTCTTTTTCATTGCTTGAAACTGATCTATTTAAATTGTGTATGTCAGCTGGGCACAGTGGTGCAAGCCTGTAATCCCAGCGACTCGGGAGGCTGAGGCAGGAGGATCATGAGTTCAAAGCCAGACTCAGCAACTTAGCGAGGCTCTAAGCAACCCAGTGAGACCCTGTCTCTAAATAAAATACAAAATAGGGCTGGGGATGTGGCTCAGTGGCCGAGTGCCCCTGAGTTCAATCCCCAGTTCCAAAAATAAATAAATAAATAAATAAATAAATAAATAAATAAATAAATAGTGTATGTCCTCCAGATTCGGGTTAGGTGGATCATATGTCTCTAGAAACCTGTTGATGTCTTTGAGATTTTCTATTTTGTTGAAATATAGATTTTCAAAATATCTTCAAATAATGTTTTATATTTCAATAGTGTCTGTTGTGATACTTCATTTTTCATCACAAATTTTACTAATTTGAGTTTTCTTTTTCCTTCTTTTTGTTAGTGTACCTAAGGGTTTATCTATTTTGTTTATTTTTTCAAAGAACCAACTTTTTGTTTTCTCAATTTTTTGAATTGTTTCTTTTATTTCAATTTCATTGATTTCAGCTCTGATTTTAAGTATTTCCTGTCTTCTCCTACTTTTGGTGATGATCTGTTATTCTGTTTCTAGGGCTTTGAGCTGTAATGTGAGGTTGTTTATTTGTAGAATTTTCATTCTTTTATTGAATGCATTCCATGCAGTGAATTTTCCTCTTAGTACTGCTTTCATAGTGCCCCAAAGATTTTGATATGTTGTATCTTTATTCTTGTTTTCTCTAAGAATTTTTTTATTTCCCCCCTGATGTCTTCTGTTATCCATGCAGAATGGCATAAATAATATGCCATTCAATAGCATATTATTTAATCTCCAGGTATTGGAGTAGTTTCTGTTTTTTATTTTATCATTGATTTCTAATTTCATTCCATTATGATCTGATAGAGTTCAAGGTAGTATCTCTATCTTTTTGTATTTGCTAAGAGTAGCTTCATGGTATAACATGTGGTGTATTTTAGAGAAGGATCCATGAGCTGCTGAGAAGAAAGGGTATTTGCTTATTGAAGGATGGAATATTCTATATACATCTGTTAAGTCTAAATTAGTGATTGTGTTACTGAGTTCTATAGTTTCTTTGTTCAGTTTTTGTTTGGAAGATCTGTCTAACGGTGAGAGAGATGTGTTAAAGTCACCTAGTATTATTGTGTTGTGGTCTATTTGGTTTCTGGAATTGAGAAGGATTTGTCTAACATACATGAATGTATCATTGTTTGGGGCATAAATATTTATGATTGTTATGTTTTGCTGATTTATGCTTCCCTTACGCAGTATGAAATGTCCTTCTTTATCCCTTCTAACTAATTTTGGCTTGAGGTCTGCTCTATCTGATATGAGGATGGAAACCCCTGCTTTATTACTGAGTCCATGTGCATGGTATGTTTTTTCCTATCCTTTCACCTTTAGTTGTGGGTATCTTTTTCTATTAGATGCATCTCTTGAAGGCAGCATATTGTTGGGTCTTTCTTTTTAATCCAATCTGCCAGTTTATGTCTTTTGATTGATGAGTTCACTCCATTAACATTCAGGGTTATTATTGAGATTTGATTTGTATTTCCAGACATCTTGTCTTACTTTTGCTTTTTAACTTGACTTGGTTTTCTCATTTTTTTTTTGGTTTTCTCATTTGATTGGCTATTCCTTTAGGGTAGTTCCTCCCTATGCTGGTTTACATTGTTGTTTTTCATTTCTTCCTCGTGGAATATTTTGCCGAGAATGTTTTGTAGTGCTGACTTTCTATTTGTAAATTCTTTTAGCTTTTGTTTATCATGGAAGGATTTTATTTCATCTTCAAATCTGAAGGTTAGTTTTGCTGGGTATAAGATTCTTGATTGGCATCCATTTTCTTTCAGAGCTTGAAGTATGTTGTTCCAGGTCCTTCTTGCTTTTAGGGTCTGAGTTTCGAAATCTGCTGATAACCATATTGGTTTCCCCCTGAATGTAATCTCATTTTTTTCTCTTGCAGCCTTTAAAATTCTATCTTTATTTTATATGTTAGGTACTTTCATTATAATGTGCCTTGGTGTGGATCCATCGTAATTTTGTACATTTGGTGTCCTGTAAGCCTCTTGTATTTGATTTTCCATTTTATTCATCAGATTTGGGAAATTTTCTGGTATTATTTCATTGAAGAGATTATTCATTCCTTTGGTTTGTACCTCTGTGCCTTCCTTAATCCCAATAATTCTTAAATTTGGTCTTTTCATGATATCCCATAATTCTTGTAGGCTTTGTTCATGAATTCTTACCATCTTCTCTGTTTGGTCAACTTTGTTTTGAAGATTAAGTATTTTGTCTTCAATGTCTGTGGTTCTGTCTTCCAAGTGGTCTCACCTGTTGGTTATGCTTTCTATTGAATTTTTAATTTGGTTTATTGTTTCCTTCATTTCAAGGATTTCTGGGTTTTTTTTTTCAGAATCTCTCTCTTTATTGAAATGATCTTTTGCTTCCTTCATTTGTTCTTTTAACTGTTGATTGGTGCGATCATTCATTGCCTGCATTTGCTCTCTCATCTCATCATTTGCTTCTCTGATCATTTTAGTTATGCGCATTCTAAACTCCCTTTCTCACACTTCTTCTGCCCTGCTGTCATTGGATTCTGTTGATGTAGCATCTAGGTTTGTTTGGGACACTTTCTTCCCTTGCTTCCTCATGTTTTTCATGTATCTTCCCCTCTATCAGTGAGAATCTGAGAATTGCAGTTTCCCCCCTATAGATTTATGTTGTCCCTGCAGGTTTCCTGTACCTCACACAGGTGTTCTGGGCTGGCATCCCTGATGCAGATGTCTCAAGCGTCTGCTCTGCCCTGAGCCTGATGTCTTTCTCTGGGCACAGCTCCCCAGCCTGGAAGTCTTGCGGGGCTATGCTGGGCTGGGTGGGTCCTAGGCTTCTGGGCCGGCCTACCCCACATGGGGAAGCCTCATGCAGGTGCTCTAGTCTGGCCTCCCAGGCACAGAAGTCTCACATGTCTGCCAACTCTATAATTCAAATGGTTGAATCGTATAGTGTATGAAATATATTTCAGTGAAGTTATAAAAATATATTTGTGGCATCTTTTTTATTAATGACAAATCAACCCTCCCTCAAATCAACATGCTTCTTGCTCAGGTGTAAATGTGTCTGTATCAGTTAGAAACTGAATCCAGGGCCTTGTGCATGGTATACATGCAGTGTACCACTGAGCTACACCCCTAGTCCTCTTGTTCACCTTTTCATGCTGCTATGAACTTGAATAACATACATTGGTGCTGCCTTTGTCTCATGGTCTTTATGATCTTCTCTGTTTCTAAAATTATTATTATTCTGACATAAGGATTGATTCTCACCAATTTCAAGATATTTTCCAAAGTAAATAGATAATTGTAGACTGTTTAGTGTTATTGTGTGGAACGAGTAGGAACTCAAGCATTCTGAGTTCCCCTACTGACTTTATTACTCCCAATCTGTGTGACTTTGGTAAATCATTTTACCTCCTAGACATTGATTTTACACCAGTAAAATAGATGGATTGGGCCATTTGGCTGCCAGGGGTTCTTTAAACTTCAAAGTTTTGTAATTATGTATGCCTGGTCAAGTATTTGACCACAATTGAGAAGTAGACTAACTTTCTAGACTATCACTAGTGATTTCTTTCTAAATAAAGCATTTCTGGAAAGTTTAGACTCTATGTTCCAGTATTAAATAACCTCACATACATCCCAAAAAGTAAGCAAAATGCTTACAACATGATTAAGAATAAAGTTTGTGTGTGTGGGGGGGTAAGAATAGTAAAAAGAATATGTTTATTTTTATTCCCTTGTTTTTAAGAATGAATGCTGTGTGGCTCAGTGGTAGAGCACTTGGTTAGCATGTATGAGGCACTGGGTTCCATTCTCAGCACCACATAAAAATAAAATAAATGTCTAAAAAATATAATAACATTATTTTAAAAAATAAAAAACAAAATATAAATAAAAATTGAGAAGAAAGAATGAATGCTCTGGCATCTTTCCAGAATGCACCCATTTACTTTTTACCTAATGGCAAGAATTTTAATCCAAGCTGTGTTTTTTATGCCTTCCTCCAAAAGACAGGAAGCAGCAGCCAGCTCAGCAGTGCTAACCTCTGATGACCAGTACTGTTGTTTGTGATCACGGGCAGCTGAAGGCCAAGACTGCAGAAACTGTAGGAGATGTCAGTTCTGACACATGGGTACCCGTTGTGCCCAGAGCCTGCACTAGCTGACACAAGCCTTGCAGGTGCACTCAGTTATGAAGGGGAATGTGGATATTCAGAAGCAGTCCATGTTTTTAAGTCCTCTCCAGGGACTCTGAGGTAAAGTGACTGGGACAAAGCTAGGATAGAAACTTTATAGGGAACAAAGAGTAAATAAAAGGCCTTTTCTGACAGTTCTGATTTAGGGTTCAGTATTTTGAATGGTTTCAATTGTCCCATGTTTTCCATGCCAAAGTGCTTAATTGTTTTAAGCAAAAATGCACTAATTGGGGCTGAGGTTGTAGCTTAGTGGTAGAGCACTTGCCTAGCACTTGTTAGGCACTGGATTCAATCCTTAGAACCATATAAAAATAAATAAATAAAGTTGTTGTGTCCATCAACAACTAAAAAATTTTAAAAAATTAAAGATGCACTGATTATGAGATTGAGTTTATCATGTGCAGAGGATTAAGAAATGTGGCACTATTAAAGAACAGAAAGCTAATACTAAAATGAGTTTACAATTTAGCAAACTAAATTGTAAGATATTTTATTCTTTTCTATGTGGTCTCCTCATCTCCCAATTTTCAACATCTGCTTAAAGTCCTTTCCAATTAAAACAAAATAAATCAGGTCTTGCCTGCTTCTATTGCTCCCTCAAATTGTCTTTAGTATTCTGTTTGGCTTGTGATTTCCTAACAGAGCAACTTCTTACTATTGTCCCCCTTCCCCTCCTAACAAGCTCTCTTTCTGCAAGTAATTCCCAATGACAGCTGCTCTGCTAGGGTGTTGGATAGATTGCTGAATTCAATTACTAGACTTACTAGAGCAAAGCACGAAGTATTCAGTGATACAGTTATGAGAAATAAAATCTAAACATTTTAAAGTTTTAAAAACTAGAATGGAAATAGTCAATATAGTAGTGTTCAAAAATAAGCTTCTGTAATGGTCGAAATTTATTACAATTTTATTCCTCAATTTTTTGTTTTTTGTATAAATTTACCATGAACTTTTGATACACATTTGCATAGTCAAGTGACTACTACGGTCAAGAAAATTAACATATCCCACATCTCACAAAGTTTGCTTGCTTGTTTCATTCTTTTATGTGGTTAAGAATACCTAAAATCTGTTGTCTTAGTTAATTTCCACTGTGCAATGCATTATTATTAATTAACCTTGTAACTACCATCTTATGTATTTGATATTCTTTTTTTAGATTTATGAGATTATGCCATATTTTTCTTTCTGTTTCTGACTTATTTCACTTAGTACAGTGTCCTTTCAAGTTCATCCATGTTACTGCAGATGGCAGGACTTTCTTTTTGCACTCCTGTGTTCGTTGTAGATAAGTTTAACTTTAAGATGGAGTGATTTCATCTACTTTAAAAATATGCCCAGAAGATGGATTACTCAGTCATATGGTAGTTCTAGTTTCAATTTCTTTTTTAAGAGTTTCCAATATAGTCTTTTATTGATTTATTTCTAAATTGGTACATTATAGTTATACATAAAACTGGAATTCATTCTGATATGTTCATACATGTGCATGGCAGTTCAGTTATTTTCATTCTGTTGTTCCTCCCATTCCCCATACCTCTTCCCCACCCCTGTTCCATTCCTCTATTCCACTGATCTCCCTTCTATTTTAATGAGATCTCCTCTTTTTAAATTCCTTGTTTCTCTCTAGCTTCTACATCTATACAAAAACATTTGACCCTTGACTTTTTGAATCTAGCTCATTTCACTTAGCATGATTTTCTCCATACATTTACCAGCAAATGACATAATTTCATTCTTCTTTATGGTTGAATAAAGCTCCATTATGTATAATTTATTTAGAAACCTTTATACTGTTTTCCAAAATGGCTACACAAATCTAATTACCACCAACAAGAATGTGTGTTTCTCCACTTTCTTGTCAAAACTTATATCTTATCTTTTTGATAACAGCCATTCTAACAGGTGTGACATGGTATCTCATTAGGGTTTTTACTTCCATTTCCCTGATTAGTGATGTTAAACACTTTGTCATATACATGTTGAACATTTTATGTCTTCTTTGGAGAATTATGTAGTCAGGTCCTTGGCACAGTTTAAAATGAGTTCTTCTTTTCTTTTTGCCTTTTCTTTTCTTTTTTCATGCCTTTCTTTTTTCCACTGAGTTGTTTTTTACACAGTTTTGAAAATAATGTCTCAGATAGATGGTTCACAAATGCTTTCTCCCAACCCACAAGCTGTCTTTTCACTTTCATAACTTTGCTAGGTAAAAGCTCTTTAATTTGATGTAGTACCACTTGCTTCTATTTCCTGTGGTTTTGGTGTCAATTACATAATTATTTAAAAGAGGGGAAGAATGAGTGTAAAGCCAATGAATCATCATCGTTTTTTTTCAAATGTTCATGTGTTCTTTTCATTTTTCTTCTCTGTCTATTACTAGTTGCACAGAACTAAAACATGTTTGGGACAATCTCACTGTTATGGTTTAGATATCAGGTATAACCCAAAAGCCTATGAGACAATGCAAGAAAATTTAGAAGTAAACCTAATCAGTGAATTGATTCCCCTGGTAGGTATTATCTGGGTGGTAACTAAAGGAAGGTAGAGTGTGACTGGAGGAGGTGGGTCATTGGGGGCATGTATTTGGACTATATATCTTGTCCTTGTGAATGGAATGGTCTCTCTCTGCTTGCTGATAACCATGTTCCTAGCTGATTTCCTCTTCCACACCCTTCTGCCATGATGCTCTGCCTTAACTCTGGCCTGGCAGAATGGAGTCAGCTGTCTATGACTGAAACCTCTGAAACTGTGAGCTCCCAAATAAACATTTCCTCCTTAAAATTGTTATCAGGTCTTTTGGTCACAGCAGCAAAATATCTAACTAAAACACAAAGTGCTATTAGTGAGAAAAAAGAATTTTCAGGCAGATTTCTTGTCAAGTAAGGGATAAAATCTCAAAGAAAAAAATATCTAAATGATTCCTTTGGATGACTAACTATATTTTTCTTTCTTTGGTAACCCTTAGGTGCAAAGAATTTCTTTTAAAAGTTCTAGTAAAATGGATAAAGACAGAAAAAGCTTTTTGGGATATACTATTGTTCACAGATACTCAGAGCCCCTATCTCTAGGATAATCATATATTTCTAACCTAATGAACTCAGGTAAGGACATAAGAGCTTCTTTGGCCAGTAAAATATAAGTAAAAGTTGCAATATCTCTTTTATGAAGAGAAAGAGTAAGAACATTTTTCTCTAGTTTCCTTTTTACCTCACTTTGGAATTATGGAAGCAAGGATTTAGAAGCTTCCATCAATGTAGACAAAAAATAATCAGAGTACCTCTGCTGAACTTTAAATAAACAGGAAATATGAAGAAGGAATAAATTTTATTCTTTTAAGCTACAGATATTTGGGGTTTGTTTCTTACTAGGCTATTACCTAGCTTGTTATAACTGATACATCATCCTTGACCTTGAGATTTTTAGCTAATGTGGTGGGTAGGACAAGTGTATGTATACATACCTACATAAAAATACTTCGTTACAAATTCAAATCTTACAGTATAGGGATGTAGATGGACTTATTGAAGAAAGAAGGATAAAGAAGGGACATGAAAATAGGGAAGGAAAACTTCTAGATAACCTCAAGCCAGGTAACTGCTTCAGCAAAACATGGAAATGAACCTTGGAGAAAATCCTGAAGGAGTACTGAATGACATGGGAGAGAGGCTGCTCCCAGAAGGTGAAATTATGTGAGAGCAAACAATAATAGCAACAGTGAGAATTTGAAGAAGTTCCTCATCAGGTGTCTGTGTTTCCATTTCCCCCTTCCTCCATCCCTTTAAGTCTGTGGTTTCCTTCTGTTCCCTCTAAGTAGTGGCCATATCTGTTCAATGGAAAAACTGTCATTCAATTTCATCCAGATTGCTGTCTTATATCAAAATAAATATTTGACATACCTAAGGAAAGGTTTTTTTCCCAAAGTAGCAATATTGTGCATCCTTTGGTATATCCTAAAGAACAGAATGGTATATCAAAAGGTGATTCTCCTCAGGAAAGAGGCAGTAATTCTTATATACTTGATGGCTTCACTTCGGGGGCTGGTTTTTTCACCATACTGCTGGCAGTTTCTCTCCTCATGTTGCTCTATCATGTTTCCTCATCTATATTCCAGAAACTTTCATTTCACTGTATTATTTCCTTTAGCCCTAATTTATTTTGTTACTTTAAAATTCACCAATAAAATGGAAGACAAAGGCATGTGTATACAACAGGCAGTTTCTCTGAGGTTCTTAGAACCCTAATTATGATATGAAAACATGATTTCCAACTTTGCAGATGATGCTAAATTGAGAGAGAATAAAAACAAATGAGGAATAATTAGGTGGTGTAGCCAGATATAAAAGGATTTACATCATTTATGTTTCTGGACTAATAGATGGCAAATGCAAAGCTGCACAGATAAATGGAAGATAATTAGCCCCTGCAAAGTATCAGAAATGGGGATCTCTGCTAAATAGGAAGGTGCTGACGAAAAATAGCATGAGGGAGGTGAAACACAGTGGGTGTAGGGGTCAGTGAGGGTGATCACAGCCTGGGGATGATTGCATCATGGAAAAACTCCAGAGATCTGGCACATTCTCCAGTTACCCTTTCAGTCTGCATCTCTCCCTCACCCTGTCACACAGAGGCATTCAGTTAGCAATGTATTTCTTTAAAGCTTTACATAGAGTCTGGCTTGGTGCCGTCACATTGCAGGTAGACTTGGCAAAAGGTCACTTCTGAGGTAAAACACTCTCATTCTACAATGGTCCCTGATGCTCTCTGAGGGTGCTTCATACTCCCCTTAGACTCAAGGTTCTATACCTATATCTGAGAAAGATACCTAAGTAATCATTTCATCCTGTGTACTTGCAAGTACTCTAGCTTTGGTAATCATAGATCTTTCTGTGACAATTATACAACACTAAGGTTCCAGAATAATAGAACAAAACCAAACTAAATCAAAGAAATATGTGCATGCAACTTTAAGATCAAAGACTACCATCAAGCAGGCCTCTCTCCTTACTGCTTTTGACCTTTTTATAGCATTGAGTCTACCCCAACGATCATTTACACATCTCTCTAACTGTAGGTTTCTATGATACTATATGTCTACCTCTTCCACTGCCTTTCTTATTTTCACTTCTCTCCTTACCCTCTTACCATGGTCATTCATTAAAATCCAGCCCTCTATCTCTACAGCCCTATCTTTCTACACTATTTCATAAAATGCATCCATTCTCTTCATTCCAGCAACCACACTATCATGCTATAACTCGAGATTTAATTCCAATTCTTTGTAATCCATAAATACTTTCTCTTCTTCTGCAAAAGATTTCTTATTGCTTTAAACTTCTCTGATAGTCAAGCCTATAGTTCATGATCCAGTTTTATTCTCAAAATAGATAAACATAACACTGCAATAAAATAAATTCTTGGTGATATGACAATAGAATGATAGTTCCTTTTTTGCCTTTTGTCAATGTAATATTTAAATAGGACCTTGCTCCAAAGGGACATCTGCTTCTCAGAGTTTAGCTACTATAGCATGATTTTAAAAAGTCCTTCATGGACAGGGAATCAAACTCTTCCAAACATTTTCTACTATCTTCCCACTAGTATCCATATATAACATTTTGAGTGTGTTTATCTCCATTCATGTGCAATCCTTAGAGTATGACTAAATTTTTTATTTCTCAGTATGGTAAATTTTTTTTATAGCTCTATTACTGCCTCAGCAGATCAACCATCTAGTGTGGTTCCTCAATAACAGGTTTTTACTAAAATTGACTTAAATAGCTCAGTTTCCTCTTGTCCCTACCACCTATTACCAGCTAATTCTGACAGTCCTCAAAGTTACTTGCTTTCCCCTTTTCAATGACACTGCTGGTGCTTCCACTATCAGCACTGCTACTGTTCAGATTCTTTCCCTGTGATGGTACAAACATCTTACCAACTTAAATGTTTTGTATTTGGAATAGCAAGGCATGCATGCAAACATGCAAACACACACACACACACACACACACACACACACATTCACCCACACACGCACCCACATTACCACCACCAGTTTCACCAGCACCCTAGCCTATGAGAACAGATCTAACACATACAATGGAATGCTGTCACCTCTATCCATACTTGGTCCCTCAGATTGTTGATAAAATGAGGGATCCTTCAAATCATAAAAATTGTGTTGTCTGTCTCTATGGAGGAGGAGGGCAGCTAACAAAATAGTTTATCTCTCAGTGCAGAAAGGCAAGGTAAATGTTTTTCTCAAATTTGCAGCACAAAATATATGGGAACTGCATTGCGGGTAAGGTAGAATTAGGAAAACTCTTTGATGGGTTGATTTCAGAGACTGAATTATGTACTGGTTTTTAATACCCAAACTGGCATTCCTATAGGTGGGAAATCCACCTATAGTTATTCCTGGCCTGAAGTCATAGGGTTCCTAGGTATGTACAAATAATCAGAGATCTTATGCCTAGAGCAGTTTTAAATCTCTGGGTTTCTGGAATAAGGCCTCACACCAGAGTTGTTTGGGATGAGTTTTATCTTCTCAAGTCATTTTAAGGTCACAGCAGCCAGGATATTGTATTATACATTTGATAACACTGCCTGCTGTTAGTTCATGTTCTTAGTGATAGTTACTTTAACATAGGACATTAGGCTCTCAAGTGCTGGGTAGGTATTCTAATAGGATGTACCTTGTTTTACTTTTATTCAACTATTTTTTTATTCTGACAGTTTCAAAACATACACAAAAGTATAATAAGCATAATTCCTTCCCATATGCTCTTCAGTCAGCTTCAACATTTATCAACCATTCACCAATTCCATAGTGTTTATATCCACCATTTCCCCTTCTACTTGAATATTGTGAAGCAAATCCAATACATTAGACAACACATTATTAAATGATTTAAAATTTTAAAACATAATTTGCATACTATAAAATGTACCCATTTTAGTAATTTGTACCCAACTTTATTGGGATATGAATTAAATGTAAACAGCTATGCCTTCTTAATGTATACAACTTGGTGAGTTTGGAGGTATGTCCCAACCTTTGAAACCATCCCACAATCAAGGCTATACACAAAAACCCAACCTCTAAAATTTTCCTCCAGCTCCATTCATTCATGATAAAAAACACAACATAGGATCTACCCTTCTATCAAATTTTAAAGTGTACATTATGATATTAGCTATAGGTACTGTGCTGTATCTCCAAACCATATTCCTCATATATAACTGAAGCTTTGTAACCTTTTACAAATATCTCCCCATTTCCTTCTGCTTTGCTTCTGGAAACCACCTTTCTACTTTCTGCTTTGTTGATGTGGACTACTCAAGATTCCTTATATAAAGGTGATAATGAGTTATTTGTCCATCTATATCTAGTACATTTCATGTAGCATAATATCCTCCAAATGGCAGAATTTCCTTTGTTTTTAAGGTCAAATTATATTCCATTGAATGTCTATAACACATTTTAATTATTCATTTATCTATCAAGAGACATTTAGGTTGCTTCTGCATCTTATCTATTGTGCATCATGCAGCAAATGAACATGAGAATATGGAAAAAGAAAAGAAAGACATCCAAACTAGAATGGAAGAAATAAAATTATTTCTGCCTGCAGATGACCTGATCTTATATATAGAAAATTTTATAGTCCATCGAGAATCTGTTAGAATGCACACATTTGGAAATGTTGCATGATATAAAATCAATATACAAAAATCATCTGAATTTCTGTACAATAACAGTGAACTATTTGTAAATAAAATGTAGAAAGTAATCCCACTTACAATAGCATCAAAGGCAATATAATAGTTGGGAATCAACTAAACCAAGTTAGTTAAAGACCTGGATATTACAAACTGTAAAACCCTGATGAAAGAAATTAAATGGAAAAAATTAACGTTAAGAAATTGGAAGAATTAATATTGTTAAAATGTTCTCACTACCCAAAACAATCCACAGATTCAATGAAATCCCTGTAAAAATTCTAAAGGCATTTTTACAGAACTAGAACAATCCAAGAATTCCTATGAACCTACAAAAGACCCAATACAAAGTAATATTGAGCAAGAAGAACAAAGTTGGGGGCATCACACTTCCTGATTTCAAAAGATATTATGAAGTCACAGTAATTAAACATTATGGCACTGGCATAAAAACAGACATATAAACTAATAAGTAGACTTAGAGATCCCAGAAATAAATCGACAAATAAACAGTCAACTGATCTTTAACAACAGTGTCAAGAATATGCCATGGGGGGCTAGGGTTGTGGCTCAGTGGTAGAGTGCTTGCCTAATATGTGAAGTACTGGGTTCAATTCTCAGCACCACATAAAAATAAATCAATAAAATAAAGATAAAAAATAATGTGCCATGGGAAAAGACAGTCTTTCAATAAATGATGTTGGGAAAACTGAATATCCACATGCACAAGAATGATATTGGATTTATCTTTAAGTCAACTAAAGGGGCTGGGGCTGTAGCTCAGTGGTAGAGTGCCTACTCAGCATGTGTAAGACACTAGGGTCAATTTTCAGCACCACATATGAATAAAATAAAGGTCCGTCAACAATTAAAACTATTTTTTAAATGAACTAAAGATTTAAACATAAAACCTGAAACCATAAAATTCATAGAAGAAAGTATACTGTAACAAACTTTTTTACTTTGGTCTTGA
This sequence comes from Glaucomys volans, assembly GCA_020662805.1. Taxonomy (NCBI): domain Eukaryota; kingdom Metazoa; phylum Chordata; class Mammalia; order Rodentia; family Sciuridae; genus Glaucomys; species Glaucomys volans. The sequence continues at coordinate 385,365 of JAJEJO010047615.1, forward strand.
CAATGATTTCTTGGATGTGACCCCAAACCATAGGCAACAAAATATAAAATAAGTGGGACTACATCAAAGTGAAAAGCTTCTGCATGGCAAAGAAAGCAACCAACAAAATAAAAAGGCAACACATGGAATAGTAAAATATTTTGAAATAATGTATCTTATAAAGGGTTAATATCAAAATATATAAAGAAAAAATACAATTTCATAGCAAAAATTAAAAAAAAAACAAGTTAAAAATGGGAAAAAGGATCTGAATATACAGGTTTTTGAAAACATAAAAACTGCCTTCAGGTACATGAAAAAGTACTTAATATCAATAATCATCAGGGAAAACCATAAAGTCAAAACCATAATGAGATAGTACTTTAAACCTGTTTGAATGGCTATGATTCAAACAACACAAAATAAAAGGTGTTGGCATGGATGTGAAGAAAATGGAACCATTTCACACTGTTAGTAGGACCGTAGATTGATACAACTGCTATGGAAAAAAAAACCATGGAGGTTCTTTGAGAATTAAATATCTACCAAATGATCCAATAATTCTACTTCTGGATATATCACCAAAGAACTGAAATCAGGAACTGAAATAGATCAGCACTCCTATGTTTACTGCTACATTAATTACAAAAGCCAAGATAGAAAAGCAATTTAACTGTTCATTGATGGACAAATTGATAAAAAATGTGTTATACAATGGAATGTGTAATACAATGGAATATTATTCTGTCTTACAGAAGTAAGAATGTTTTTAGATCATCTACAATACCATCATAACCAAAAAATTAACAATAATTTCTAAATATCACCTAGTATCTGATCCATATTCAAATTCTCATAATTGTCACCAAACTGTAACTTTACAGTTCAATTGTTCAAATCAGAATCTCAGTCTGATCCACACATTGCACTTGGATTTTAAGTCTCTTAATTTTTTTCATCTTATGACAATTTCCCCACTGCTTTTTCTAAATTTTCTGAACTGAATTTGTTATGGAAATCAGACTATTTTTTTCTGTAGATTAAATTATGAATCTGACCAATTTATATCATCCTGGTATAAATTAACATGTTCTTCCATCCTTCATCATTCCTGGGAACTAGAAGTAAGATGTACAAGCATCATTAACTTTAACCACCTATCCTCCCTGACCCTGTCTGAGGCTGAAAGCAGGAGGATTGCAAGTTCAAGGCTAGACTCAGCAACTTAGCAAGGCCCTAAGCAACTTTGTGAGACCCTGTCTCAAAATTTAAAAAAATAATAATAAAAATGGCTGGGGATGTAGCTCAGTGGTAAAGAGGCCCTGGGTTCAATCCTTATTATAGCCTCCCCCCAAAAAAAGTGAAAGAAATAAAGAAAAAAGAAAAGTAAAACTGGAGAGAACCTAAGTATCAATTTAACTGTAAAATAGAGAAAATGTGATATTTTAATAGGACAGAATACTATTCAGCTATGAAAATAAATGAGTTAGCTCTATTCACAGCAAATGTAAGTAGCATAAATACAATAATGGGCAAAAGAAAACAAACAAAAATAATATATGCTGTATAATATCATTAGATAAGGTGCAAAGACTGTTGGATAATATATCAGTTTTTATATTTAAAAATCAGATTTTTGTCAGTGTGGGGGGCAGGGAACCTTTCACTTCCAGATATTGAGACTTATTATAAAGCTCCTGTAATGAAGATAATGCAGTAGTGGAATGAGTTTTAAAAAAATGACCATACATTTATCAAAGCATTACATTGAATCACATGAGTATATATAATTATTGTCAATTAAATATTAATTTTTAAAAACTACTTGCCAATGAATTAGAATAGAAACACAAGAAATGTGAATTCATATACAGTCACTGCTTAGGATCCTTGGGAGATTAATTCCAGAATCCAGAATCCTGTCAAACATCAATATACACAACTGCTCAAGTTTTTTCTATAAAATGGCATAATGCTTGCATATAACTTAGACACATCTCCTGTATACTTTAAATCATATCTAGATTGCTTATAATACCTAATACACTGTAAATGCTATGTAAATAATTGTTATACTGTATTATTTAAGGAATAATGTCAAGGAAAAAAGGTCTATACATGTTCAGTACAGACACAATTCTTTTTCTGAATAATTTGAGGATGCAGTTGGTTGAATTCATGGATGCAGAACTGGTAAATAGAGAGGGCTGACTGTATAATACTTCATATATGACAGAGGTGGACTTGTTTATGACTAGGAAATAGAAGGATTTTTCAGTACATGGTTTGGGGAAAAAATGGCTATTCATGTAGAAATATTGTTAAATCACAACATTCACAAAACTCAACCCTAGAAGCAGTGCAGACTCTAGTGTGGAATTCAAAACTTCAACATATTTAGAGGAAAATATAGGGGAATTTTTATGGCTTTTATATATGAGAAAGTGTTTTAAAGCAGAAAACGTTCTGAGCATAAAATCAAATGTGTGTAAGTTTGTTTTACAATTAAGGACCACTATTCATCAAAGCACACTAGAAAGAAGAGAAAATGAAGCCACTACCTGGGAGAATCTACTTGTAAAGCAAGTAAGGATTAGTGTCCAGAACATGTAAACAAATGACTGAATAAGACAAACAACGCAATAGGAAATTGGAGTAATACAAAAAACAGGCACTTCACAGATGATGAATTAGCTCTAGGCAATAAACAGTTAAAAGATTTTCAGAACATTTACTAATTTAAATGCAAAATAACAGTGAAAGTTTATAATACTACCTGCCTGCCAGAATGGCAAAAAAAAGCTTGATGTATATCAACAAGAACACTATTATTTCTACTAAATCAGAACTTCAGAAAACAAGCTGTCATTACTTCCCAAAATAGAACATTTACCTATCTTATGGCTTAAAATTTTCAGATCTATAGTACCTCTATAGACATATTTCTTATCTCATTAACAGTATATACTACACCCCACCCCATCCACCTTGTCCACCATTAGAAATTTTGGTCCTCATTGCAAACCTATTGGCTAAACTGCAGATAATAATTGAACTCCTAATCTCTGTTTATTAAGACAATATGGTTAATATATTAAAAGGGACTATTTGACATAAGGATGCATATAGTTTTTATGATGTGCTGCTAATATTGATCTCTCACTTCAAGGTGAGGTATTGGAAACCAGCAGGGACACCACAAATCTATAGGGGGGAAGCTGCAATACCTCAGATTCTCACTGATAGAGGGGAAGATACATGAGCAACATGAGAAGACAGGGGAAGAATGTGTCTCAAACAAACCTAGATGCTACATCAACAGAATCCAGTAATAGCACAGCAGAAGAAATGTCAGAAAGGGAATCCAGAATGTACATAATTAAAATGATCAGAGATGCAAACAATGAGATAAGAGAGAAATGCAGGCAATGAATGATTGCACCAATCAACAGTTAAAAGAACAGGAAGCAAAAGATCATTTCAATAAAGATAAAGAGATTCTGGGAAAGAAACAAACAGAAATCCATGAAATGAAGGAAACAACAAACCAAATTAAAAACTCAGTAGAAACCATAACCAAAAGACTAGATCACCTGGAAGACATAACCTCAGAAATTGAACACAAAATAATTAACCTTCAAAACAAAGTTGTCCAAACAAACAAGATGGTAGGAAATCACAAAGAGAACCTATAAGAATTATGGGATATCATGAAAGGACCAAATTTAAGGATTATTGGACTTGATGAAGGCACAGAGGTACAAACCAAAGGAATGAATAATCTATTCAATGAAATAATACCAGAAATTTCCCAAACCTGAAGAATGAAATGGAAAAACAAATACAAGTCTTACAGGACACCAAATGTATAAAATTACAACAGATCCACAGCAAGGCACATTATAATGAAAGTACTTAACATACAAAATGAAGATAAAATTTTAAAGGCTGTGAGAGAAAAAAATCAGATTATATTCAGGGGGAAAACAATACAGATATCAGCAGATTTCTCAACCCAGACCCAAAAAGCAAGAAGGGCCTGGAACAACATATTTCAAGCTCTGAAAGAAAATGGATGCCAATCAAGACTCTTATACCCAGCAAAACTAACCTTCAGATATAAAGAAGAAATAAAATCCTTCTGTGATAAGCAAAAGCTAAAAGTTTTACAAATACAAACCACTAGAGAAAATTCTCAGCAAAATATTCCATGAGGAAGAAATGAAAAACAACAATGAAAGTCATCATAGGGAGGAACTGCCCTAAAGGAATAGCCAAATAAAGGAGAAATGAAGTCGTTAAAAAGCAAAAGTAAGACAAGATGACTAGAAATACAAATCATATCTCAATAATAATCCTGAATGTTAATGGCCTAAACTCATCAATCAAAAGCCAGAGACTGGCAGATTGGATTAAAAAGAAAGACCTAAAAATATGCTGCCTTCAAGAGACACATCTCATAGAAAAAGATACCCACAATTAAAGGTGCAAGGATGGGAAAAAAACATACTATGCACATGAACTCAGTAAAAAAGGAGGCTATCTATCCTCATATCAGATACAGCAGACCTCAAGCCAAAATTAGTTTGAAGGGATAAAGAAGGACATTTCATACTGCTTAATGGAAGCATAAATCAGCAAGATATAACAATCATAAATATTTATGCCCCAAACAATGACGCATCCATGTACGTCAAACAAATCTTTCTCAATTCCAGGAACCAAATACACCACAACACAATATACTAGGTGACTTTAACATACCTCTCTCACCATTGGACAGATCTTCCAAACAAAAATTGAACAAAGAAACCACAGAACTCAATAACACAATCACGAATTTAGACTTAGACATATATAGAATATTCCATCCTTCAATAACTGAATACACTTTCTTTTCAGCAGCACAAGGATCCTTCTCTAAAATAGACCATATATTATGCCACAAAGCTAGTCTCAGCAAATACAAAAAGATAGAGATAATCCCCTGTATTCTATCAGACCATAATGGAATGAAATGAGAAATCAATGATAAAATAAAAAACAGAAACTACTCCAACACCTGGAGATTAAATAATATACTATTGAATGATGCATGGATAACAGAAGACATTGGGGGGGAATAAAAAAATTCTTACAGAAAACAAGAATAAAGATACAGCATATCAAAATCTCTGGGACACTATGAGAGCAGTACTACGAGGAAAATTCACTGCATGGAGCGCATTCAATAAAAGAATGAAAATTCAACAAATGAACGACCTCACATTACCGCTCAATGCCCTAGAAAAAGAAGAACAGATCATCACCACAAGTAGGAGAACACAGGAAATAATTAAAATCACAGCTGAAATCAATAAAATCGAAACAAAAGAAACAATTCAAAAAATTGCAAAAGAAAAAGTTGATTCTTTGAAAAAATAAACAAAATAGACAAACCCTTACCCACACTAACAAAGGAGAGAGAAACCTCAAATTACTAAAATTCAGAACGAAAAAGGAAATATCACAACAAATACGATTGATACACAATGCACAATTAGAAGCTATTTTGAAAATCTACACACTAACAAAATAGAAAATCCCAAAGACATCAACAGGTTTCTAGAGCCATATGATCCACCCAAACTGAATCTGGAGGACATGCACAATTTAAATAGATCAATTTCAAGCAATGAAATAGAAGAAGTCATCAAAAGCCTACCAACAAAGAAAAGTACAGGACCAGATGGATTCGCAGTCGAGTTCTGTAAGTCCTTCAAAGAAGAGCTCATTCCAGTACTCCTCAAAGTATTCTATGAGATAGAGGAGGAGGGAACCCTTCCAAACTCATTCTATGAAGCTAATATAACCATGATACCAAAACTAGACAAAGACACATTGAGGAAAGAAAATTCCAGACCAATATCCCTAATGAACATAGATTTAAAAATTCTTAACAAAATTTCAGCAAATCACATACAAAAAGATATTTAAAAGTGCACCATGATCAAGTGGATTTCATCCCAGGGATGTGAGGTTGGTTCAATATCTGAAAATCAATAAATGTAATTCACCACATCAACAGACTTAAAGTCAAGAACCACATGATTATTTCAATAGATGCAGAAAAAACATTTGATAAAATACAGCACCCCTTCATGCTCAAAACACTAGAAAATATAGGGATAGTAGGAACATTCTTTAAAATTGTAAAGGCTATCTATGCTAAGCCCATGGCCAACATCATTCTAAAAGGAAAAAAGCTGAAAGATTCTGCCTAAAAACCAGAAAAAGGCAGGGATGCCCTCTTTCACCACTTCTGTTCGACATTGTCCTTGAAACTCTAGCCAGTGCAATTAGACAGACCAAAGAAATTAGAGGAATACGAATAGGAAAAGAAAAGCTCAAACTATCCCTATTTGCTGATGACCTGATTCTATATTTAGAGGAGCCAAAAACTTTCACCAGAAAACTTCTAGAACTCATAAATGTATTCAGTAAAGTAGCAGGATATAAAATCAATGCTCATATATCTAATGCATTTTTATTCATAGTGATCAAGTTTCTGAATGAGAAATTAGGAAAACTACCCCATTCACAATAGCCTCAAAAAAATAAAATACTTTGGAATCAATCTAACAAAAGAGGTGAAAGACCTCTATAATGAGAACTACAAAACACTAAAGAAAGAAATTTTAGAAAATCTGAGAAGATGGAAAGATCTCCCCTGTTCTTGGATAGGCAGAATTAATATCGTCAAAATGGCCATAGTACCAAAAGCAATGTACAAATTCAATGCAATTTCAATTAAAATCCCAAAGACTTATCTCATAGAAATAGAGCAAGCAATCATGAACTTCATTTGTAAGAATAAAAGAACCCGAATATCTAAAGCAATCCTTAGCAGGAAGAGTGAAGCAGGGAGTATCACAATACACGACTTCCAACTATACTACAGAGCAATAATAAGAAAAAAGTCATGGTATTGGCAGCAAAATAGACAGGTATACAAATGGTACAGAATAGAGGAGACAGAGACAAATCCACATAAATACAGGTATCTCATCCTTGACAAATGAGCCAAAAACATACAATGGAGAATAGATAGCCTCTTCAACAAATGGTGCTGGGAAAACTGGAAATCCATATGCAGCAAAATGAAACTGAACCCATATCTCTCACCCTGTACAAAACTCAACTCAAAGTGGATCAAGGACCTAGAAATCAGACCAGAGACTCTGCACCTAATAGAAGAGAAAATAGGTCCAAATCTTCATCATGTTGGCCTAGGACCAGATTTCCTTAACATGACTCCCAAAGCACAAGAAATAAAACCAGGAATCAATAATTGGGATAGATTCAAAGTAAAAAGCTGTTATTTTCTGCAAAGGAAACAATCAACAATGTGAAAAGAGAGCCTACAGAGTGGGAGGAAATCTTGGCCACACACACTTCAGATAGAGCACTAATCTCCAGAATCTACCAAGTACTCAAAAATCTTTACCCCAAGAATACAAATAACCCAATCAATAAATGGGCTAAGGAAATGAGCAGACACTTCACAGAAGAACTACAAGCAATCAACAGATATATGAAAAACTGTTCAACATTCCTAGCAATAAGAGAAATGCAAATCAAATGTACCCTAATATTTCATCTCACCCTAATTCGAATGTCTATTATCAAGAGTACAAGCAACAACAGGTGTTGGCGAGGATGTGGGGGAAAAGGTGCACTCATACATTTCTGGTGGGTTTGCAAATTAGTGCAGCCGCACTGAAAAGCAGTGTGGAGATTCCTCAGAGAACTCGGAATGGACCCACCATTTGATCCAGCTCTCCCACTCCTTGGTCTATACCCAAAGGACTTAAAATCAGCATACTACAGTGAAGCAGACACATCTATGTTCATAGCTCCTCAATTCCCAATAGCTAGATTGTGGAACCAACCTAGATGCCCTTCAATAGATGAACGGGTAAAGATACAGTGGTATATATACACAATAGAATATTATTCAGCCATAAAGAATAATAAAATTATGGCATTTGTAGGTAAATGGATGCATTTGGAGAATATCATGCTAAGTAACATAAACCAATCCCAAAAAATCAAAAGCCAAATGATGTCTCTGATAAGTGGATGAAGATACATAATGCAGGGTGGGAGGGAGGCAAGAATGGAGGAAGGATGGAAATCATAGAGGAAAAAGAGGGGTGGGGAGGGAAGGGTGGAGGGGAGGAAAAATAACAGAATGAGACAAACATCATCACACTATGTACATGTATGATTACACAAATGGTGTGACTCTACTTCACGTACAACCAGAGAAACAACAGTTGTACCCCGTTTGTATACAATGAATCAAAATAAATTAAATAAATAAAATTTAAAAGTTATGTCTAAAAAATGTTAGAGAAATTCTTGCAAATTTTCACCAGAAGTCTCATATATGAATTTTTATAGGTATAGTATGGGTAAGAGTCTCAAACTAGAAACTGTCCAATCCAAATATCTTGATGTTGGTGAACAGAGGAGTACACATTATCCATAACACACATGGACATCTACACACACACACACACACACACACACACATGTTGGGTGGGTGTTATAATGGAATGTTATGCTGTAGTAAAGAAATGAATACAGCTATATGCAAACGTATTGATTTATCTTAATAAAGTTAACATTGAATAAGCAGGAAGTTTTAACTGACATATTTGGTGTGACAGAAAAAAAACTACAAAACAAGAAGCACTAAGAAATGTGTTGTTTAGACATATAGAAGTATATGATTCAACTATTATAAAATAACAGGGGATGAAAAAATTCAGGATAGTAGTTATAAGGAGGTGGGTTTGTGCAAAAGCACGTAGGTAGATGTAAAGTATAGGTGATGATCTATTCCTTGGAAATTAGATATTAACTATCTTTGGTTTTATGATTTGCCTGCATGTTATATTCATTGTTATGTATTAAAATTACAAACAGAAAATTGGGAAATAGAATTCCAACAAACAGTGGAAGGAAAAAAATCCATAGGAAAAGAAAGAACTGGTATATAAAAGACAGTCAGGGATGATATTAGTTCTTAAGTACAGGGAGTCCAGTACAACTGCTACGAGAAGGCCATAAAATTGGATGTAAGGTTCTTAGCAATTGGAGGCAAAGAGGGAGTAATTGATTACATGGGTCATGACAGTCATAAAATCACATTTCTAAAGAGAAACAACTATTGCTGGTATTGCACATCTATTGTTGGCATTGGAACTACAGAGCTACTTCAGTCCAAAAACTAAACTGTACAAAACTGTAAAAGCAAATATAATCCTAAGATCCCCACTCCCAGTGTATATTTTCCCCATTTACCTACATAATCACACAATCTTCAGTCAGGCTCAGGGTAGAGATCTTGGGAGGAAGATTGTGGTGGGGTTTTGGGGAATACTTCCTACCATCCACAACTGCACACTCAGGTCCCTTCACTGCTCTCAGTTAATATTCCAGAACTCTCCACACAGCTGAAAGGTGGCTTATTTGGGTATATAGTAGTACAACTGGTAGGCAACTCCCCTGATTTGTTGACTGTCCCACATATCGGGAGGAAGGCAGAAGAATGTGAGAGTATCATTATAGTTTTTTTTTTTTAATCTGTTTAAAAAGTGTCACCAAAGGCAAAATATGACTTTGTGCTTTGATTTCCATTATCCACTTGATCTTCACAATTCCTCTGGAAGGAGATATTATAATTTTTATTTTTCAAATGAAGGACTAGGTACATGTAAATGACTTTCCAATAATGCAAATAGTAATTTCTTAGCATCTAGCAAAACAAAATGATGCATTTACACTTTGACCAGCAACTTCACTTCTAGAAATTAGTCTCTAGTCAAGAGAGGCAAAAATACAAAATAAAACATGTAAACGGTCATTAATTACAACATTGTGATACCAGGGAACTGGAAATAACCTAAATGTTTATCAAGAGGGAATGGGATAAATAAACTATAGAACACCTAACCAAAAGAGTGCTATGTAACTCTAAAAAGGTAAAAACAAGACCTCTAAAATTTTTAAGTGAAAGGTAGATGGGGAAATACAAAATTGATCGTTCAGGCTGAAGACACCTGGGCCCATTAATCAATCTTAGCATCAATTAAAGTAGGGGAGTTAATATCAAGGATATACTATTAAATGCAAGGAACAGAATAGTCTATATAATATATTTAATCAGTACATATGTGTTACCATTTTTACTTTTAAGAAGATGCAGTGGAAAAATAAACCCTAATAAAACTGGTTATGTAGAGGAGAGAAGAAAAAGTATGTCTTGGAGGGGAAAAAGTTAGAATGTATACTTTTCTAAACTAACTTATTCTAAGTTTTGACTTTGTAAGCATGCCAATGATTTAAATAATTCTAAAACAAACATTCAGGAAAGGTAAATTCTTGAAAATGTAGAACAGAGTGAAAAATCTTTTACATACCAAGTTGGCACCCAAAACACATTAAAAAGAAATATTTTAAGAGACTAAACAGTATTTTGAGACCACATACTTAGTGGCATGTATTCAAGGGACAAAAAACCCAGATAAATTTATAACTGTCATCACAAATATCATTGTTAGAAATATTATAGGTATTGCTATTTCAAATCTATATCTTTATTTAACTATAGGGAGGAGAGAGCATAAAAGGTATATATGTCATTAGTAGCAAAACACTTTGATCATAAGACAAAAGAGATAAACATATATAATCAAGGGAGTTAAATATAATCCCTATAATCTTACCTGAATTTGAAATCACACTATGAACTCAGAATTTAGTTTTCTTGTTATAAGGATTATAAACTTCCCACCTCAATTTTCTGAATAGAGGTACTGAAGTAATTCCTACCCCTACCTGCTAAACTGTCATCTCTAAATACTGGTTTCTAATAAATGAACCAGAGTTCCGAGGAGAAATGACTAATTTCACGTGTGAGGCAGGAAGTCCACAAGATGAATTTGGGTTATCTAGTGCCAGAAGTCTTAAGAAGGGAACAATGTCTAATGGGGTCTTGTTAAGGTAACACAGAAGCAAACATTAGTATAATTCTGCTGCCAAAATTTGGAAAATGGGCATCATAAAATTAATGAGTATAGTGGACATATGAAATTTATAAATATAAGCAAATTCTTAATCATACTAAAATTAATCTCTTCCCCTTGGGGTTTGATAAGGAATTAACTTTTTCTGAAAATTGGTAAATAAAGTAAGGTAATATAATATTTAAACTGCCTTTTGCATTTGACTTGTATTTCAGAGTAACTGAATAGCTTGTAGGAGAAGATTCCTTTTAGAAGATCAGTAATAAATTCAAGAATTAAAGTATTAGAAAATTACAATTGTATGATCCCTAACTAAATACTACATCCAGGAAGAAATCATCTAATGCTAATAAAATTTTTAAGTGAGAAGTAGGTAGGGATAGAAAGTAGTACAAAGTAGATAGTAGATAGAAATTTGTTGGATCAGGCTGAAACCATATGAACCCAATGATTTCATCACTGAAAGTTGAGCAGTCAGTCTCATATGTGACTCCTGATGGGGTGCCAGAGGAATAATATGCCACTGTTGATATACACTTGGGTGTTCACCACTGCAACCTTTGTTTCTTTATATAGATTTTTAAAAAAATTCTTGACTGATTAGTCAAGAAGGGTATGTTAAAAATTTTCACTAAATTTATAACTGTGATTGTATCAATTTTCCTGTGTAATTGTGCCTTATTAACTTTAATGTAATCATTAATTTCATGGAAGTTTAGAATTAAAAATATTTTCCTGGCAAGTTGAACTTTTTCAACCTTATGTAGTAAATTTCATCATTTCTGATACAGTTTTTTTTTATCTTACAGTCTGATGGGTCAAATATTACATAACAATATTCTTTTCCTTCTAGTCACTTATATACCTAGTATATTTTTTTCATGCTTTGATTTTCTGTTTTCTCTACCTCATGCTTTATGTATACCTTTTATAAACACTTTAATCTGGCCATTTTATTTTTGCTTTTATCCATTCTAGTAATCTGATTTAATTGGTAAATGTAGTCCATTTATATTTTTTCTTTTTTTAATTTTTAACAAAATTTATTCCAATTATTTGTACATGACAGTAAAATACATTTATACATCTTAATAAATTGTACATAAATGGAGTGTAATTTCTCATTTTTCTGATTTTACATATTGTAGGATCACATCAGTCAAGCAGTCATATATGTACATGAGGTAATAATATGTTTCACTCTACTATCCTTCCTACACCCATACCCCTTCCCTTACCACTCTGTTCTTCCCTAGCCCCACCTCCTTATTGTGAATTAGCATCCACATATCAGAGAAAACATTCAGCTTTTGCTTTTTGGGTTTGGCTTATTTCAGTTAGCATGATGTTCTCCAACTCCATCCATTTACTGGAAAATGCCATCATTTCATTCTTCTTTAAAGCTGAGTAATATTCCATCATATATGTATGCCACATTTTCTTTATCCATTCATCTGTTGCAGGGCACCTACATTGGTTCCATAGTTTAGCTATTGTAAGTTGAATTGCTATGAACACTGATGTGGCTGTGTCACTGTAGTATGCTGATTTTAAGTCCTTTCGGTATAAACTGAGGAGTGGGATAACTGGATCAAATGGTTATTCCATTCTAAGTTTTCTGAGGAATCCCCATACTGCTTTCCAGAGTGGTTACACCAATTTTCAGTCCCACCAGCAATGTGTGAGTGTCCCTTTTTCCCCACATCCTTGCTAACATTTATTGTTGCCTGTGTTCTTGATAATTGCCATTCTGATTGGAGTGAGATGAAATCCTAGAATAGTTTTGATTTGCCTTTCTCTAATTGCTAGATTGTTAAACATTTTTTATATACTTGTTGATTGATTGTATATCTTTTGTGAAGTACATGTTCAGTTGCTTAGCCCATTTATTGATTGGGTTATTTCTCTTTTTTGTGTGTGTGTTAAGTTTTTTGAGTTCTTTATATGTCCTAGAGATTAATGCTTTATCTGAGGTCCGTGTGGTAAAGATTTTTTCCCAGTCTGTAGGCTCTCTCTTCACATTATTGATTGTATCTTTCACTGAGAAGAAGCTTTTTAGTTTGAATTAATTCCATTTATTCATTCTTGATTTAACTTCTTGTGGTTTAGGAATCTTGTTAAGGAATTCAGATATATACATTGGCATTTGCTGCTATTATATTTTTATTTCTATTTATTATGCTTACAAATTACTTTTCTTTCAAATTTGGTTTGAGGTTTTTTCCATTGTTTGGTCTTCATTGTTTTGCTAATTATTTTTCCATTCTTTTATATTCACCCTAAAAATTTTTTCATGCACACTTAACTAAGTCATGACTAACTTAATCCTTGAACAAATAATATAAAGACTGTGGAACATGTTAACTGTGATTAAATCTTTAAACAATTAAATGCTAGTTTCCTAGTATGGTAATTCTATCCATTATTGTTATTTTATGTCAATATTCCTTGGTTTATATTTGTTTTTCCTTTTTTATTTGCTTAAACTGTCCTTTTGTGATTATTGTATATCTTTGTAAAGAACATGTTTTAGAAGTCCCTTTACTGGAAGTCATTGGTGGTAAAAATATTACAGTTTATGCTGAGCTTCAAATACCTTTACCTTACCTTTATTGGTACTTTGCTGGTACAAAATTCTAGGTTTTTATTTATTTACTCTAAGTACCTTTCTGATTTTGATTTTGCTATTTAGTAGTGTGCTCTTAATCTAATTGCCTTTCCTTTGTGGGCCATGCTTACTATTTTGGGAGGTTCTTTTAATGTATTTTTGTCTTTAATATTCTTCAGGTTCTCTATATTGTGTCTTTGCCTGAGTATTTTTTATTTATTGTGCCTGGAATTCTTGTGCTTTCTGGTATGTGATCACATTTTCTATCACTCTTAAATTCACATAATGTTGAGAATCCCAGAAATCATGGAGAAAATACAAGGAGGGCAAATTGGTGACAGAGCTGTAATTCATTCATTTTCATAGCAGAACATCATTGTATGAATATGTTATCACATTTTATTCTGTAACATATAATTTTTATTTCTAAAAGGTCTAATTTTATTTACCTCAAATTCCTAACCTATTCCTAATGGCCTCTTATTTTCAATTGCTTTTTTTTCTTTTTTTTAAAAAAATACCTTTCACACAGAAGGGTTCTATATTATGTGTCTTACAATCTCTGTATCAATAGTTTGGAGTCTTAATGTATGGTGTTTTTTTCTGCTCACCATTTTGTTGTTGTCTTCTCTTTTGTTTGGTCCGTCTGTGTGTGTGTGTGTGTGTGTGTGTGTTGCAGTGGATAAACCCAGGGCTTTGCACAAGCTAGGCAAGCACTCTACCACGAGTTAAATCCTCAGACCCTTACATGCCATTTGATTGTGAGAGTCTCACTTGATACTAATGGGTGAGAATACTGCCTAAATGAAGAAAGGTTATCCCCAGGAGGATTTTATTTTTATAACATGTGCTAATTGTACAGATTGATGGAATTTGGTGCAATATTTCAACAACGTGTAGGATTTGCTTCTGCTTCTGCTAATGGTCAAGCAGAATTGATTTTTACTCCTTTTTATAATCCTAGTTTAGTTCAAAATCCCATGTTTAGTTTCTCTTCCTTGGTTCCGGATCATACTACACATACATACCCCACTACTATGTTCATTCATTAGCAGTAACTCTCCTTTTCCCAGATTTCTTCCACTCCATACTCCCAGCTCATGCCCCATATGTCTTTTGGGGTAAGAAGTTTTCATGGGATACATCCCTAACTTCTTTAAGCCCAGTAATTTGAGTTTTATCTCAAATTTAAATACTCAGCAGTCTTTCAGCACTGGGTCTGTCATAATGCCAGAAACACTGAATTCAGTTTTTAAACCAAAATGATAGATACGTATGGTAACAATGCAAAGAAAAATAACTATGATGATAATAATTTCCCATCCCATACCTCTCCCCTACAGTGCCATTTCCCTGAAACAACTTGTGTTATTTACTTCTGCTCATAGGATTCATGATTATAACCTCCATGTCTCTATATCATACACATATTTCTATTTTCTTATCTATGAAAGATATGGATTTATCTTACAAATTTCCCCTCTAAATTTTTCATATACCTGTTATTGGGGTTGACTCTTCTATTCATTACATTTGTAACTTTAAGCAATATATTAAACCACTTATTCTACTACCTTCCATCAGTATTTATTGAATCCCTATCTACTTCAAAGATATTAGTACACTGACTCTTCCTTCTGCATTTTATACCACCGTTTATTCTTGTCCTAGCTAATAGTTTCAAACTTCTTTCCTATAACCAAATTGTTTGCAAATAATTTGAACATTTCAAGTGTTTTCTTAAAAAGAATGATTGTAAAACCTCAAAATCAATCATCATTAGGATGATGTAAATACTTTCAGTACAGCCAAGTTATATATTGAGGTTGTATTTCCTTCATCTTGGATTTGATGCTATGCTCCTTTGGCCACATGAAGGGGAATGGATCGAGCATCAAATATAAATAGGTACTTGCCTTCTGAAAACATTTAACTGCTGAACAACATAATACACTTTAGTTGGTGTCATAGACCTTAACTTTGTAAACAGATTTTTTCCTGGAGTTTCAAATTACCTTTTTTTCCCTTTTCTGCCTGATTTTCCTTTACCATTCCTTAATTCCCTCCACCAAGCACTCAATCATGCACTCTATACTACCAATTTCTTATATCCCCTATCTCACTACCTGGAAACTTTCTTCTTGCAGTTCTGTTAGATCCTAATTGGATTAGCAGTTCTCCAGGCCTGCCAAACTTTTGTTGTCTTTTGACATCACTGCAGCAGCATCTTTTTGGGAGTCAACAGTTGCCAGGTTCAGTGGTTTTCCTCCTTTTGAAACCCCATTTGTTTCGCAGAGTACATCCTCAAGTAACTTCCTAAGAAAAAGGTGTGTGGGTGAGAAAATTTATGTGTCCTTGCATATTTGTTATTCTGTCCTCACATTTGACTTATATTTTTCTGTATGTAGAAACAGGTTGCAATTTTGAATGCACTGCATACCATGCATACCATATTCTGGTATGCATGAAATGTTCCTCAAGAATGTTAATGTTATTGGGATTATTCTTACCTCCTTCTAGGTAATTTTTTAGTGTCCTTTCAATTTCTTCCTATTTCATTACCTTCATGAAGACATTTTTTGAAATCTATCTTATATTGGTAATCTCCTCTCACATGTTCTTCACCCTTATAGATTTATTATTTTATGATATCTTAATTATCTTATTGTAGATAGCAATATAGAGGGATACAAGGCAAATATCAATTCTCTATTCTAACATCTCAAATTTCCATCCCTTATTTTCAAAATTTTATATTGTCGTACCACAATGTTTTTGTCAATAACTAAAAGTTTTTGGAACAAATGAGGATAAAATACTTTTGCAGTCATTAAATTTTCAAAAAGTTGAGTTTTGTGAGGTGTTTCTCCAATTCAGGTTAATAAATGTTTAATTCCATGATCTTAGAAAATATTGGGGTTTTTGATTCCCTGGATTAGATTACATGCAGATCCGCAGGTCCCACAGAGTCTAACAAGTTAAAAGCTCAACATTTGGAGGGATGAACAGGATCATACAGCTCCAAGCAATGGAAAATATTAAAATAACCAAACAACTATGTTCATGGAATGTAAAGAAACATACCAATGGCAAGTATATTTTTTAATTATTTTGCCCAAGGTTACTTTCAGACTGGGAGCAATGACCAGAGATACTTGGGAAACAACCTGCAGAGGAAGGGAAGGAGGGAACATCCAAGGGAAATAAAAAGGCCAGTTAAAAGTTTCTTACTTATACAAGTCACATGACCTGTCATATTTAATTAGCTCCCAAAGTATTGGCCTTAGTACATTCCACATCCTGTTTGATGTTTCCATACTTGGCATGCAATGAATTGTTAAATCTTCAAAGACAGTCTTATTTCTTACCTTTGGTGTCTTGTTAGGTTTCTGTTGAAAGTTGGCTTCTTACTTTTCCTAAGGAAGCTGTGCTCTTTGACCACTTGTGCAAAGAAAATACCAAGGATGGTATTACATTTGGCCACCAGTCACTACTTTCTGCTTGTTTCAAGTGAGGAAGACACTCAACCGATGAGATTGGTAGGACTGTGGGAATATAAAGAATGAGTGGTTTTAGCTTTCTTTCATCAAGATCTTTTGAATACTCAATAGGTTTCAGGCTTTGAGTAAGGCATTGGAAATATATAAGAGTAACAATATGGAAAGTTTGTGAGACCCTACCTTTGGTACACAAGTAGTGGACTGGCCTATTCTATACCCTAGAACATGACAATACTTTAAGAAAATCTATAGCATCCATCCTTCTGAAACCAGATACCTACAAGACCAGGATAGACATTCTGGCATAAATGACACAGTGGCCATTACATTGTAGTTATTTCTGAGAGTCTCTGTGAAATTGATAATCTTTGAAAAAGATAGGCAGACCTGAAGGCCTACTATTCTCCAGTCCCACTTGGAAAGAAAAGAAGGGAGAAAGGAGGAAGGACAGAAAAAATGGAAGAACTATATACACTGAAACTTTCACAGATACAGCAAATTGAAGTACATTCATTCATTCAGTAAATATTTATTGAGATCTCACATTGTATTAGGCACTTTTCTAGACATAATTTATTCAGAAGTAAACACAAAGAAAGTTTCTGCCCTTGTGATATCTGTATTCTAGTTGGGCAGAAGCAGATAAGCAGGTATGCAGGTGAAATATATATATACTATAAGGCAGAGATAAGGACTTAGAAGGAAAATAAAGAGAGGCAGGGAATGTTGAGGTTTGAAAACTGCAATTTTAAATATATGCTCAGGAAAACTGTCAGTGAGATAATACTTGAGTAAAGGATGGAAGGGAGAGAGGCATTGTGCATGTCATATGAAAAGCTAGGAGTAAAATACTCCAGGTAGTTGGAAGGAACAACAAGTGCAAAAGTAAGAAGCAGAGGCATGCCTAGTCATTTTCTAGGGATATTGAGCTGAGTGTGACTACGTTTGAATGAAAAAAGGAGAGAGAAATAGATGATGGAGTCAGTGTGGAAATAAGAATTTGGATTATGTGGGGCCTTGTAGGTCATTTTTAAATACTCTTACTCTGAGAAAGTAACAAGTCATTGGATAAATTTTATGAATGCCATGATCTGGCTTAGGATTTAAAGGATAATTCTGTAAGGGTAGAAAGGTTAATGCAAATGAATACAGTGAAAAATAACACCACAGAATGACAACATGAAAAAGAAATTTATCACTAAAAATAGTGTCTTTCAAGGTTCTTAAAATAACTGTAAGATGCTGATACCTTTTACAAATCTTTGAAGTCCAGAGAATGCCACTCTGCATTCATGTGAGATATAAAAATTAATGACCAATGAGCTCGAAATGGCTGGAATTTGGACCTATTGATACCCTTTCCCAAGAAGTTGAATCATCTTGTACCTCCAACTTAATTTTCTCTTTCAGCATGGATGAGGCAAAACTTTAATTGGGTGTGACAACTGACAAGAGACCTTAAATGGATGCAAATTAAAACTTTCACAATAACATTATATCGAGTTTAAAATCTTTTGCACTTTTGATGCTGAGTTTATAGTAGTTGCTGGAAACTGCTAGATTATAGGTCTTTATAGAACTATCAGACAAAGACAACTCATTATCTTTACAAAAGAAATATAATACAAAATTCTTAGTGCCAGTTATAGACACTGTTAATAAGCTGAAGGTAGAAGCTTTATACACTTTAACCACTGGATAAAATTTTAAATTATTATTTATTACTAGGGAAGAAAGTTAATTTGGAGTGGATCACAAATAAGAGTATAATTTAGAGAGTGATGAGAGCAATATCTGGCAACTACTGTGACTATTCTATCCTAGGCACTTTTTAAAAACAATTATTTTATTTTTTTTATGTGGTGCTAAGGATAGAACCCAATGCCTCACACATGCTAGGCAAGTGTTCTGCCACTGAGCTACAACCACAGCACCTACATATTTTTTTTTTTGCCTATTCCGTGTCTTTTCAAATTTTGTTCTATTTAGTTATACATGACAGCAGAATGCATTTTGATTCATTGTACATAAATGGAGTACAACTTTTAATTTCTATGTTTGTGCAACATGTAGAGTCACACCATTTGTATAGTTTAACTGAGATGCAGGGGATTGAATCTAAGGCCTTGTATATGCTATGTTAACATTGTAACACTGAGCTATACTCTCAGACCTATCATAGGTACTTTTAATGATTTAGCACCAAAAGATTTCATGATATACAAGTGTTCATGTAAATTCAGACATGTAAATAGAATTTGTGTGTATCCTCCACTTCCAACTTATTTTAATTTTATCATAACATATTTGTGCCATTTTCTCCTTTCTAAAACTACAGTATTGGGCTGGGGATATAGCTCAGTTGGTAGAGTGTTTTCCTCGCAAGCACAAGGCCCTGGGTTCAATCCCCAGCACTGTAAACAAACAAACAAACAAAAACCCAAAAAACAGTATTAGTCCTATTTGATTACTGATATTTGCTTTAATACACTAATGAGTTCTTGGTACCACAAAGTCAGGACTATTGCTTCAACCTCTCCTCAGATTGTTTTCATTGCCACTTCAGTGTTCTAGATTAAAATTTACTGCTCAGCTATATTTTCAAGGACTTCATAAACTAT
The DNA here is from genome assembly GCA_020662805.1 of Glaucomys volans. Taxonomy (NCBI): domain Eukaryota; kingdom Metazoa; phylum Chordata; class Mammalia; order Rodentia; family Sciuridae; genus Glaucomys; species Glaucomys volans. The sequence goes on from JAJEJO010047615.1 coordinate 405,148, forward strand.
CTGCAGTCTTCTCTAACCATCAGTTTCTCTACTACATAAGCAGGCTGCTCCTATATGTAACTTCTGAGCTAATAAAGCTGGAATGACCCATCAGATCTGCCAAATTCCTCAGTGTTTGAGATGCTCTCCTTGGCTCATTTTGTATCTTCTCTGAGTATGATGTGAATTCTATATCTTTCTCACCTCCTTCAATGTTGCTTCCACAGGTTTTGAAAATTGATATATTACCCTCATAAATAAAGCATTCACCAAATTTTCTAGCCTCAAATCATTCTTTCTTAGATTCTATAGCACTTATTATATGCATTATATAATTTAATTTATTTTTATATTGCCTTTATATAATTAACCAAATAGCATACACAAGTGTTACTTGTCTCTTTAATAAGACTGTATGGTTCTTAAATTCTTGGATTATTCTGCTTATGTATTTTTGAAATTAACTAGTATGAGGTTGCCTGTACAACATTCTTATTGGCTATGGGACCACTCAAATATTTCATTAATTTATTATTGATTATTTTTCAAACACCTAGTAACTGAAAATAGGATGGAAAAAACAAATTTGCTCTTTTTGGGTGCATATAGGAGATACCATCTACCATTGATTAATTAATTAATCACAACTTGAAGGGCTTTTGAGCTATAAAAACTTCACAATCACCTTATCTTCTGTGTGATCAAGAAACCCCTTTACAAGAATGTAATTATGACATTTGCTGGTAAATGGATGGAATTGGAGAATATTTTTCTAAGTGAAATAAGCCAATCCCAAATAACCAAAGGCCTGATGTTTTCTCTGCTATAGGGATGCTAATTCATAATAAGAGGGAGGGGTAACAGAGGTACTTTGGATTACACAGAAGGGAGTAAAGGGAGGGGAGGGGCATGGAGTAGGAAAAATAGTAGAATGAGTTGGACATTAATACCCTACGTACATATATACCTACACAATGGGTGTGATTCTACATGATATACAACCAGAAGTATGAGAAGTTATACTCCATTTATGTATGATGTATCATAGTGCATTCTACTGTCCTATATAACTAGTTAGGACTAATAAAAAATAAAAGAACAAATTCCCTTTACATTGAAGGATTCATGGTTCATCTCCTTCAAAACAGAACAATAAAATAACCAATAAGTAGCATTAGGAGCTGAAATGTTACATGTAAGGCAATGTTTTCCTTCATTTCTTGTTTTACTCCAGTGTTAATACCTCTGAAAATTGTCAATCTTTTGTAATTTTTGTATTAGCTTTTATAATTACGTTTCTCATGTTTTAAAATTTGTTCTAATTATACATGACAGTAGAATGCATTTTGACACATCGTACACAAATAGAGCACAACTTTTCATTCCTCTGGCTGTACATGGTACAGAATCACATCAGTCATGTAATCATATATGTACATAGGGTAATGATGTCCATCTCATTCCACCATCCTTCCCCCCCACACACCCACTTCCATCCCCTCACTCCCTTCTGCACAATCCAAAGTTCCTTCATTCTTCCCTACCAACATCCATTATGGATCAGCATCAGCTTATCAGAGAAAACATCTGGCATTTGCTTTTCTGGGTTTGGATTATTTTGCTTAGCATGATATTCTCCAGCTCCTTCCATTTACCTGAAAATGCTATAATTTCATTCTACTTTAAGGCTTAGTAATATTCCATTGTGTATATATACCACATTTTCTTAATCCATTCATCTGCTGAAGGGCATGTAGGTGGGTTCCATAGTTTAGCTATTGTGGATTCAGCTGCTGTAAATATTGATGTGGCTGCATTGCTGTAGTATGCTGATTTTAAGTCCTTTGGGTATAGGCCAAGGAGTGGGATAGCTGGATCAAATGGTGGTTCTGTTCCAAGTTTTCTGAGGAATCTCCATACTGCTTTCCATAATGGTGGCACCAATTTGCAGTCCCACCAGCAATGTATGAGTGTACCGCTTTCCCCACATCCTCACCAACGCTTGTTTTTGCTTGTGATTTTTGATAACTGCCATTATGACTGGAGTGAGATGAAATTTTAGAGTATTTTCCATTTGCATTTCTGTAATTTCTAGAGATGACAAACATTTTTTCATAAGTTTGTGGATCAATTGTATTTTTCCTTCTGTGAAGTGATAACCTCTTCAACAAATGGTGCTGGGAAAATTGGAAATCCATACACAGTAAAACAAAACTAAACCCCTATCTCTCACCCTGCACAAAACTCAACATGGATCAAGGATCTAGGAATTAGACCAGAGACCCTGCACCTAATAGAAGAAAAAGTATGTCCAAATCATCATCATGTCAGCTTAGGACCTGACTTCCTTAACAAGACTCCTAAAGCACAAGAAGTAAAATAAAGAATCAATTAATAGGCCAAGGAACTGAACAGATACATTTCTCATTTTTTATTAATACTAAACTCATCTCTGTGCCTGTCATCAATCTATACAGCAAAATGGAGGTTTAAGTTGAAGGCACCAGGGTACAAATAGGAGAGTTATCCAATGTTTTGGTTGAGCTCGACACTCCTGGTTCCAACTAACTAATAGACATTTTCATGAAGAATTAACACAGGTACCTAAAACTCAGCAGCATATCCAAAAGCCCCATTCCCTGGCAATGGTATTTCCCGTCCCAAACATCAAAATTAGCATCACTTCTTTCTTACCTTCCCAAATAATCAGCCATGAAATACTGTCAATTTCACCTGGAAAATTCGTTTAAACTTTTGGCTATCTCCTTTATGACTCCTTATGACTAGAGTAATAGACTATTTCACCTGCCTATATTTCATAAAGGTTTTTCTTTCATAATCACATATTTGATCATGATATTTTGCTACTCTGAAACTTCTTCACTGTGTGCTCATTGCCTAATAGAATCAATGTCCTCTAATCTTGGGTTCAAAGCTATCTAAAGATTGACCCCACAGATTTTTACAATCTTAATGTCTGTCCTTTGTAAACAATGTGCATATACACTCATTTTTCCCAGAACAGTTCTTCAATCTTCTTGGCCTTATATAACCCTGAATCTCCTCTAAAAACCCATTTTGGTAAAGAGCCAGAAAGGAATATTTTAGGCTTTGTGAGACATGCAGTCTGGGTCTTAACTACTTAGCTGTGCCACTGTGGCTTGAAAACAGCTTAAGACAATACACAAGTGGATAGGTATGACTGTGTCTCAATAAAACTTTAATTACAAAACAGGTACAGGCTAGATTAGGCCTGTGGTCCCTGACTTGCTGACCACTGGTCTAATTCATAGTACAATATGACAATGCTTTCATCAAGTATATATCAAAAGATCATTGGATTTTTCAAAGAGCTATACAAACTCAGGAACACACCTAGACAAATGTTAAGAAAAACTTCTGGATATTTGTCTTACCAATAGTTTCCTGAATATGACTCCAAAAATGCAAGTAATAAAATAAAAATAGATAAATAGGATGGAATCAAGTCAAAACATTTTGTAGAGCAAAGGAAAGAATGTAAAGGCAGCTAGTGGAATGTGAGAAAATATTTGCAAACTCTCTGATATCCAAAATATATAAGCAACTCCTACAACTCAACAGCATCACCCCCTCCAGATTCCCAAACTACTTCATTGAAAAAAAATCACAAGGGACTTGAACAGATGTTTCTTCAAATAAGACATACAAATGGCCACCAAGTATATGAAAAAAGCACTAAAAAATCACTAATCAGGGAAATGAAAATCAAAAGCACAATGAAATAATATCTATACTTGCTGCAATGGGCATTATTAAAATTCTAAGCATTCTTGAGGATGTAGAGAAATTGCAAAGTTCTATACTGCTGGTAGTGATGGGAAATGGTACAGATGCTATGGAAAATAGTATGGAGATTCCTCAAACATTGCAATTGAGCTACCCGTGATCCAGCCATCTCACTTTTGGGTATGTATCCAAAAGAATTGATATCAAGGTGTCAAAGAGGTATCTGCACTCTCATGTCCTTTTCAGTATTACTGAAAATAGCCAAAATATGGAACCCAGCCACATGTCCATCAACAGATGGGAAAAACAAATGAGCAATCTTTTTCTTAAATATCACAGATGTGGGAGCTCAGAAGAAAAAATTCCAATAGGACTGTGGTCAGTGAAGGCAGGGCTCGAGAGGGTCCATAAAAGGAGGACTCTATTGGAATTTGGAGTAGAGGCCATTTGTGTTAGGTTCTGGCTGAGAAGTTGTCTGCATTTTGCCCATGTCCTGAGACTTTCTGTGAGGCTGATTTTAAAAGCATTGGATTTCTTAATCTGGCGGAAGAAATGTCTAGGCAGCATAGCATTCAGGAAGTGGCATGAATATTGCTGGTATCTTTTAGCCAAATTTAATGTGATATTCAGGAGCAGAAAGCAGAGCAAAAATATTTGTAAAACTTGAACTTGAAAGGCAGGAGTAGAACTGGGGCTAAGGAAGTTGAAGTTGTTAAACACATTACTGCCACTAAAGAAATCCTGAAGATTACCCAGAGACAATAAGAAAGATGGCTTGAAGGCATCTCAGGAGCTGGCAAGACCACACCCAACTCAAGGGATTAAGAGAGAAAAATTCTCTTGAGAAGAGACCAGAGGGGCACGTTTCTTGCACAAGGGGCCTAGAAAGTTTTTTCAACATGCTCAGCTACCCATGCACTCAGAGGCTGCTACAGCCAGAGTCCTTGGAGGCTTGGCTATTGCTTGAGATGGCAGCAGACCTTGGTGTCAACCACATGGTGCTGGTTCTTCAGGGATGCAGGATGCTGAAGTTCGAGGGTCATGGAGGCTTCCACCAAGATTTCTATGGAAGGCCTTGGAAATCAGGCAAGGTGTAGCAGGCTCAGAGTCCTGTGGGCACCTCCTGAGAAGTCAAAGTGTGGAGATGTGAGGAGGAAGCTGAATCTGCTGTGGAGATCCCCCCTGAGATTAAGAAATACCAGTAACACAGGACATCATCCTAGGAAAGCTGCAGGAATCCAGCAGAGACAAGCCAACAGAAAGGCCACTTGGGCTGCAACAAACAAGGCCACAGGAGTGGGGTTGCACATGCTGTTTGGAGAGAATATCATGATGCCATTTGCCCCAGAGGCCAGATGTGGAGCTACAGGACTTGTTTGCCCAGCTGGATTTTGGTCTTGCTTTGGTCCCATCCCTTCTTTCTATGCCCCTAATGGAATGGAAATATTTATTTTGTACCATTATATATTGGATACTTGTAAACTGCTTTTAGTTTTACCGGAGCTCACAATGCAAGATTGCCTTGAGTCTCAAAGAAGATTTTGGACTTGAATTTTGAGCAATGTCAGAATTGATGAGACTATGGGGACTTTTGGGATTAGAATAAATGTACTTTTAATTGTTAGATGAGTGTGAACTTTAGGGGGCCAGGGGCAGAATGTTATGGTTTGGATGTGAGGTGCCCCCCAAAAGCTTACAAGTGAGACAATGCAAGAAGGTTCTGAGGAGAAATGAGAGTATTATAAGAGTTTTAATTGAATCAGTGAATTAATCCCCTAATAAATGAAGTTATCCCCTGAAAAAAATGAAAATGCTAATAATTCAAATATTTCAAATATATTTTGATATGTATACATTTACTTTGATTAACAATAGAAACAAACAAGATATTATCAGTAACTATGGTTTCCAGAAATTCCCTCTTTCCAAAATGCACATGAACCTATTTCTCAGAAATATTTAACAAACTATTTCTTTAAATACTTTCTTTAGTGTTCTGTAGTTTTCATTGTAGAGGTCTTTCACTTCTTTTGTTAGATTGATTCCCAAGTATTTTATTTTTCTTGAGGCTATTGTGAATGGTATAGTTTTCCTAATTTCTCTCTCAGAGGATGCATCACTTATGAATAAAAATGCATTCAATTTATGAGCACTAACTTTATATCCTGCTACTTTACTGAATTCATTTATGAGTTCCAGAAGTTTTCTGGTGAATTTGTAGCCACTCTGGAAAGCAGTGCGGAGATTCCTTAGAAATCTTGGAATGGATCCATCATTTGACTCAGCTATCCTACTCCTTGGCCTATACCCAAAGGATTTAAAATCAGATTCCTTCAGTGATGCAGCCACATCAATGTTCATAACTGCTCAATTTGCAATAGCTAGATTGTGAAACCAACCTAGATGCCCTTCAATAGATGAATGGATAAAGAAACTGTGGTATATATACACAATGGAATATTACTCAGCCATAAAGAAGAATAAAATTATGGCATTTGCAGGTAAATGGATGATGTTGGAGACTGTCATGCTAAGTGAGATTAGCCAATCCCCCAAATCCAAAGGCCAAATGATCTCTCTGATAAGTGAATGATGATGCATAATGCAGGGTGGAAGAGAGGCAAGAATGGAGGAAGGATAGATTGCAAAGAGGGAAGGGAGGGTTGGGGTCGGGGTGGGGGAGTAAAAATAATAACAGAATGGGACAGACATCATTGCTCTGTGTACATGTATGAATGCACAGATGGTGTGACTCTACTTTGTGCACAACCAGAGAAATAATAGTTGTACTCCATTTGTGTACAATGAATCAAAATAAATAAATTTTCAAAATATTTCAATTAAAAATTTGAAAGTATTTTTAATATATTTAATAAAATTAAGATATTGATTTATTGATAAACATATTTCAATTACACTTGGGATCCGATGACAGTAATCATGGTCCTGAGATTTTTTGTTACTTTATATATATGTTCTTTCATTATAGGTTTCTAAACTTTCTTTTCAATAATCTCTTAAAAGATTTAATAGGTTTTAAAGTATTTTGCTCTATATATACACATATGTCAGTTTGTCTTATTCTTAATAATGTGGGAATATCCATATCCGATACATTATTTAGTCATGTGAATTCTACACTTTGAAAATGATGGATGAAAAAAACAAGGAATGAGAAGGACATAAATAAAGTTACATTAAGATATATGAAAGTAGTGTGAGGCTAAATTCATAGATCAATAAAGAACCCATAAATAGTTATACACATATATGTCAAATTCTGCACAATTAATTCAATGGACAAGAGATATTATTGTCAACAAATAGAGAAATAGTATTGGAACAATAAACATGAAAGTAGAAGAGGAAATGAACAAAAAAGAGACAAATATAGAAGGGAACATCAATTCTTTCCTCATCAATATAAAATAATGAACTTGAAATGGATCATAGAATTAAATATGACACTTTAAGGTATGAAAATCCTAGATGAAAATACAGAAGACATTTTTGTGTCTTGGGGTTAAGCAAAGAATCACAAACTACAAAATAAAAATTGGACTTTATAAAAAATTTAAATGTCTGCTCTTTGAATGACACTGATAAGAAAATGAATAGAGAAGTCACAGACTTTGAGAAAATATTTTCAATACCTATCTTATCATAGACTTAGGTACAGAAAAAATAAATAACTCTTATAACTCAATAATAATGCAATAAATAAGTTGGATGAAAATGGCCAAAAATCTGAATAAACATTTTAGAAAAAATGATATTAATAACATGCACATGAAAAACTTCTTGGTCATTAGGGAAGTGCAAAATATGACTGCAGTGAAATACTATTACATACATATTAAAATAGTTGATTTTAAAAAAAACTGACAATGCCAAGTGCTAAGAAGAATGTGGAGCAATTAAAATTGTCCAGATGTAGAACAACTAGAATTATCATACTTTTCTGAGAGGAATGTGGAACAGTACAATTACTTTTTTGGAAAATAGCATGGCAGTTTCTCATAAAGTTAAACATGTATTAATCATCCAACACAGTGATCCCATTCGTAGGTATTTATACAGAGAAAGGAAAACATAGGTCTACACAAAGACGTGTATGTGAGTGTTTATAGAAGTTTTTCCCTGAATCACCAAATACAGGAAGTGAATCAAATATTCATCAACTAATCAATGCATATATCCATAGAATACTATAATACTCAGCAATTGGTGAATGGATACATCCATAAAATTGAAAAACACTAAGCAATAACAAGGAATGAACTCCTGATAAATATAACGCAGGTGGATCTTAAAATGATTCCACTAACTGAAAACACAAAACAATACATAACTGTGATTCTTTTTGTATGCTACTTTGGTAAAGGTAAAGCTGTATGGACAGAAATCAGATCAGTGGTTGCCTGCGGCTGTGAGTGGGAGGAAGGAACTGAGTGCAAAGGAACATGAGGGAACTTCTTGGAGTGATAGAAATACTCCCTACTTTGAACATTCTGTTGGTTACATAAATAAATATGTTTGTCAAAATTCATTGACTGTATGCCTTAAAAACGTGAATTGTACTCTACTTAATACCACAATAAACTCAACTTTAAAAGGAAGTTATTGCTCTGAGGAAAACTTTATCTCTAAACCTTTATGAATTACCTCTGAATTTTTATACATGCATGAGTCTCTTTGTTGAATAACTAATTTTGCATGGTTTCATTCTATGCCCATGCTTCAGTGATCAGATATAATTTTCCTCCATTAATTTTTCTTTCATTGAAGTATCCCAAATCATTTTTTGAAATTTCTTCCCATGAGTGAAGCTAGGAATTTACATATTTACTTCGCTTGTATAGTCTAAATTCAGTTAGCTAAGAACCCGCTTCTCCAATCTATATCTGAATTTTAAATTAAATGGCTCATGTCTTGAAACTCCTTAACTCTCACACATTCAGAAGCCTTACTGCAGAATTACATTCTTTAACCATACCCCCAGATAATAAAGTGATTTTGGCTCTTCAGTTATTAAAATACATGGGTTTGAGGAGAATTTAATTTAGACTTTGCTAACATTTAAAATTTAACTTCATATGTAATTATCCAATTCATTGATATTGTTTCGCTATTGGAAAATCACAAACTTGCAGACCCCAAATATGACATTTCTCCATTAACTGAAGAACCCTAAAAGATAATTATAGGCAAAAGTGTTTACAGTGTACTACATCTCCTTTAGCAAAGGATTTCTTTAAACAAGAGCATTACTTCAGAAAATAAAAGGAGACAAATCTCATGTTATTGTGTATTGAAAACATTTACATTCCACCCATGTTACAGTTTAGGATTAAAGAACTGTGGCTATGACAATACCCTACTGCAAACCTGAACCTAATTTAACAAGTAACTAGGGTGACAAAGTAGAAAGGACAGGATTTGTTCCTTTGCTCTGTCAACAGATGTGAGTCTCTGTGTAAAGTTTGCAAAATTAAAAGCACAATTAAAGTAGATGTTTAAAGAGTAATGGTGCATGCTCTAGCTCTGAAATGCCACATAAAATCAAGACCCTTGGGAAAGTTGAGTTGTTAAGGAAGAAGTATTGATTTAAATTATTTAACAATAGCAAGAGTATACTGCACATACCTAGGCCTCAATAATTTCTTCTAAAATGAAAATCACAGGAATTTGTCAACAGATACATTTATTCTAAAAATGAAAAACTACCAACATCAAGAGCATAAACATGATGTAATACATCCTTCAGAAAGTAACCAAGTTTCCAAAAATTCTGTGACATACTTTTGAAGAGTTTTGATTTTGCTTGTAATTTTTTTCCATGAGCATTTTTTTTTTTTTTTTTTTAGGTACTGGGGATTGAACTCAGGGACACTCAGCCACTGAGCCACATCCCCAGCCCTCTTTTGTATTTTATTTAGAGACAGGGTCTCACTGAGCTGCTTAGGGCCTTGCTAAGTTCCTGAGGCTGGCTTTGAACTTGCGATCCTTCTGCCTCAGCCTCCCAAGTCGCTTGGATTACAGGCGTGCTCCACCACGCCCGGCTTTCCATGAGCATATTCTTTTACCACTTCTGGGACACTGGAAAAAGATTAATAGTAACTCTAAGACTTTTTTCCTGCAAATAAAACAGAAAATGTTTAAAAAATCATTTTTATTTAGGAAGTAATTAATGAACATTAGGCCATAATTAGAAAGTAAGAAAAAATTTGTAATTCCATATTTAGATATGCTCCTTATTCATTAATCCTACAAAAATCTCTTGGATATAGTATATGTTCAGCAGTAAACAAAATAAAATAAACTTCCCATTCCCATGAAGTATACAGCAACCCTTAACAGTTTGCTGAATGGCTTTTGAGAATAAATATATATATATATATATATATATATATATATATATATATATAAAATATAGATAGATATAGATATAGATAGATATAGATATAGATAGATATAGATATAGATAGATATAGATAGATATATTTATATATATTTATACACACAATTTATATACACACACATACAGATGAAATCATGATGTTATTCTATAGGCATTATTTGTAATCTGATTTTTTATGTTATATTGTACTGTGAGCTTTCATTACTACTAATACATGTTTACACCTATATTTACAATGAATATGCCATTGTATAGGTCACCTTAATTATTTAACAATCACCTCCTAATGAATATTTACATTCCTTCCAGTTTTGTATTATAAATGATGCTATGATAATATGTAAGCATATTTATATTAGTGCATATTGCTATCACATACATATATTTACATACTCGTTCATTATTTATTACAGTAAATTCCTAGAAGTGGAACTTTTGTTTCATACAGTATTAAGAATTTTAAGGTTTGCAAGACTTTTCTCTACATTGATTCTTTTAAAAAAAGCAAAGTATAACATGTATATGTAAAAACGAGGATATAGATGTATAAAGCAGAATCTACTTTCTCAGGTTGCCATGATGCCAATGTCTTAGAATACGAGCAAGACAATCAAAAGGGCAGATTAGAATGAAAAGTAGTGACTTTGAAATTCTTTTCTACTAGAATAATCAGGTTTTAAAACAAAAATTAAAATTAATTGAAATGTGTTACACATTTCCAAGTACATTTTAGTTAAAACTTCATGAGATATCCATTGTAAAAAATACTCTTTAATTCCTCTTTGATATAATCTCAAGGAAGTGCTTCAGTTAGTAAAATCAGTCTGCTTTCCTATAGTCTTTCTTGAAATGTCTAGAAACAAATTTATCAATACAATGCATTCATAAAATACATTGAAATACAAGCACAAACAAAATACCAAAATATGAGCTTTTCTTTGGAGAATGTGATTTTCTGAAAGTCTGTGGAAAGACTTTTTTTTACAATAAAACCTGGTGTTTCAACACAATGTTCTTATTTTTTTTAATTCTAGAGGTATTTTAAATTAACAATTACTTTAATTGTTAATCAAAATGAAAATGACAAAACTGTACTATGTGCATATATGAAAATGTGGCAATGAATCCCACTATTATGTATAATTATAAGCATCAACAATAAATAAATAAAATATCAAGAAATTTTAAAATGTCTGTGGAGATGTCAATGCTAATATGATGTTTTATTCTGTCGACATATTAAGCGTTTTGTTATGTGCAAAGATTTTAAAAGCCAAATTCATCAAACTTGGTTTTTGTTTTGATCATATTTACATAGTTTCACATGTAAATTCTATGTGTCATTTGTAAGAAAATATATCACCATGTAAAGTTTTTTAAAAAGGCTTACAGTAAGGAATCATGATTCATGATATACCAAAGTAAAAAGGTAAAATTGAGAAAAGTGATTACATGAGACAGCTACATATATATGTATATGTATGTATACATATTGTATATATATGCATATATATATATTCACACATACATACATATATATATATATATACACACACACACACTATACCCACACATATATATCTTTTAAGTGGTGATGGAAATTAAACCCAGGGCCCTGCACGTGCAAGGCAAACAGTCTACCACTAGGCTATAATCCCAGGGCAAGACATTTATAATTTAGTAGATTTTTTCTGATTACATATTTATAAGAAGTCACCTACAATCGATGACAACATGAATAAAAAATTATTCCGCTTATTTTAATTCAACATGATACAAAGGAAACATGATCATTAAAATTATCCTTGAATTCAACTTGATGTTTCAGGATGTTTGACATTTCCTGATTCCTACCAGAGTTATACTATGGGAGACATACAATGAATAAATCTATGGTTTAATGGTCTTCCATTTCTGTGCTTCCTGGCATCACTTGTTCCTATACCGTTCATGCAGATTTATGTTAGAAACTGCAGATTTTTAAACATGCAGTTCTTTACATAAGAAGTGGTTGCCAAGTAACATCAGAAGGATGTCAGAACCAAAAGCATTCTATCCTCAGAAATATTTTTTGCCTTGAAAAATATATTTTGACCTTGTGCTGGGCATTAAAAATCAATAATAGAGCACCATGAAAATGAGTTTGAAAAGAAAAGGCAAACATATAAACTAATAATAGGGAATGTAAGATTATAAAGATATTAAAATAAAAATAAAACGATATAAGACAAAATTTTTAAAAAAAGGGAAATATAAAATGGTGAAAATAAGAGCAAAACAACTTCAAATATAAACTGGTGACTGTTAAATAATATTTAAAATTTAAAAATATAAGTTGAAAGCCTAGAAATAGAGTTATAGTCATAAACACATCTGTAAGGAAGATAAATATTTTTAAAGGTATAGAAATAAGAAATTTATTTTTTTAATTTGTTTATTTTGATTCATTGTACACAAATGGAGTACAGCTGTTGTTTCTCTGGTTGTACACAAAGTAGAGTCACACCATCTGTGTGTTCATGCATGTACACAGGGCAATAATGTCTGTCTCATTCTGTTATTATTATTACCCCCCACCCAGCCCCACCCCTCCCTTCCCTCTATCCTTCCTCCATTCTTGCTTCCCTTCCACCCCGCATTATGCATCATCATTCACTTATCAGAGAGATCATTCGGCCTTTGGATTTTGGGGATTGGCTAATCTCACTTAGCATGACAGTCTCCAACATCATCCATTTACCTGCAAATGCCATAATTTTATTCTTCTTTATGACTGAGTATTATTCCATTGTGTATATATACCACAGTTTCTTTATCCATTCATCTATTGAAGGACATCTAGGTTGGTTCCACAATCTAGCTATTGCAAATTGAGCAGTTATGAACATTGATGTGGCTGCATCACACAGTAAGTAATCTGACTTTGAGTTCTTTGAGTATAGGCCAAGGAGTGGGATAGTTGGGTCCAAGTTTTCTAAGGAATCTCCACACTGCTTTCCAGAGTGGCTGCAAATTCCACTAGAAAACTTCTGGAACTCATAAATGAATTCAGTAAATTAGCAGGATATAAAATTAATACTCATAAATCTAATGCATTTTTATTTGTAAGTGATTCATCCTCTGAGAGAGAAATTAGGAAAACTACCCCATTCACAATAGCCTCAAAAAAATAAAATGCTTGGGAATGAATCTAACAAAAGAGGTGAAAGACTTCTACAATGAGAACTACAGAACACTAAAGAAAGAATTTAAAGAAAGTCTGAGAAGATGGAAAGATCTCCCATGTTCTTGAATAGGCAAAATTAATATTGTCAAAATGGTCCTACTACCAAAAGAAATTTAATTTTTTATTTCAAGGTAATGAGGTTCTCAAGATAAGGGATAATACCAGAAAAGGTAGAACTATACAATATTTTAAGAAAGCAAAGTGCAACTGAGGATAATTTAAAAGAGTTATAAGAGAATCCAGCTGTAGGTTGGTTAATAGTGTGATTCCTTAGCATACCCCTCTGGTTGAACATGGCTCCTTTGGCAGTGGAGGACCTTCCAAAAGAGAGCCCATTGGAAAGCAGTACCCTGGGAGAGATACCTTTTGATAAACTCATCAAGAGTCAGGATGCTAGAGTCTTCCAGCCTTTTTATCAAAAGCTGTGGATCCTTTAGCAAAGTCAAGCACTCATTTAGCTTACCTACATCCAAAATTTTTATTAAAACAATTTCCATGTTTAAAATAATGTTTAAATTCATCAGCACAGGAAAATAACTCTAGCAAATTATTTAAAACAAATGTCATCTTTTTTAAAATTAATTTGTTTTCTTTACTATTGTAAATAATGGTGAAATGAATAACCATTTACAAGTCTGTGTTCAAATCTGTAAATGACAGGTTTCATGTAATTTAAATTGTTATTTTTTAACATGTTAAGGTTCTGAGTATGTATCAATTTTTTCCTCAAAATATGATTATGATAAATTTACATAACCAATAAAAATAGATTTATTATTTTGCATGAAAACAATTTCCAAAATTACATAGCAGTAGAATGTAATTAATCATCATGCATCCTACACCCAGCTTCAATGGTATAAACATATTAACACATTGTCATTTTTGTGTAATCAATATTAACCCCACCATGCTGTACTTTCTCCTTGTTCTTTTTCTTTTTCATTCTCCCACAGTTCTTCTACTGCCTTTCAAAACAAATCCCTGATATTATCATACCTAATAAAACAATAATCCCATGAGACCATGTAAAATTCAGATTTTGTTCAAATTTCTGCAACCCTCAAACATGTTTTCCAGTAAAATGTGTTCAAATCAGGATTCAGTGGGGTTCACATATTATGAGCTCAATATTTATTTTAGGTTTCCTTTAATCTGTGACTTATTCTCACCCCTTTTCCATATGTCATTAAATTATTAAGAAACAGAACCATTTGTTCTGTAGAATTTTTTATATTTTGCTTATTGTACCATTATAACATCATTGAATATATTTGTCTCTCCACATATTTTTTGCCATTGGTAGTTGGTTCTAGTGGCTGATCAGATTCAGATTTTTTTGTGAGACTACTCATAAATCATGCTGTGTTCATTTTATTATTTTTTTAAATTATACATGACAATAAAATCCACTTTGACATAATTATACAAGCATGGAATATATATTGTTCTAATTCAAACCCCAGTACTTCTCCTTCCCCTTTCCTCTTCCCGCCTCTGCTCCCCTCCCTCTATTGTTCTTTCTATCATTTACCCATAGTTATTATTTTTAATTGGTGTCTTATAGATATACATGATGTGGATATTCACCCTGGTATATTAATATATGTACGTAGGAAAATTATGTAAGATATATTCCAGTAACCCAAACAATAAATGGGCAAAGGAACTGTAACAGACACTTCTGAAAAGAAGAAAAAGACGATTAACAAATATATGAAAAAATGTTCAAAATCTCCAGCAATTAGAGAAATGCAAATTAAAAGTACACTGAGATTTCATCTCACCTCAGTCATAATGGCAATTATCAAGAATACTTGTAACAATTAACAATAAATGTTGGTGAGGATGTGGGAAATGTTGATAGAACTGCAAACTATTGCAACCGCTCTGGAAATCAGTATGGAAATTCTTTTAAAAAGTAGGAATGAAACCAGCCATATTTGACCCAGTTATCCCACTCCTCGATCTTGCCTCTGGGCTGTGCCTGCGGCCCCTGTGGAGGACCCACAGGGAGCGCTCTGGGCCAATGACTCGAGTGGGGAACTCTTAGACGTCTGCTGCTGGGCTGCGCCTGATGTCTGTCGCTGGGTCCGCCTCCCCCCACTCCTCAATATACATCCAAAAGATTTAAAATGAGAATACTACAGTGACACAGCTACATCAATATTTATAGCACCACAATTCACAATAGCTAAGTCATGGAGCTAACCTAGGTGTCATTCAATAGATGAATGGATAAAGAAAAAGTGGTATATGTACACAATGGAGTATTATTACTCATCCAAAAAGAAGAATGACTTTTTGACATGAATGGATCTGGAGAGTATCATGCTAAGTGAAATAAATCAATCCCAACAAACCAAAAGTCAAATGTTGTCTCTGATATGTGGAAGCTAACACACAATAAGGGTGAGGGGAGAATAAGAAAGACAGTAGAATGCTGTGTTTCCTATTGCATAACATATGAGAAGGAAATTTAGTGATATTAATATTGATAAGTGGATTGAGGCTTTGGAAGGCTGATCCATCCATTATAAAGTTTTCCATCATTTGCCTAATATTTTTAGCATCCATCACTAATTTTGACCCATATCCATTATTACAAAAAGCAATGTAAAGTGGTAACCTTTTAATTTAATTGATTTTTGAGGAGGATTCCTTGCATGCAATTCTTAAATAAAGTTACATCAATTTTTCAATCTTGAAGTACATTTCTACATAAAAGTTAGTGAAAATTATTGATTCTTATTGTTCATCATTTTTCAGAATACTGAAAGATGTACCCCTCCAAAGGTAACTAGTGATGTTTATTTACTATTACTATTCCCTCTAAATTCATGAAATTTTATGTTTGGTATGTCACAAACTACAACTTTAATTATTCACTTTTTGTTATTGAAATTTTCCAACCTTAGAATTTGTTTTTATGTATTTATTTATTCAGAGGTGTTGGACATTGAACCCAGGGCCTTACACATACATGGTAGGCAACTATACTACCACTGAGCTACATTCTCAGACAAGGAAGTGTTATTTTGACACATTCCCCCTTAATCTTTTATTGTTTTTAGCAAAATAAATAGGCCTATTTGGGACATTTTCTAACCCAATTTGTAATTATTATTTTCTCCAAAAATCTATGGTTCTTACAAGAGGGAAATGGTATTTGAAACTTCTGTCTAGAGGTGCTATTGGTTGAACAGTTTCTGCATTTTCTCTGGACAAAACTAGGAAATAACATATATTTAGGAGACATAAAATAAATCACATATCCATGCTGGTATTTTCAATTTAAATTTAATATTGTCAGGCTTTTTATTTATAACTTCTTTGATTTTTCTGAAATTTTTTCTTATTTTTAAAATCTTGTTTCCTAAACCATATTAACATAATTCTGTGTTTGTTTTATCGTCCTAATATGTCATATCTATACATAATTGTTTAAAAGTAATTTTAAAAATTATTGCTAAAATAGTTCTGAATAATTTATTCAGGGCAAAGGAAAATGTAGTAATGATAGATACAATTGTTGTGATGGCATTGTGGGTTTATGTATATGGTCAAATTCATCAAATTATGCATATCAAGTACCTGCAATTACTTAAAATACTTAAAGCCACTTGAAAGAATAAATCTCAGCATGATTATGCCATCAATTTGACATTGGGCTTATTTGTTTGGTATTTATTTTTAGAGATTGATTTTTCCTGACTCAACTTTGTTTTATAATTATGAAAACCATTTGTATTGTTCAAAGACCAAAATTATAGAGCAAGGCATGTTCTTAGAATTGTAGCTTCCGGTCCTGTCCTATCTCCTCTGCTATTTGTCCTCTATCCTTTATACATGCCTTTTATTAAATTTTTTTGCTTATTTTCTATTGTTTCTTTTTAAAACTGACCATATATAAGCTAAGGCTATTACAATAAGTGCTGCATCAACTTTGAGTATATATTATCCATATTTTGTCAATATATATTTGGGATATATTTCTATTTAGGTAGAAAATGCTGGAAAAAAGCTAAAAGAATAAACAATATTCTTTTATATTACCAATTTCTCCTCTATAGGTCTTGTATCATCATCAATAGCAGTGTATGAGACCTGTGTTTCCATGTAACCTGGCAAACAGACTATTTTAGATTTTATATAAAGAGGTGAGAAAAAGTATTTCAGTAAAGTTATACCTGTTATTATGATTGAAACTGATAACTTCATAAGGTAAGGGTTATTGTATTTCTTTTTTGTGAACTATTGTTCCTATCTTGGTCTTTTATAAAATCATGTTGGTGTTTTGTCACTCAATTTTTAGAAACACTTTAAGTATTAGAAATGCAATTTGCTATATTATTTGGAAATGATTTACCTGGTTTGTACTTTGCTTATAGTATTTAATTTTTGCTGTGCAAAAGCTATTAAATATATATAATTGTATTATCTCTCTGTTCCCCTTATTGCTTCTGTATTTTTAATCACTGAAAATGTCAGAGGTTAGGGTTCCCAGGGAGCAGACTCTGAGATGGAAACAAAGGAACTGGATTATATTAAGGAAGCCTTGAAACTAACACCTGTGGGTCAGAGGACTTCCAATAACTTGGGTAATAAGTTTTCATTCTGAAGGGACTTTGGATGACCCATCAAACCATTTACCATGGGAAATTATCTCCATTCCAAGAGAACAAAGCTATAAAATGACATAGTAAAAAACAAAGCCACCTATGTTTTCTTGTACTACTTGAATTGTTCTATTTTGTCCATTAGATCTCAGATCTATATGAAACAGTGTGAGAAATTGAGCTAATGTTATACTTTTTATATTTCATAATTATCTCAATAACATACATTAAAAGGCAATTTTCCAATGATTTTGAAATTTCATAATTATTCTAGATGTCTAAATTTCCATATTCATTTATGTCTGTTTCTGGATTTCTTTTTTGTTCATTAGTCGGTCTCTTCATGTGCTAATCACATGCCATTTTAATTACTGAAGCATCATTACATGTTTAAACATCTGGTACAGTCTATATTATCTATTGCTCTTTATTTTTATTGTTTTACCAGATATTTTTCCTAAAATAATTATAACAAACAAGTCCAACTCCAGGCAAAAAAAAGATTGTACTTTTATTTGGATTTCATTAAATTCATAGTTGACGTTAGGGAAAACAGACATCACTAAGCTTAGGACAAATTGGTAGGTAATCTATTATATTGTGTTCTCCTGTCTATGAATATGATGTGTCCCTCTGTCTGTTTGTAATTATATCTCTTTCAAGAGCAGGTTATGGTCCATTTTTTTCTTTTTCTTTTTTTTAATTTATTTAATTTTGACTCATTGAACACAAATGGAGTACAGCTGTTGTTTCTCTAGTTGTATGTATTTTGGTACCTATTTTGTTAAGTTTTTGCTTAGAATTTTTAAAACTTCCTGTTATAAACAGTTCCATTCCTACTTACATTATTTTCTAACTGGTTGTTGTCTAGGCTACTTAATTTATTAGTTAATAATAACAAAATTTATTTTAATTCTTTTGTTCTTTGTACCAGATATTGAACCCAGGACACTTAACTATTGAGCAATATTCCCAACTTCTTAAAATTTTTATTTGGAGACAGTCTTTCTAAATTGTTTAACTCCTGCCCCCAATTTGCTGAGGCTGACTTTGTCCTTGGGAATTTCCTGCCTTAGCCTCCCAATTCAAGGAAATTACATGTGTGCACCACCACACACAGCTTAATTCTTCTTAAAATTTATGTCATGAAAGATTTGTAAAATATATAAAATTAAGACAAGTGGTAATAAGTCTCCATGTGTCTATTATCCTGATGCAACTATTATCATCTTCATAATCATATTTCTTTTATATATTTAATTTTTATTCTTTGTCTTTAGATACACATGACAGTAGGGTATATTTTGGGATATTATACATACATGGAGTGCAGCCCATTCCAATTAGGATCCCATTTTTGTAGTTGTAGGTGATGTGGATTTACACTGGTTGTGTATTCATACATGAACATAGGAAAGTGATGTCTGATTCATTCTACTGACTTTCCTATTTCTGTCCTCCTGTCCTTCCCTCAAAATTATATTTCATCTATAACAATCTATTTTCTTCTCCCTAGATTATACTGAAGCAAATCCAAAATATATAATTTAATTTATATGGACTTTAGTATTTACATTTTTTTAAATTTATTTATTTTTTTATTTAATTTTTTGAATCATTGAACACAAATGGAGTACAGCAATTGTTTTTCTCGTTGTACACAAAGTAGTCACCCCATCTGTGCATTCATACATGTACACAGGGCAATGATGTCTATCACACATACTGTTATTATTCTTACACCCCAAACTCAACCCCACCACTCCCTTCCCTCTATGCTCTCTATCCTTTCTCCATTCTTGCCATCATTCCACCCCACATTATCCACCATTACTCACTTACTAGAGAAACCATTCGGCCTTTGGATTTTTGGGATTGGCTAATCTCACTTAGCATGACGGTGTCCAACATCATCCATTTACCTCCAAATGCCATAATTTTATTCTTCTTTATGGCTGAGTAATATTCCATTGTGTATATGTACCACAGATTCTTTATCCATTCATCTATTGAAGGACATCTAGGGTGGTTCCACAATCTAGCTATTGTAAATTGAGCAACAATGCACATTGATATGGCTGCATCACTGTAGTAATCTGATTTTAAGTCCTTTGGGTAAGGAGTGGCCAATGAGTGGGATAGCTGGGTCAAATGGTGGATCCATTCCAAGTTTTCTAAGGAACCTCCACACTGCTTTCGAGAGTGGCTGTACGAACTTGCATTCCCACCAGCAATGTATGAGTGTACCCTTTTCCCCACATCCTCGCCAACACCTGTTGTTGCCTGTATTCTTAATAAAAGATATTTCTAGTTGGGGTAAGATGAAATCTTAAGGTGGTTTTGATTTGCATTTCTCTTATAACAAGGGATGTTGAACATTTTTTCATAAATCTGTTGATTGCTTGTAGATCTTCCGCTATAAAGTGTCTGTTCGTTTCCTTGGTCCATTTATTGATTGGGTTATTAGTATTCTTGGTGTGAAGATTTTTGAGCACTTTGTAGATTCTGGAGATTAGTGCTCTATCTGAAGTGTGTATGGCAAAGAATTTCTCCCACTCTGAAGGCTCTCTCTTCACAATGCTGATTGTTTCCTTTGCTGAGAAAAAGCTTTTTAGTTTGACTCTATTCCAATCATTGATTCGTGCTTTTATTTCTTGTGCTTTGGGAGTCATATTAAGGAAATCTGGTCCTAGGCCAACGTTATGAAGATTTGGACCTATTTTCTCTTCTATTAGGTGCAGGGTCTCTGGTCTAATTTCTAGGTCTTTGATCCACTTTGAGTTGAGTTTTGTACAGGGTGAGAGATATGGGTTTAGTTTCGTTTTGCTGCATATGGATTTCCAGTTTTCCCAGCACCATTTGTTGAAGAGGTTGTCTTTTCTCCATTGTAGGTTTTTGGCTCCTTTGTCAAGTATGAGATACCTGTATTTATGTGGGTTTGTCTCTGTGTCCTCTATTCTGTACCATTGATCTACCTGACTATTTTGGTGCCAATACCATGCTGTTTTTGTTAC
The DNA here is from genome assembly GCA_020662805.1 of Glaucomys volans. Lineage (NCBI taxonomy): Eukaryota > Metazoa > Chordata > Mammalia > Rodentia > Sciuridae > Glaucomys > Glaucomys volans. The sequence continues at coordinate 426,175 of JAJEJO010047615.1, forward strand.
TATTACGATGTAGTATAGTTGAAGGTCTGGTATTGTGATACCCCCTGCTTCGCTCTTCTTGCTAAGGATTGCTTTAGCTATTCTGGGTCTCTTATTCCTCCAAATGAATTTCATGATTGCTTGCTCTATTTCTATGAGGTCCGTCTTTGGGATTTTAATTGGAATTGCATTGAATTTGTATAGTGCTTTTGGAAGTATGGCTATTTTGACAATATTAATTCTGCCTATCCAAGAACATGGGAGATCTTTCCATCTTCAAAGATTCTCTTTAACTTCTTTCTTTAGTGTTCTGTAGTTCTCATTGTAGAGGTCTTTCACTTCTTTTGTTAGATTGATTCCCAAGTATTTTTCTTTTTGAGGTTATTGTGAATGGTGTAGTTTTCCTGATTTCTCTCTCTGAGGATGCATCGCTTATGAATAAAAATGCATTAGATTTATGAGCATTAATTTTATATCCTGCTACTTTACTGAATTCATTAATGAGTTCCAGAAGTTTTCTGGTGGAATTCTTAGGGTCTTCTAAATAGAGAATCATGTCATCAGCAAATAGGAATAGTTTGAGCTCTTCTTTTCCTATTCGTATTCCTCTAATTTCTTGGGTCTGTCTAATTCCTCTGGCTAGAGTTTCAAGAACAATGTTGAATAGTAGTGGCGAAAGAGGGCATCCCTGCCTTGTTCCAGTTCTCAGGGGGAATGCTTACAGTTTTTCTGCATTTAAAATGATGTTAGCTGTGGGTTTAGCATAGATAGCCTTTACAATGTTAAGGAATGTCCCCACTATTCCTATTTTTTCTAGTTTTTTGAGCATGAAGGGGTGCTGTATTTTATCAAATGTTTTCTCTGCATCTATTGAAATAATCATGCGGTTCTTGACTTTAAGTCTGTTGATGTGGTGAATTACATTTATTGATTTCCGGATGTTGAACCAACCTTGCATTCCCGGGATGAAACCCACTTGATCATAGTGCACTATTTTTTTAATATGCTTTTGTATGCGATTTGCTAAAATTTTGTGAAGAATTTTTGCATCTATGTTCATTAGGTATATTGGTCTGAAATATTCTTTCCTCGATAAGTCTTTCTCTGGTTTTGGTATGAGGATGATATTAGCTTCATAGAATGAGTTGGGAAGGATTCCCTCCTCTTCTATTTCATGAAATACTTTGAGGAGTATTGGGATGAGCTCTTCTTTGAAGGTCTTGTAGAACTTGGCTGTGAATCCATCCGGTTCTGGACTTTTCTTTGTTGGTAGGCTTTTGATGACTTCTTCTATTTCATTGCTTGAAATTGATCTATTTAAATTGTGCATGTCCTCCAGATTCAGTTTGGGTGGCTCATATACCTCTAGGAACCTGTTAATGCCTTCGAGGTTTTCTATTCTGTTGGAGTATAAATTTTCAAAGTAACTTCTAATTATGTTTTGTATTTCAATTGTGTCTGTTGTAATGTTTCCATTTCCATCACGAATTTTGGTAATTTGGAGTTTCTCTCTCCTTCTCTTCATTAGTGAGGCTAAGGGTTTATCAATTTTGTTTATTTTTTCAAAGAACCAACTTTTTGTCAATTTTTTGAATTGTTTCTTTTGTTTCAATTTTATTGATTTCAGCTCTGATTTTGATTATTTCCTGTCTTCTACTACTTTTGGTGATGATCTGTTCCCCTTTTTCTAGGGCTTTGAGCTGTAATGTGAGGTCATTGATTTGTTGACTTTTCATTCTTTTATTAAATGCACTCCATGCAATGAATTTTCCTTTTAGCACTGCTTTCATAGTATCCCAGAGATTTTGATATGTTGTATCTTTGTTCTCGTTGACCTCTAAGAATCTTTTAATTTCCCCCGTAATGTCTTCTGTTATCCATGTATCATTCAATAGCATATTATTTAATCTCCAGGTCTTGGAGTAGTTTCTGTTTTTAACTTTTTCATTGATATGTAATTTCATTCCATTATGATCTGATATAATATACAAGGTAGTATTTCTATGTTTTTGTATTTGCTAAGAGGAGCTTTGTGGCATAACATATGATCTATTATAGAGAAGGAACCATGAGCTGCCGAGAAGAAAGTGTATTTGCTTTTTGATGGATGGAATATTCTATATATGTCTGTTAAGTCCAAATTAGCGATTGTGTCATTGAGTCCTATGGTTTCTTTGTTCAATTTTTGCTTGGAAGATCTGTCCAACAGTGAGAGAGGAGTGTTAAAGTCTCCCAGTATTATTGTGTTTTGGTCTATTTGGTTCCTGAAATTGAGAAGGATCCGATTGACGTACGTGGATGCACCATTGTTTGGTGCATAAATATTTATGATTGTTATGTCTTGCTGATTTATGCTTCCTTTAAGCAGTATGAAATGTCCTTCTTTATCCCTTCTGACTAACTTTGGTTTGAAGTCTGCTTTATCTGAAATGAGGATGGAAACTCCTGCTTTTTTACTAAGTCCATGTGCATGGTATGTTTTTTCCCAACCTTTCACCTTTAGTCTGTGGGCATGTTTTTCTATGAGATGAGTCTCTTGAAGGCAGCATATTGTTGGGTCTTTCTTTTTAATCCAATCTGCCAGGCTATGTCTTTTGATTGATGAGTTTAGGCCATTTACATTCAGGGTTATTATTGAGATATGACTTGTATTTCCTGCCATTTTAGCTTTTTTTTGGGTTTTTAGCTTAACTTTGTTTCTCCTTTGATTGACTCTTTCTTTAGGGTAATTCCTCCCCATGTTGACTGAGATTGTTGTTTTTCGTTTCTTCCTCTTCGAATATATTTTTGAGAATGTTCTGTAGGGCAGGCTTTCTCTTTGTGAATTCTTTAAGCTTTTGTTTATCATGGAAGGATTTTATTTCATCATCAAATCTGAAGGTAAGTTTTGCTGGGTATAAGATTCTTGGTTGGCATCCGTTTTCTTTCAGAGCTTGAAATATGTTGTTCCAGGCCCTTCTTGCTTTTAGGGTCTGGGCTGAGAAATCTGCTGATATCCGTATTGGTTTCCCCCTGTAGGTAATCTGCTGCTTTTCTCTCGCAGCCTTTAAAATTCTATCTTTGTTTTGTATGTTAGGTATTTTCATTATAATGTGCCTTGGTGTGGATCTGTTGTAATTCTGTGTGTTTGGTGTCCTGTAAGCCTCTTGTAATTGATTTTCCATCTCATTCATCATATTTGGGAAATTTTCTGATATTATTTCCTTGAACAGATTATTCATACCCTTGGTTTGTATCTCTGTGCCTTCCTCAATCTGAATAACTCTTAAATTTGGTCTTTTCATGATGTCCCATATTTCTTGGAGGTTTTGTTCATGATTCCTAACCATCTTCTCTTTTTGTTTGACTTTGTTTTCAAGATTAAATATTTTGTCTTCATTGTCTGAGGTTCTGTCTTCCAAGTGATCTATTCTGTTAATTATGCTTTCTATTGAGTTTTTAACTTGGTTTATTGTTTCCTTCATTTCCTTGTTTCCTGCAAGGATTTCTGTTTGTTTTTTTCTCAGAACTTCTATCTCTTTATTGAAATGATTTTTTGCTTCCTGCAATTGCTCTATTAGCTGATTATTCATAGCCTGAATCTGCTCTCTTGTCACATCATTCTCTTCTCGGATCATTTTAATTATGAACATTCATTCTGAACTCCCTTTCTGTCATTCCTTCTACCATGCTGTCTTTGGGTTCTCTTGATGTATCATGTAGGTTTTTTTGGGACACTTTCTTCCCATGTTTTATCATGGTGCTCGTGTATCTTCCCCTCTAGTATTGCAAATCAGAGGGATTGCAATTTCCCTGTAAAGACTTAAAGTGTCCCTGCAGATTTCCAATAACTCACCCAATGTTTGAGAGGTGCTTGATCAAGCGGTGACCCAAGATAGCTGCTGTCCCACTACCTCCAGGTTGGGAATGATCAATGCTTTTGGCCAGAGGCAACCAGGAGTCGCAGTGCCATGGCCCCGCCGGAAGACCTGAGCTCAGCTCCCAGCACTCAGGCAGGCAAAGATGGTCTATCTCCACCAGGGAAGCTGCAAAATGATGCCTAAGGGCCCAAACTCCCTGCCGGAGCTGGCGCTGTCTCCGCTCCAGACCAGATCTCACCCAGAGCCACAGCGCCGCGGCCCGGCTGGAAGACCTGAGCTCAGCTCTGAGGGCTCAGGCAGCCGAAGATGGACTCTCTCCGCCAGGGAAGCTGCAAGATCTAGTATTTACTTTTTAAAAACATAGATTCACTCAAAAACCTATACAAATTATGCTTATAAAATCTCTTAAAAGTGAATTTCTCCAATTGTCTCAATTCTTTAAAATTTATTTATTCTCATCAATATACAATAATGTTCACATATTGCCATTGATTTATGTTCCTTTAAATGTATATATCCTCTCGCCAACTCTCATTTTTCCTTTTTATTTTTTGAAGAATATTATTCATTTATCTTATATAGTTTTTATGTCTTTTATTAGTGCATTGTAGTTATACATAATAGTGCAGTTCATTTTGACATATTCACACATGCATGGAATATAAATTAGCTCCGTTAAAATCACTAGTACTACCAATCGTCATCCCCTCCTCCCTGGCCTGATATCTTTCCTTTACTGATCTTTCTTATATATCTATTTATTGTTTTTTAAGTTGGTGCTTTATAGACATACGTGAAGGATGAATCCACTCTGGTATATTAGTACAAGTGCAGATAATTTGATCAATTGAATTCCCCTATTCCTCCCTTTTCCTATACCTCCTCCTTCCCCATCAATCTCCTTCCTCTGCTCCAGGGATCTCCTTTCTATTTTCATGGAATCCCCCCATTTTTATTTCCATATTTCTCTTTAGCTTTTAATAATGAAAGAAAATTTGACTTTCGACTTTCTGAGTCTGGCTTATTTCACTTAGGATGATGTTCTCCAGTTCCATGCATTTACTAGTAAACACCATCATTTCATCCTTTATAGATGAGTAAAACTTCATTTTGTATATGTAACATATTTTTCCTTATCCATTCATTTGTTTATGGGCATCTGGACTGGTTCTATACCTTGGCTATTGTGAATTGCACCACTATGAACGTTGGAATGCATGTATTGCTTTAGCATGATGAGTTCACTTCCTTTGAATAAATGAGGAGGAATGGGATAACTTGGTCTTGCGGTGTTTCCATTCCAGGTCTTTTTTTAAATATATTTCAATCGTCAATGGATTTTTATTTTTTATTTATCTACATATGGTGCTAAGAATTGAACCCAGTTCCTCACACATGCTAGGCAAGCACTCCATCACTGAGCCACAACCCCAATGCGTCTATTCCTAGTCTTTTGAGGAATCTCCAGTGCTCTTTCCAAAGTGGTTGTGCTAATTTGTAGTCCTACCAACAATTATGTATGATCAGACCTTTCCCCTCATATCCTTGTCAGCATTATTATTTGTTTTCTTGAGGACTGCCATTCTAACTGGAGTGATGAAATCTCAGTATAGTTTTAATTTGCATTTCCCTGAATACTAGGGATGTTGAACATTTCATATATTGGCCATTTATATTTCTTCTTTTGAGAAATGTCTGTTTAGTTCTTTTGTCCCTTTATTGATAGGGGTTTTTTTTTGGAGTTCCCTTTGGATAGGGATTTTTTGGTGTTCAGTTTTTTTAGTTCTTTATATATTCTGCATATTAGTCCCCTGTAAAAGGAGTAGCTGGCAATGATTTTCTCCCATTTTTAGGCTCTCTTTTCATGCTTTTAATTGTTTCATTTGCTGTGCCATCCCATTTATGGATTCTTGGTTTTATTTCTGAATTTATTTTAAATTAGTAGTTAGAAGGAAAAACTTCTTCAGAATCCAGTTTGATTTTGGAGGGAATAATGCTTCTAAAGTGCCAGAGTGAATTTTCATGAGAAAGCTCATAATGTCTGATTGTATCTGTTTTGAATCCAATAATTCATTAGGGTTTGGAAATTGATGATATACTGATTTATCATACTTTAATTTGTTATGATTCTTACATAAAGAGAATTTTTTTATAATTTTTATTATTTTGAGGTAAAATTCATATAGGAAAAACCAGGATAAATGTTTGATTCTGTATATTCTGTATATTCTGATTTTTTAGCATGATCCAAAGATGATCACTGAGGTTTCTTTTTGGCATCATAATGAACTCTTGATTTAAACCTATTTGATTTACCTAAATTCCTTGTAAATTTTCCTATGTTTTGAGGAATAATAAGAAAATTGAAGTTGACTTTTATTGTGATAAACTTCATAATCATGATAGTTTCCTTGCTTTCTGCCATGTAAAGATATTCTTTGTTCATCTTTACTTTTTTCTCTTTTGAATCCAAGGGCACTTTACTACTGACTACATCCCCAGTCCTTTTTTATATTTTATTTTGAGACATGTCTCTTTAAGTTGCTTAGGACCTTGCTAAATTGCTGAGGCTGGCCTTGAATTTATGATCCTTCTACCTCAACCTCCCTGTCACTGAGATTACCGATGTGCACCACCATACCCAGCTCCTCCTCATTCATCTTTTATATTACCTGTCCCAAAATAGGAATCAAGTACTTCTCCAAGAATCCCTGGTTCCTTTGATAGGGAATAGTATGTTAATATCACAGTCTGGGTAGTGGGGGTGCTCTGTGTTATTGATGTTTCAATGTTCCTAGACACTTTCTTGCAGGAGAGCTAGAAAATAATTTTTGTTATGATAAAATATATCATTCATACACACAAATAATTTCAAATCAATTTTAGAACTGAAGCATTTTTATTTAATCTATACAAACTTTCATGTGTTTCTCATCTCTTTCATGACAGATACCTGGGTTCTTCATGACATTGATATAATTATTAATTTACTTTATTTCACAACATATTTATGATTGTTTCAGAATAATAGTAAATGTTACGTTCATTTCTTTCACTTTGTTTTTATGTTTGGGGATTGCCTTTTAAAGTCACTTCTTGCTGGTCATGGTGGCACACCCCTATAATTGCAGCTACTTCGTAGGCTAAGGTAGGAGGATTATTTAATGTCATAAGCCTGTAATCCCAGTGAGAAGCTGAGGCAGAGAGGGTCATGAGTTCAAAGAGAACCTCAGCAACTTAGTAAGACCCTGGCTCAAAATAAAAAGGGCTGGGGATGTGGTTCACTGGAACCAAAATAAAAACCAGAAAGCACTTCTTTATAATTAGGCAAAATGTTAACATGATTGCAAAGTCAAATCTGCAAAATAAGAAGTCTAGCCATGCCTGTCATGTCTGTTGCTCCCTTTTTATCCAATACATATTTCCCTATGAAGTTATGAAAGATGATAGAACTGCGAAATAAGGGCAAAAATCACAGACTCACAGACTCAGATATTAATCTAATATTAGTAGGAAAGTTGTGAATTAATAATTGGAAAGCTTCAAATTAGGAAGTTAGAGAAAAAATATAATAACTTTAAATGTTCCATTATATTGGCCAGAAGATAATAGGAATGTGAGAGAAAGAGTATGCAAGCATGACCATCAATGGTAAAGTCAGCAGAAAATTCTGGTAAAAATTGGTAGAGGTAAAGCTACTTGACTTCTCAACAGTGAAGTACTTTCTTAATTTTAGAGAGAAAAGCTTCTTTGAAGGGGCAAAACAGAGTTTCAAAGAGTATTAAGGGACTAAGTAGAAAGGAAACAGAAAGCATAAAATCCTTCTTGTAATGCTGGATGGTAGAAAAGTAGGAACAGGAAGCACAGAGAGCTATTGTTAATTTGAAAAATAAAATCTAATGGAAATTCTCTTTTCTACATTAAAAAAATCTTAAAGTCAAAGAGGAAATTATCAAAAAATATTAAATTATTTCACAGAGGTACTGATAATATTTCCCACTCAGAGATATACCTAGAAACCAAAAAATCCCATGTCAGGCTTACTCTGATTTAGAACTCCCTCAGAAACAAAATCAATTCAGTTCATTACTAATTTCTTCTGTTCATACTGGTGCATAACCCACACTAGTCTACTCTTAATACACTGGAGAATAAGTACACCTCATTCTTTTGAATGCCTTTAAGGTCAGATCAACTGGTTGTGCTGATCTCTGTTGTCCTTGGTCACTGCCCATGTTGTAAAATTCTTGGGTCATGCAAACTCTTCCACATTCTTATTCATACCTTTGCTCCAAGTGGGTCTACTTTGACCATACTCCTGTGTTTCTTCTTCCTCTCAAACCTTCCCACTATGTTCCCTGGAAACTCCTATTTCATGGTAGACTTTCCTGTATCCCCAAACTCATTATTAAATGTTTTTTCCACCTTGTAGACCTAATCTGTATTCACCAATGTTATTTGCAAACCATCATTCTTTATCTGTTTCTGATAACTATTTGAGGATATAACTGTTCCACTGAACAGTTATTCATTAACATCTCATTTTGTGTTGATTTATCAGCTTGGTTTGTCAGCTATTTGACATGGTCAGGAAAAAAACATATCAGGTATGTTGTTGGGAAAAAATATGGAGTGATTTCTGGAGGATAGAATTATATCAGACACTGAAGATAGATTGAGTGAGTAGGCAGGATGTGTGAGCCATGCTAGATTCTTAACTTATGAACAGAGACTATGGTATGTTGGAACTAGCTCATACAAGTTCGTAAGAACCAATTGTTAAAGTTTCAGACATTTTGTAATCCAGTAGACATCACATTTGGAGCTCTGCAGATATTATCTTTCAAGAACCACCCCCCAAAAAACTGCTTATTAAACATTTACCAGGACACCACTGGGTGGTAAGGAGGAAAAGAAAATGAAATACTGAGAGGGTATAATGTCAGGAAAATTTAAAACCAAATTTTGTCCAATTTACAATTATGTGTAGGACCAGTATCACCTTAAAATCTAAGGCCAAGAAATAGAAATTACATCAATTTAAACAGTAGATTTAAGAGAGGCAAGATTAAAGATTAATTCTAAAGTAAAAATGATGGGAAAATACCCTTTTTTACCATAACATATGTGATTCATCTTTATTAATGTGGCTGGATTACAAATGTAAAGAAACAAATGGAGATGATATTGTGATATTTTCCTGAATCACTAGATACCCTTATGGTAAACTCAGTACACAATATTTGTTCTATGCTTAATTAGACTGCTGAATACAGCTTTGCTTTTCAAAAATTTACATGGATCAAGAACCTAGAAATCAACAAGAATAATGAGGGTATGGAGAATACATGGCATTCAGAAACATTCACACAGTGATAATGAAAAAAGTAGCATTTATGTCATCTGTCCTCTTATCCACTTAATGATATTGAACAAGTGAGATGACCTCTATGAACTCATTACTAAGCTAAAATATGACAATGGAGATACCTCTTACATTAATTGTGAAAATTACTCAAGATACTACATTTTAAAGTGTTGAGCCAAGTGACTTGCTCGTAGAGGACACCAAAATATTAAATTCCCATCTCCTCTTTAACAATTGGTTCTTATGAACTGGTATGAGCTAGTCCTCAAACTTTGTTTCCATCAGAAAAGAATAAATGCATGTTCTTGAGAAGATGCAAATGTGTATGAGGGAGCTTCCCAGTACCCTCCTTTTTTTTTTCACAGTTGGAATGCTTTAATCCTGGGGTGGCGAATGTTCTATAAAAAGCCAGCAAGCAAATACTTTAAAATTTGCAGATCATACAGTCTCGTTGCATCTACTCAACACTGCTATTATAGCACAAAAGCAGGCACAGACAATCCATAAACAAATGAGTGTGTCTCTGTTCCCATAAATGTTATTGTGGAGGCCTAAATTTAAATTTCAGATGATTTTTATGTGCCATGAAATATTATTCTTCTCTTGATATTTTTTCACCCAGTTAACATGTAAAAATCCATACCTAGCTCATGGAACACTACAAAAACATGTGGAAGGTCAGATATTGCCTGTGGGCTGTTTATTGACTATTGCTCTAATCTTCCATTTCAGGAATAAACCATTATGGATGAGTTATTTTTAAACACATGTTTAAACTTTGGAATCTTTTGTTTAAAACAATCTTGCATAACAAATACCTGTCACCAGAATTTCTATGACTGGAATGAGAATGGGGGTTTAGCTTCCATCCCACTCCCTCATCTACCCTTCCACCAACACACATACAAGTTACTGAAGGAATTTTATGGTACACATTTTCTTGAAGCCCTCCAATGAAGTATCCAAAAGAAATGCTGGCAATTTTGACCACCTTTGAGGGAAAAAAATGTAAATATAGAAAAGGAAGGGAGCACTAATTGAAAGAGTCCTTCAATGGCCACCTATTTTTCAATTTCTGAGCATGTCCTAAAACCCAGTAATCTCACTTTAGGTTTAGAACCTTGGAAAAAAAAAACTTGTACTTTCATAAAGAGACATGAGCAAGACTCAGCATAATGGTGCTCTCCTGTCATCCCAGCGACTTTGGAGGGTAAGGTAGGAGGATCACAAATTCATTTGAGGCAAGTTTTGGCAACTTAGTGAGACCCTGTCGCAAAATAAAAACAAATAAAAAGGGCTAGGGAAGTAGCTCAGTGGAGCAGTGCCCCTAGGTTCATTCCCTAGTACCACACACAAAAAAAGAGACAGGAGTGAAATATTCATGTCATGTTGTTTTAATATTCATTGATAGGGAGATGTTCATATTAATTCTTTAAAAAATATGTATGGATATTAAAACAAATAAATACAGCATATAATAGAAAATAGAATACTATACATCAGTGAAATGATGAAGTACATAAATACAAACATGGATGACTGTCATAAAAAGAATATTAAGTGAAAAAGAAAAACACAGAAAAATTCCTAGTTTGCATGCAATTTCATTATTTAAGATTCACCATACATGTGTAGTAAAGGTGCCAGTAAAACTGACAGAAAATTAGTATGATATTCAGGCGAGTAACTACTGCAGAGGGTGACATAGGAAAAGGGATTAGTGCTAGGGAGGGTCATACAAGGGGTTCATGAGAAACATTCAATTATTGTATTTCTCAAGCATGAGGGTGAGTTTATGGCTATTTATATTATCATTATTTATAAACCTTACATGTACATTATATTATTTGTGTATATAAAAATTGTAAGAAGGCAAAAGACAAATTTATTTGTAATGATTCAAGCTTTATTTTTACATATGTATAGAAGAGATTCTAAAAGGATTTAAACTACCAGTTATATGATTATGGTGACTGTTTTCTTATCTTTTTCAAATTTTCAGTAGTAAATAGAAATACATGTGTTATAAGAAAACAATTATTATTAATTAGTAAGTGCTCGAGACAGCAATATACTCAATCAAGTTCTAGAAAAGTTATTGTACTGAATCAACTCACTAATATTATAATGCACTCTGAAGAAGAAACCCAAAACAAATTTCAGACATGTGACTAAAAGGTAAAAGGAAGAATAAAATGTCTCATGAGCCAATGAGAAGGTCAAACCATTGAAAAAATTATTTCATAAGAGAAGGATTTCAGGAGAGCATTAGAACAAGAAGCTGCTTATAATGCTGCCAAAGTTGACCTTTATCATCCAGTCATGTTCCATTCAGAACTATTATTCAGTGTTCAGTTGCTGTGTATAGTAGCTGTATGATATAGTCATGTTTAAAGGGTAGTGGCTGTTCATTTTCATCTTCAGTCTCTCCTTTAGGCTGTTATTAAGATTTTATGGAGTTTGCAAAATGTCTGTCCCCTGAGACCTTGCAAAATGAGTGGCAAGTACAAAGACATTTTTGATGCTCAATGTCAGGAAGGACAATTTATCTAGCTGTGCTGCAGCTCAGCAACACAAATACTTTTTGTTATATTTAATACCAAGCATTCCAATTATTGCATTTACATTTACTGAACATATTAAATGAAATGTGCATAATTGTATTTATTCATATATTGAGAATGGGTTTAATAACATCACATTGATCAAAATAAACAAGGTGGCACCAGCATTATTTATTATAACACAATATCCAATACTGATACTTAGATTTGAGTCAGGCAGCATAATTTTACAACCTATGGTCTCTCTATCATAATCACTGTGTAGTGTCTCTCAAAAACTACCCTAGGAGGAAGACATGGTTAACATGACCCCTTTTCTTCATGACCACACACATGTCTTTCTCTCATACATTTTACCACTTATTGTTTCTACTAAGGATATTAATAAGTAAGAATTCCAGTTAACCAGAGTTTTCAGAGAGTTTTAGGTATAATCTATTAAAAATAATCTGGTCCCTTAACTAAAATTCAATTAAGCATTTCCCCTATATATCATAGCAATGTGAAGTAAGCTAGGAAAATTATTGGGGACTTAATGTAATTAATTTTCAACAGGGAATTAAGAAGCATTATAATAGACTGCAAAGATGGTTTGATAAAATACAGACTATCTTATGTAGAAATGGTGTGAAAGTTCAAGCTAGTCCAATCATTCACTCAGTGTTTGAATTCCTTTTAAAACATCTCCATTCATTAGTCACTATGTCATCCTTGAAATGCTCCAGGAATGGAGAAGGTAAGACTTTTGGAATCAACTCCTTTGAAATAGGAAGTACTCATTTACATACATTTTTATAAAAAATTACTCCAAATGTGTTTACTACTCCTTATTTTAAATTAAGTATGACATATTACTGGGAAAAAATGAGTTTTCCAGCACTATATTATTGGGAATAATCCCTCCTTGGTTTTCTTACACATATTCTTTTCAAAAATAATTTGTAAGCTCCCAGAAGACTCTGAGATTTCTTTAACCTCCAAAATAAAATAATTAAATAGTGATAAAGACCTTAGTTTACAGGAGACATATAAGGATCTAAAAAAGAACTTGAATTGAATCATCATTTTCATCTTTTAAATTCACACAATCCTCAAGAAGCTGTTTTATAAAGGAAAACAAGATAATCACCAGGGGCTTGGATTGTGGCTTAGGGCTAGAGTGCTTGCCTAGCATGTGTGAGGCACAGGGTTTAATTCTGAGCACTACATACAAATAAATAAATAAAGGTTCATCAACAACTAATAACATTTTTAAAAATATCACCAGATAGTCACTACTGGATGATAAAAGTTAGAAGGACAATTGTGAGTTTCCTTCGATAAGTTTCATGAAGTGATCTTAGGGATCTTTTGCCTCTAGCTACAAAAGGTGCTTTGCAAATCACAGGAGATGATTTTTTCCTGTATTAAAATTTTGACCTGATGCAATGCCTGTAATCCCCCCACTAGAAAGCTATGGTTCTGGGATTTAAAGAACACTCAGTTTTTAGGATCCCCTGGCACCAAGTCAGGGTAGGATAAGGCTTAGTGTGAGGGAGTGACTAGTCTGGAATGACATGCTTAGACAGACCCTTTAAAAATTCTTTTCAGTTATATACAACACCAGAATACACCCTGACATAATCAGGAAATCATGGAAAACAACCCATTCCAATTCAGTTCCCACCACGCTCCTCTCTGCACCCCCACTCCCCTCCCTCCACTCCACTAATCCCTCTTCAATTCATTTACAGTTTACTTATTTTAAAAATTATTGTCCTGTAGATACACTCAATGCTAGGACCCATCAAGCCACATCCACATATGCACATATGCAAGTTTTGTCAGATTCATTCCACTGTTCTTTCATTTTCCTGCTTCTTCCTCCTGATCAATCCCCATTGTCTACTAGAATGATATTCCCTCTATTTTGATGAAATTCACTCTTCCTTTCTTTTCCTTGCTCCCTCTTTTTTCTTGTTCCCCCATCTTTATTTTGGAATAGCTTCTGCAAATCAGAGAAAACATTTGACCTTTGACTTTTTGAGACTGCCTTATTTCACTTAGCATGGTAGTCTTCATTTCCTTCCATGTATCAGCAAATGCCATGATTCTATTCTTTTTATGGCTGAGTAGTACTCCATTATGTATATATACCCCATTTTATTTATCCATTCACCTGTTGAAGGGCACCTACATTTGTTCCATAGCTTAACAATTGTGAATGTGCTGCTATAAACATTGTTGTGACTGTATTACTTTTGTATGCTGATTTAAAATCTTTTGGAGATATATATATATATATATATATATATATATATATATATATACTGAGGAGTGGGATGGCTGAGTCATATTGTAGTTCCATTCTTAGTCTCTTGAGGAATCCCCGTACAGCTTCCCAGAGTGGTTGCACTAACTTGTAGTCCCACCAACAATGTATTAATGTATCCTTTTCCCTATATCCTCACCAACACTCATTGTTGCTTGTATGCTTGATAATTGCCATTCCGACAGAAATGAGATGAAATCTCAGTGTAGTTTTGATTTGCATTTCTCTAATTGCTACAGATGTCAAAGATGTTTTCATATACTTGTTGACCATTCGTATTTCTTCTTTTGAGAAGTGTGTTTTTAATTATTTTGCCCATTTATTGATTGGGTTATTTGTTGTTATTCTGCTCTTAAACTTTTTGAATTATTTGTATATTCTGAATATTAATACCCAATCTGAGGAGCAAGTGACAAAGATCTCTCATTCTGTAGACTCTCTCTTCATGCTCTTACTGGTTTCATTTGCTGTGAAGATTTTTAATTTGATACATCCACTTATTCATTTTCTATTTTATATCTTGCAATTTAGGGGCCTTGTTGAAGAAGTTGGTTCCTGTGCCAACATGCTAGAGTGCTGGGCCTACATATTCTTCTGGTATTTGCAGGGTTTCTGGTCTAATTCCTATATCTTTGGTCCACTTAGATTTGACTTTTGTGCACGGTAAGAGACGGGACAAATTTCATTCTTCTCCATATGAATTTCCAGTTTTCCCAGCACCAGTTATTAAAAAGGCTATCTTGTCTCCAATGAATATTTTTGGCACCTTTGTCTAATATCAGATAACTGTATTTATGTGGGTATGTCTCTGTGTCTTCTATTCTGTTCCTGGGTCCTCATGTCTGTTTCGGGGTCAATACCAATTCATCATGTCATTTTTGTTACTATAGCTCTGTACCATAATTTAAGGTCTGATACTATGATGCCTCCTGCTTCATTCTTCTTGCTAAGGATTGCTTTGGGTATTCTGGGTCTATTATTTTTCCAAATGAGTTTCAGAACTGTTCTTTCTAGTTCTGTGAAGAATGTCATTGGAGTTTTGATGGGGACTGCATTTAATCTATATAGTGCTTTTAGTAGTGTGGCCATTTTGACAACTTTAATTCTGCCTATCCAAAATCATGGGATCATTTCCATCTTCTAAGGTCTTCTTCAATTTCTTTCTTAAGTGTTCTATAGTTTTCATTGTAGAGGTCCTTCATCTCTTTTGTTAAATTCATTACCAAATATCTTACTTTTTTAGCCTATTGTGAATGGGATATTTTCCCTAATTTTTCAGCAGATCCATCAGTGGAGTATAGAAACGTGATTGTTTTATGAGTGTTGACATGGCTACTTTACTCATTTATGAGTTCTAGAAGTTCTCTGGCAGAGTTTTGGGGGTCTTCTAAATATAGAATCATGTTGTCAGAAAACAAAAATAATTCAAGCTCTTGTTTTCCTATTATTTTCTTTAATTTCCTGATTTGGGGAGGTAGGCACGGAGACAGACATCAGGCTCAGCCCAGTGCAGAGGCCTCAGACCTCTGCACCTGGTACTTTGGCCCTAAGTGCTCCCATGGATTTTCCCTGTGGGGGCAGCTGGCACAGCCCAAAAGTGGGAGACCTCGGCAGGTGGTGAGTGGGTGCATGGACACTTGAGTTTTCCACTTGGGGAGGCTCAGCTCAGAGGCTTGGGATCCTCCAAGCCAAGTCCCGTGGGACTTCTGGGTCCAGAAGATAGGCACAGAGACAGACATCAGGCTCAGCCCAGTGTAGAGGCCTGAGAACTCTGCACCTGGTATATTGGCCCTGAGTGCTCCAGTGGGACTTCTGCATGGGGGCAGCTGCAAGGAGGACCAGCTCAGAGGCCCAGACATACACTACCCTGGCCCCAATCTGTGATCTAGTGTTACTGAAGACTAGGAGGTGAGGTATTGGAAACCTGCAGGGACACCACATATCTATAGGGGAGAAGCTGCAATACCTCAGATTCTCACAGATAGAGGGGAAGACACATGAGCAACATGAGAAAACAGGGGAAGAAAGTGTCTCAAACAAAACTAGATGCTACATTAACAGAATTCAATGATAGCAGGGCAGAAGAAATGTCAGAAAGGGAGTTCAGAGTGTACATAATTAAAATGATCAGAGAAGCAAACGATGAGATGAGAGAGTGAATGCAGGCAATGAATGATCGCACCAATCAACAGTTAAAAGAACAGTTACAGGAAGTTAAAGATCATTTCAATAAAGAGAGATTCTGAAAAAAAAATAACAAACTGAACTCCTGGAAATGAAGGAAACAATAAACCAAATTAAAAACTCAATAGACAGAATAATCAACAGGCTAGATCACCTGCAAGACAGAACCTCAGCATTGAAGACAAAATATTTAATCTTGAAAATAAAGTTGACCAAATAGAGAAAATGGTAAGAATTTATGAACAAAGCCTACAATAATTATGGAATAACATGAAAAGACCAAAGTTGACAGTTATTGGAATTGAGTAAGGCACAGAGATACAAACCAATGGAATGAATAATCTATTCAATGAAATAATATCAGAAAATTTCCCACATCTGAAGAATGAAATGGAAAACCAAATACAAGAGGCTTACAGACACCAAATGTACAAAACTACAACAGATCAACACCAAGGAACATTATAATGAAAGGGCCTAACATACAAAAGAAAAAGAGAATTTTAAAGGCTGAGAGAGAAAAAAATCAGATTACATTCAGGGGGAAACCAATAGGTTATCAGCAGATTTCTCAACACAGACCCTAAAAGCAAGAAGGGCCTGGAACAATATATTTCAAGTACTGAAAGAAAATGGATGCCAACCAAGAATCTTCTACCCAGCAAAACTCACCTTCAGATTTGAAGATGAAATAAAATCCTTCCATGATAAACAAAAGCTAAAAGAATTTACAAATAGAAAGCCAGCACTACAGAACATTTTAAACAAAATATTCTGTGAGGAAGAAATGAAGATCAACAATGTAAGTCAGCTTAGGAAGGAACTACCCTAAAGGAATAGACAAATAAAGGAGAAACCAACTCAAGTTAAAAACCAAAAATAAGGTCTGGTATTGTGAAACCCCCTGCTTTGCTCTTCCTGCTAAGGATTGCTTTAGCAATTCTGGGTCTCTTATTCCTCCAAATGAATTTCATGATTGCTTGCTCTATTTCTATGAGGTCCGTCATTGGGATTTTAATTGGAATTGCATTGAATTTGTACAGCTTTTTTGGAAGTATGGCCATTTTGACAATATTAATTCTGCCTATCCAAGAACATGGGAGATCTTTCCATCTTCTCAGATGCTCTTTAACTTCTTTCTTTAGTGTTCTGTAGTTCTCAGTGTATAGGTCTTTCACTTCTTTTGTTAGATTGATTCCCAAGTATTTTATTTTTTTTGAGGTTAATGTGAATGGGGTAGTTTTCCTAATTTCTCTCTCAGAGGATGCATCACTTATGAATAAAAATGCATTAGATTCATGAGCATTAATTTTATATCCTGCTACTTTACTGAATTCATTAATGAGTTCCAGAAGTTTTCTGGTGGAATTCTTAGGATCTTCTAAATAGAGAATCATGTCATCAGCAAATAGGGATAGTTTGAGCTCTTCTTTTCCTATTCGTATTCCTCTAATTTCTTTGGTCTGTCTAATTGCTCTGGCTAGAGTTTCAAGAACAATGTTGAATAGTAGTGGTGAAAGAGGGCATCCCATTCTAGTTCTCAGGGGGAATGCTTTCAATTTTTCTCCATTTAGAATGATGTTAGCCAGACCTTCAACTATACTACAGAGCAATAGTAACAAAAACAGCATGGTATTCATACCAAAATAGACAGGTAGATCAATGGTACAGAATAGAGGACACAGAGACAAACCCACATAAATACAGGTATCTCATACTTGACAAAGGAGGCAAATACATGCAATGGAGAAAAGACAGCCTCTTCAACAAATGGTGCTGGGAAAACTGGAAATCCATATGCAGCAAAATGAAACTAAACCCCTATCTCTCACCCTGTACAAAACTCAACTCAAAGTGGATCAAGGACCTAGAAATTAGACCAGAGACTCTGCACCTAATAGAAGAGAAAATAGGTCCAAATCTTCATCATGTTGGCCTAGGACCAGATTTCCTTAACATGACTCCCAAAGCGCAAGAAATAAAAGCACGAATCAATGATTGGGATAGGGTCAAACTAAAAAGCTTTTTCTCAGCAAAGGAAACAATCAGCATTGTGAAGAGAGAGCCTTCAAAATGGGAGAAAATCTTTGCCACACACACTTCAGATAGAGCACTAATCTCCAGAATCTACCAAGTACTCAAAAATCTTTACACCAAGAACACTAATAACCCAATCAATAAATGGGCCAAGGAAATGAACAGACACTTTACAGAGGAAGATCTACAAGCAATCAACAGATTTATGAAAAAATGTTCAACATCCCTCGTTATAAGAGAAATGCAAATCAAAACCACCTTAAGATTTCATCTTACCCCAATTAGAATGTCTTTTATTAAGAACACAGGCAACAACAGGTGTTGGCGAGGATGTGGGGAAAAGGGTATACTCATACATTGCTGGTGGGAGTGCAAGTTGGTACAGCCACTCTGGAAAGCAGTGTGGAGATTCCTTAGAAAACTTGGAATGGATCCACCATTTGACCCTGCTATCCCACTCCTTGGCCTATACCCAAAGGACTTAAAATCAGATTGCTACAGTGATGCAGCCACATCAATATTCATAGCTGCTCAATTCACAATAGCTTGATCATGGAATCAACCTAGATGCCCTTCAGTAGATGAATGGATAAAGAAACTGTGGTATATATACATAATGGAATATTACTCAGCCATAAAGAAGAATAAAATTATGGCATTTGTAGGTAAATGGATGATGTTGGAGACTGTTATGCTAAGTGAGATCAGCCAATCCAAAAAATCCAAAGACCGAATGGTCTCTCTGATAAATGAATGATGATGCATAATGCAGGGGGGAAGGGTGGCAAGAATGGAGGAAGGATATATAGCATAGAGGGAAGGGAGGGGTGGGGGCGGGGTGGGGGGTAAAAATAATAACAGAATGTGTGACAGATACCATTGCCCTGTGTACATGCATGAACGCACAGATGGTGTGACTCTATTTTGTGTACAACCAGTGAAACAATAGCTGTACTCCATTGGTGTTCAATGACTCAATAAGTAAATTTAAAAAAAGTAAGCCAAAATGACTGGGAAAACAAATCATATGTCAATAATAACCCTGAGTGTTAATAGCCTGAACTTGTCAATCAAAAGACATAGACTGGCAGATTGGATTAAAAAGAAAGATCCAACAATATGCTGCCTCCAAGAGATGCATCTCAAAGAAAAAGATACCCACAGACTAAAGGTGAAAGGATGGGAAAAAACATACCACACACACGAACTCAGTAAAAAAGCAGGGGTTTCCATCCTCACATCAAATAAAGTGGACTTCAAACCAAAATTAGTTAGAAGGGATAAAAAAGGGCATTTCATACTGCTTAAGGGAAGCACAAATCAGCAAGACATAACAATCATAAATATTTATGCCCCAAACATTGGCACATCCATGTACATCAATCAAATCCTTCTTAATTCCAGGAACCAAACAGACAAAAACAAAATAGTACTTGGTGATTTTAACACACTGCTCTCACCATTGGACAGATCTTCCAAGCAGAAATTGAACAAAGAAACCTTTGAACTCAATAACACAATCACTAACTTAGACTTAACAGACATACATAGAATATTTCATCCATCAATAAGCGAATACACTTTCTTCTCAGCAGCTCATGAATGCTTTTCTAAAATAGACCATATGTTATGCCACAAAGCTACTCTTAGCAAATACAAAAAGAGATACTACCTAGTATTCTATCAGACCATAATGGAATGAAATTAGAAATCAATGATAAAATACAAAGCAGAAATTACTCCAACATCTGGAGATTAAATAATATGCTATTGAATGATGCATGGATAACAGAAGACATTAGGGGGGAAATAAAAAAATTCTTAGAGGTCAACGAGAACAAAGATAGAGCATCTCCAGACTCTCTGGGATACTATGAAAGCAGTGCTAAGAGGAAAATTCATTGCATGGAGCACATTCAACAAAAGAATGAAAAGTCAACAAATAAATGTCCTCACATGTCAGCTGAAAGCCCTAGAAAAAGAGGAACAGTTCATCACAAAAGTAGTAGAAGACAGGAAATAATTAAAATCAGAGCTGAAATCAATGCAATTGAAACAAAAGAGACAATTCATAAAATTGACAAAACAAAAAGTTGGTTCTTTGAATAAATAAACAACACTGTTAAACACTTAGCCACGCTAACGAAGAGAAGGAGAAAGAAAACTCAAATTACTAAAATTCATGATGAAAATGGAACTATCACAACAGACACTATTGAAATACAAAACATAATTAGAAGTTATTTTGAAAACTTATTCTCCAACATAATAGGAAACCTTGAAGACATCCACAGGTTCCTAGAGGCATATGAGCCACCCAAACTGAATCTGGAGGACATACACAACTTAAATAGATCAATTTCAAGCAATGAAATAGAGGAAGTCATCAAAAGCCTACCAACAAAGAAAAGTCCAGGACCAGATGGATTCACAGCCGAATTCTACAAGACCTTCAAAGAAGAGCTCATTCCCATACTCCTCAAAGTATTCCATGAAATAGAGGAGGAGGGAACCCTTCCAAACTCATTCTATGAAGCCAATATTGCCGGGATACCAAAACCAGACAAAGTCACATCAAGATAAGAAATTTTCACATTTTTCTTGGCTAATTGCTCTGGCTAGACTTTTTCCATTATTAGATTGAATAGAAGTGGGAAGAGTAGGCATTCTTGTTCTTGTCTTGCTCTTTTTAAAAAAATACGTGAGCTGCATCCCATTGTGTGTAATGATAGCTGTGGCTTTGTCATAGCCATTATTATGTTTAAGTACATTTCTTTTATATCTAATTTATTGAGAATTGTTATCATGAAAAGATGTTTTATGTTGTAACATGATATTTTTCCAATGGGAAAAAAAAAGAAATTTTCAGGCCAATATCTCTAATGAACATAGATGCAAAAATTCTTAATAAAATTTTAGAGAATCGCATACAAAAGCATATTAAAAAGATAGGGCACCATGATCAAGTGGGTTTCATCCCGGGGATGCAAGGTTGGTTCAACATCTGGAAATCAATAAATGTAATTCACCACATCAACAGACTTAAAGTCAAGAACCACATGATTATTTCAATAGATTCAGAGAAAGCTTTTGATAAAATACAGCACCCCTTCATGCTCAAAACACTAGAAAAAATAGGGATAGTAGGAACGTTCTTTAACATTGTAAAGGCCATCGATGCTAAGCCCACAGCTAACATCATTCTAAATGGAGAAAAGCTGAAACATTCCCCCTAAAAACTGGAACAAGGCAGGGATGCCCTCTTTCACCACTTCTATTCGACATCCTCCTTGAAATGCTAGCCAGAGCAAGTAGACAGACCAAAGAAGTTAAAGGGATACAAATAGGAAAAGAAGAGCTCAAACTATCCCTTTTTGCCAATGACATGATTCTATATTTAGAGGACTTGAAAAATTCCACCAGAAAATTTCTGGAACTCATAAATGAATTCAGTAAAGTAGCAGGATATAAAATTAATGCTCATGAATCTAATGCATTTTTATTCATAAGTGATGAATCCTCTGAAAGAGAAATTAGGTCAACTATCCCATTCACAATAGCCTCAAAAAAATAAAATATTTGGGAATCAATTTAACAGAAGAGGTGAGAGACCACTACAATGAGAACTACAGAACAATAAAGAAAGAAATTAAAGAAAATCTTAGAAGATGGAAAGATCTCCCATGTTCTTGGATAGGCAGAATTAATATCATCAAAATGGCCATACTACCAAAAGCGCTATACAAATTCAATGCAATTCCAATTAAAATCCCAATGATGGACCTCATAGAAATAGAGCAAGCAATCATAAAATTCATTTGGAGGAATAAGAGACCCAGAAATGCTAAAGTAATTCTTAGCAAGAAGAGCAAAGCAGGGGGTATCACAATACCAGATGTTCAACTATACTACAAAGCAATAGTAACAAAAACAGCATGGTATTGGCACCAAAATAGACAGGTAGACCAATGGTACAGAATAGAGGACACAGAGTCAAATCCACAGAAATACAGTTTTCTCATACTAGACAAAGGCTCCAAAAACATACAATGGAGAAAAGACAGCCTCATCAACAAATGGTGCTGGGAAAACTGGAAATCCATATGCAGCAAAATGAAAATAAACCCCTATCTCTCACCCTGCACAAAACTCAGCTCAAAATGGATCAAAGACCTAGGAATTAGGCCAGAGACCCTGCACCTAATAGAAGAAAAAGTAGGTCCCAATCTTCATCACGTGGGCCTAGGACCAGATTTCCTTAACATGACTCCCAAAGAACACGAAATAAAAGCAGGAATCAATAATTGGGATTGATTCAAACTAAAAAGCTTTTTCTCAGCAAAGGAAACAGTCATCAATGTGAAGAGAGCCTTCAGTGTGGGAGAAAATCTTTACCACATACATGACAGATAGAGCACTAATCTCCAGAATATATAAGGAACTCAAAAATCTTTACCCCAAGAATACAAATAACCCAATCAATAAATGGGCTAAGGAAATGAGCAGACACTTCACATAAGAGGATCTACAAGCAATCAACAGATATATGAAAAAATATTCAAAATCCCTAGTAATAAGAGAAATGCAAATGAAAACTATTCTAAGATATCATCTCACCCCAATTAGAATGTCTATTATCAAGAATACAAGCAACAATAGGTGTTGGTGAGGATGTGGGGGAAAAGGGTACACTCATACATTGCTGGTGGGAGTGCAAGATGGTGCAGCCACTCTGGAGAGCAGTGTGGAGATTCCTTAGAAAACTTGGAATGGATCCACCATTTGATCCAGCTATCCCACTCCTTGGCCTATACCCAAAGGACTTAAAATCAGATTACTACAGTGATGCAGCCACATCAATGTTCATAGCTGCTCAATTCACAATAGCTAGATTGTGGAACCAACCTAGATGCCCTTCAGTAGATGAATGGATAAAGAAACTGCGGTATATATACACAATGGAATCTTCTTCAGCTATAAAGAAGAATAAAATTATGACATTTGCAGGTAAATGGATGGAATTGGAGAAGATCATGTTAGTTGAAATAAGCCAATCTGAAAAAACCAAAGGCTGAATTATCTCTCTTATAAGTGGTTGATGACACTTAGCAGTGTTGGGCAGAGGCATGGGAAGAATGGAGAAGGGATGAATTGTATAGAGGAAAATGAGGGTTGGGGAGGGGCAGGGAAGGAAAGATAACAGAATGAGACAAACATCTATACCCAATGTATATGTATAAATATGAAAATTGTATGATTCTAGTTTGTGTACAACCAGAAAAGTGATAGTTGTACTACATTCATGTATAATGACCTAAAATTAAAAAAAAAAAAATTAATTTCCCTGATTTTGCCTAATTGCTCCGGCTAGAGTTTCAAGGACTATGTTGAACAGGAGTGGTGAAAGAGGGCATCCATGTCTTCTTCCTGTTTTTATAAGAATTGTTTTCAGTTTTTCTCCATTCTCAGTAAAATGTTGGTCTTGGGTGTGTCACATATAACCTTCATAATGTTGAGGTAAGCTTCTTCTAGTCCTTGTTTTTCTAGTGTTTAAACATGAATGAGTACTGTACTTTGTCAAAGGTTTTTTTTCTGCATCTATTTTGATAATTATGTTATTCTTGACCTTGACTCAATTTATGTGGTGAATTGTATTTATAGATTTCTGTATGTTGAACCAACCTTGCATCCCTGGGATGAAACCAACTTAATGTGTTTTTGTATTCTATTTGCCATTATTTTATTATGAACTTTTACATCTATATTCATCAAAGATATTGGTCTGAATTTTTCTTTCCTTGATGTGTCTTTGTCTGGTTTTGGTAGCAGGGTGATACTGGCTCTGTAGAATGAGTTTGGCAGTGTTCCCCTCTTTTCTACTCCATGGAATAATTTCAGGAAGATTGGTATTAGTTATTCCATAGAAGTCTGACAGAACTTGGCTGAGTGAGGATCCAACCAGTCTTGGACTTTTGATAGCAAGTAATGAAATTGAAGCAATGAATGAAATTGAAGCAGCTATCAAAAGCCAGTGGAAGGTGGCCAGTGGAAAGCTTTTGATAGCTGCTTCAATTTCATTACTTGATATTGATCTATTTAAGTTTTCCATATCCTCATTGTTCAGTTTAGTTGTCATTATCTCTAGGAATTTGCCAATATCTTCAAGATGTTTGAGCTTATTTGAGTATAAATTTTCAAAATAGTTTCTGATGATTCTTTTTATTACAATAGTGTCTTTGGTTATATTTCATTTTTTAATTTTTTTTATTCACACAGTTCATATAATCTTACATATACCTAGGGTCATTATATTTCCTTTTCATCTCAAATATTGTTAAATTGCATGTTTCTCTCTCTTTATTTCTCTTTCTGGCTAGTTTGGCTAAGTATTTATCAATATTGTTTATCCTTAAAAAACAATTCCTTGTTTCATTGATTTTTTTGAATTTTTTAAATTCTCAATTTCAATTTTTCTTAATGAATTTGGCTCTGATTTTAATTATTTCCTGTCTTCTACTGATTTGGCTGTTGGTCTGTTCTTTTTTCTAGGGCATTGAGATGTAATGTCAGATTATTTAATTGTTATCTCTATGATTTTGACATATGAATTCAATTCTTTGAAGTATTCTCTTAGAACTGATTTCATACTGTCCCAGAGATTTTGATATGTTTTATCCCTATTCTCATTTGTTCCTAAGAATATTTCTCCTTTGATTTCTTCTGCTATATATTTGTTATTCCAAGTGTGTTATTTAATGTACAGGTGTTAGAATGGTTTCTTTTTTTATCTTATTGTTGACTTCTAATTTCATTCCATTATGATCTAATAGAATGCAAGGTATTACCTCTATTTTTTTGTATTTTCTAAGATTTGCTTTGTGACCTAAAATATAGTCTTTAGAAAATGGTCCATGTGCTGCTAAGAAGAAAGTGAATTCACATGGGTGGATGAAACATTCTATAGATGTCTATTAGTTCCATATCTTATTTCGATTCATTATACACAAATGGAGTACAACTACCATTTCTCTGGTTGTACTCAAAGTAGAATCAGACCATTTGTGTAATCACACAAGTATATAGGGTAATATTTGTCTCATTCTATTATCTTTCCTTCCCCTGTCCCCTCCCCATCCCTCATTTCTATCTACACAATCCATCCTTTCTCCATTCTTCCTTACCTCCCCATG
Source organism: Glaucomys volans (assembly GCA_020662805.1). Classification (NCBI taxonomy): domain Eukaryota; kingdom Metazoa; phylum Chordata; class Mammalia; order Rodentia; family Sciuridae; genus Glaucomys; species Glaucomys volans. The sequence continues at coordinate 451,668 of JAJEJO010047615.1, forward strand.
TCTCCATTATGTATCATCAACAAATTATCAGAGCACTCATTCGACCTTTGGATTTTTGGGGATTGGTTTTTATTATTATTATTATTATTATTATTATTATTATTATTTTTACTTCCGTAGAATCTTTACTTAGTTTATGTTTGGATGATATATCCAGTGGTGAGAGAGGTGCATTAATGTCATCCTTTATTATTATACTGTGGTCTATTCAATTCCTAATATTGAGAAGGGTTTTTAATGTATGTAGATGCACCATTGTCTAAGGCATGGATATTTATAATCATTATACCTTGTTGTTGTATGAGTCCCTTAAGCAATATGAAGTCACCCTCCTTAGCTAGAGAGAATTTTGACAGATAGCAGAGATATCCGATGATGCCACATCCACAAAGAGGGGGAGGGTGTTTACTGAAAAGATACATTTTACTCACTGCTCAAATTTACCAGGGCTGGACCTTTCAAAATATATTACTTTATTTATTCTTTTTACCTTGAAATTCTTCTTACAACACTAAAGCTAAGTGTGAAGGGTAAAGATAGTCTAGCTTTTTTGTGGAATTACATATATGGAACTTGTGGAAGGTAAGAACCTTTCTCGGGAATCAAATTTCTGGGCTGAAATCTTTGGAACTCTCTGGTATAACTATAGCCAACTATGAACAACCTTAATAATAAGAACTCCTTGTTTAAGCTTTATTCTGGACACATATTATGTGCTTTATAAAATTATTTTACTGAGAACAGCTGAAGAGTATTTCTAATGATAAATACTGTTCCATAGTGAGTCATTTATCCCGCTACTTCTCAGTTTGAAAAACTGAGAGTCATTAAGACTGAATCAATTTCTCTATATACTTTTCACTTTCTAAATTGGCAAAAGAATATGAGATAAAAGTAGACTCTAAAATAACTACTTTAAAAGAAACAAATAAACTGGTGTTTTTTGCATTCCGTTATGAATATTGTAAATAAATAATTCATCTAGAGGCTGAAAAACGTACATCACTTAAGTGCTTGGGATAATCAAAAGCAAAGTGGGTTCAATTACTAAAAACGAGAAGGCAGGGAGAAAAAAATAGAAAAAAGACTTAATGATAAAGTGCTGCACTATCATAATAAAAATGTGTAGGCCTTTCCAGGTTATAAAATCTTAAGTGATTTTAAACTTTCAAGCATAAAGAAATAAGTAAAAGTATCAAGTAGCAAACCTATATTGCATAGAGCAGAAGGAAAGCATTCATAATCCATTTAGATGGATTGTTTTTTGCCTTATCATTATGTTATCCTTGGGTTCCCTGAAAATAAGCATCTGAGATAAGACTATCTTTCCTCTGAATATTATTGCTGCTACTGCCCCACTATTTCAGAAGACCCCTTTTCCTTCACTGATAATTAGTAAGCTCAGTTCCATGAGAGCCTCTCTTTCTGTCAACCCTGCCTTTCGGAGAACATCACCAAGTCTCTTAAACATGCTATTGCTTATTACCAGGATGTTTTTAATTGCTTGTCTTATGGTCATTTTGAGGAACATGGTCAGGTGGTAGATTCTCTAGTCTCTTAGGATAAATCTATTCTAACATTCCACTTCCCTAAATCTTTCCCCTATGCAGGTATTTCTGTAATAGCACTTCATTTGCTGTAGGCCATGATTATATCAAAGCTTTAAAGAGTCTCTCAGAGTTTATTAGAGCAAAATTCAATGTCCTTGCCAGTATTTTGAACTCTAAATCACAGGTGAGTTGATCAAATGAAAATAATAATTAAAACATAATAAATATTTTGTACATATATGAAATGTATATAATCTTAAGTAAAAACTAAAACATATATATATTTGTGTGAGTGAATTTTATAAAGGTCATTTATTTTTCTGAAGGGGCAAAGTATTATTCTTGGATAAAACACATTAGATTGTTCACAAACTTGTATTGCATTTTCTTGGCCATATGTAAAATTGGTTTTACTAAATATTGTTTTGGCATTATTGACACAATGCACATTTTTTGAAAGAGAAACCACATAGAAATACACCCTGAACATTATTGTCAGGACAATGTTAAGGAGAATGTACTTCATATCATGTAACAATTCCTTCATTAAGGCCTTAAAGAGATATAACTCTTAATGACCATTCCAGGAAGAGATGGGATTTTCCTGGACCCAGCCTTTACAAGTACTACCAAACAAAATATTAAATTGAAAATAATGCTGTTCTTTTTTTCCTCAGGCACTGGGTAACTTAAAGCCAAATCTGGATTCTACTCCTAGTGATTTAATGGGATTTTATAAAAGCATTTCTGTAAACTTATTGTCTCTTCTAGTTTCATTTTGTAGTTCACTCATATGTCCTTTCTCATTGATCCTTTTATCAACTAATATTTTATTTATTGTTTATCTTAAAACCCACCTCATGTCTTTATTTATGCTGAGACAGGCATATTCATCTAATTAAAAATAATTTACATAGAGAATACTTTAATATACTACCTTAAATTTTAAATTAAATTGAATAAATTTCAAATGAACTTTTTGAAGGTGGGTGATACAGCAGAGGTGGTAAAGTATAAACATGCACTTTAAGTGGTAAATTTGAGAAGCAGTTTTACTCTGATGAATAAGCTGCTGTTTATTTAATATGCAATAATAAATCTGCTGCAAAAGAAATCAGGAAAACAATTCAATTCACAATGACCTCAAAAAAGTACCTAGAAATAATTCTAACCAGGGATGTGAAAGACCTCTATGATTAAATCTATAGAAGACAGAAAAACCTCCCATATTCTTGGATGGGAAGAATTGATAGTGTCAAAATGGCATATTACCCAGATAGTGAAAGCAATTCTAAACAATAATAATAATGCTGGAGACATCATGATATATAATCTTAAATTATATGATAGAGCTCTACTAAAGAAAAAGAAGGTATTGTCATCAAATCAGATATGAAAACTAAAGGAATAGGATAGAAGTCACAGAGACAAACCCACATAAATATAGTAATCTGATACATTGACAAAGATGCCCAAAACATTGATACAATGTTACATTTGTACTTTGTTGTTACATTGTATCAACAAAGATACATTGATGAAAAAATAACATTTTAACAAATGGTGCTGGTTAAACTGAATATCTATATATAAAATAATAAAACTAGATCTGTCTCTCTCATCTTGCACAAATATCAATTCACAATAGTTCAAAGACCTAGAAATTAGACCAGAAACACTGCAACTGCTAGAAGAAAACATAGGGTCAATCTTCAAACATACTGCATAGCCAGTAACCTCCTTAATAATACTTATAAAATTCAAGAAATAAAAACAAGAATCAATAAGTGGGATGGCTTTAAACTAAAAAAGCTTCAAAGAGCAAAGGAAAGAAAAGCATGAAAAGAGAGTCTACAGAATGGGAGAAAATCTTTGCCAGAGATTCCTCAGACAGGGGATTAATACCCAGAATATGTAAAGAACTCAAAAAATAGGCAAAAGAACTAAATAGATATTCCTTAATAGAAGAAATACAAATGCCCAGCAGGAAAAAACGAATCAAAACTGCACTTCAGTTAGAATAACAATCATCAAGAAACCAATAATAAATGCTGATGAGGATGTGGGAAAAAAGGTACACTCATACATTGTTGGAGAGACTGCAAATTAGTACAACCACTATGGAAAGCAGTATGGAGATTCCTCAGAAAACTAGCAGGAGACCCACCATGTGACACAGCTATCTCACTCCTTGGTATTTATTCAAAAGAACTAAAATCAGCATATTGTAGTGATACAGCCACATCAATGTTTATAGCAGAACAATTCATTTGTCGACAGACACCTAACCAAGTTACAGAATCAGCCCAGGTGTCTGGCAACAGATGAGTAGATAAAGAAAATGTGTTATATATAAATAATAAATTTTTACTCAGCCATAAAGCAGAATGAAATTATGGCATTTGCTGGTAAATGGATGGAACTGGAGAACATCATGCTAAGTGAAATAAGCCAGACTCAGAAAGTTGATGCTCAAATATCCTTTCTCATATGTGAAATATAGAGAATAAAGGAATAAAAATCTCATGAAAATAGAAAGGAAAACAATAGTGGAAGGGCATTAGGAGGGAGGGAGCAGGGAAGGGCGTGGGGTATGAAATCTACCAAATAATGCTATGTCCATATGTGAATATTCAGCAAAAAATCCCATGCTTATATAGAATTATAATGCATGAATTAACAAATAGAAGGAAAACCAGTAGAGTAGAGCAAGGGGGATCAGAGGGAAGGAGGGGGGTAGGGAAGGGAAGATAAAGGGGAATGAGATTGATCAAATGATGCTATGTACATGTGTAAATAAGGCATAATCAATCCCACTATTATGTGCAACTATAATACAAAGTGGCTCTGAAGTCACTAATCAATATAAGTTTATATTTATTATTTTTAAAAATGACATTGGTTAAAGTAGTAATATGGCATGTCTTGATATTTTATGTTACTTGAAGTCATAATAACTTCTCAGAAGAAATTAGAAATACTGATTTTACTCTGCATGTCTCATTTATTGCCTAACTATTCAGGTCAACAAACTTATCTTTCCTTAAAATAAGTACATCCATGGAGAATACTTAATACTGAAACTATCAAGCATAAATTTGATTTCCTAATTGAATCACTTTAAAACTCTCAGATGCATAATAATACAGTCATAAAACAGAATTAACCCTATGTTACGACAAAATGAAACTCATTTAAAAAACTATGAAATCAATATTATGGCAAAATATAATGAATTAAATTCTATAAATGTGAAATATTAACGTGATTTACCTAGAAATTGTAAGTTGTAGAGAAATACTATCTCACAGCCATTTAGAATATTTTAATGTTAAAGAAACTATGGAAATAAGAACCATTAAAAGCATGAGGCAAAGAAACAATAAACATGAATTAAAGAAGAGGATAATGGAAAATAATTTATATATTTTATTAGAATATTATAGCACACTGAATATTTAAAATTCTGAATTATCATATAGGATCTTGCAAGAATATTTCAAACTTAGAGTGGGAGTATTGACAAAATCTCATTGTTAATCGCAAGCAAGGGGTCAAATACCAGAAGAAATGATGAACTTGGTGCAATTAATCATAGTGATGAATAAAAAATTTCAGTGGCATGTCTGTGACCAATTCAGGGGAGAATGGACATAGTCCTTCAGGCAGCTGCCTGCCTAAGCAATCATATTAACTAATGGAAGGCCAAATATAAACCCACCATATAGCCTTATGGTGAAACTGCTTCCTAGGTATTCACATAAATGCAAATTGGACCAGGCTAAATTATGTAAAATTGCAGGCACTGATATCTCTGTATCTCTAGAAAGAATATCAAAATAAAATTATCAGATCCAAAGGTCTATAATCCATGATAAATAGTAAATTTAGTATTTTTCCTACATAAATATGATTAATATTCAAATATTAACCATCTGTATCAGTTTTGAGAGGAGAAACAAAGTTATTAAAAGCAATACCTATACCTTTTCAGACATCTTTTATCAGAATTTTCCTGGTAGCAGCCAATACATACGAGGATTCATCTGCCATTTTAGAAGAGGTGGGTTGTAGAGTGAGGAAAATTCTAGTAATTGAAGAATGATTTTGTAAATCATTTCATTCTAATTGGATTAACTTGCTTATAGTAATCACATACAATTTTTTGAAGCACTTACTATGTGCTAAGACATATTTTTGTGTGATTTTTATTCATTTAATTTTCAAACAACCCTGTGAAGTAGGTACTATTTCACTGCCAGTTTACAGTTGAGAAAACAATGGTCTGGAGTGTTTGAATACACATCCAGGGTATAGAACCAGTCTAAAACTGGTGGAGTTAGGATTAAAGCAGGATTTTATCTCCATGGTTCAAATCCAAGTCATTCATGTGGTTACTTATGTGGATACTGACTCTGAAACTAGTGAGAACTCCTTTCTTGCTCCTTGAAAATGCTCTACTAGGTATTCTATTTCAGAACAGAAGCTTCTGTGCTATTTCAAAGGAATAATTCAAGGTTTATCATTTTAGCTATGATAAGGTGTCTTCTTACCTATCTTCTGAGATAATGTTTCCTAATATTCCATCTCTCCCCTCTCATTATTCTTTGAACTTGAAAACTCATTTTTAAAAAATCTTGTCTTTTATTTCCTTTTTAAAATGTTCAGAACAGGGTCAACAGAGGTGAAATTATTTGAATTGGTAGGGCTCCCCAATGCCTGGACACTCCATTTGGTGTTTTGTTCTATCATGTTACAATATAGGAAAATTATTATGAAAATAATTTTATTCAATCTTAGTGAAGGAAACTTTGACACTGATATTTGGGTTGCTCTCATGCTATAATGAAAACACTGAAAGAAGCTTTACTGCACTTATTCTTTTTTGCAACCACAGGCTAAATATGACACTGGACACAAACAGTTCTAAAAACTAATCTCGATTCTCTATTTGAACTAAAAGGAAGAAAGCAAACATATGGATGTGCCAGACTGGGGATTTAACCTGGAGAAGAAATAAAATGCCATACCAAAATTTAAAAAACAAGAAGGAACATAGGAAACACAAAGGAAAATATCAGCTATATAAATCAGATTAACACTGAGACCTTTGATCAATTTGAGATTTCACATTTCTGACCCACCAGTCTTCCTAATGGCCATTTCCTTCTTCATTTCATCCCTCCTTTCTGGCAACACTTGGGAAAATAATCTATGATTGACATGAGATTAAGAAGGGAAGTTACACATACACATGTACATGCACACAAATAAACTTGTGCCTTTATACTATATATATATACACACACTATATACTACATATAATATATATACTATATATATACTATATATAGACTGTATATACACTATATATGTGCTATATACTTTCATATATATATATGTGTATGTATATATATATATAAACATATATATATGGCTAACATGGCTAACATGGCTTTTATATATATATAAAAGCCATGTTAGCAATTATTCAGATACATTAGAGCTCTATAACTGAAATATACAATATTTCTTGCAGTGCTTCTCAGGATACTACTAAATCCTTGGATAGGCTATCCCACAGTTTACTTGATTGTTAACATCTCTGTCTTCTGCCACCAAATCCCAATAGTTGTTTTCAGTCAATGTCACAACCAGAAAACAACTATAAGCATTTACAAGTCCTCCTGAGGTAGGCAAATACTTCCCCATTCAAGAAACATTGGGATTGGTAACAACATTCTAAGTCCAATCAGAAGAAGTATTAACAATAAAAAATCTTATATTTGATTCAAGGCATTCATTGAGTTTGCCATATATAATGCCTGTGCTAGTCACTGGGAGTACACTGTTGAGTGCAAACACATAAAAATGTTTCTGCAATGGAGAATGCAAGATGGTCTGAGAGACATACACTGATTAAATCTTCATATATGTATATGTAAATGTAGAACTGTGATAATAGCAATACAGAGACACACAGCATTATTAGAGCTTCTAACAGGAGGTTTTGCTTAATCATAAGGTTGTCCACAAAAGCAATGCTTCAGCTGAAGTCTGATTCATAGAAGGAGTTTAATTGGTGATGATAAAAAGCAAACACTCTTGGTAGAGGAACAACATAGGCAAAACTGCACTGATGAGATAGAGCATGGCACCTATGACAGATGGAAACAAGCCTAGTGGCTAGATCTGAGAGATTGAGAGGATGCTTTCCATAAGATGAGGCTATAATGGAAAAGAAAGGCCAATTCATGTATGGATCTGTAGCCTGTTGATAAGTAGAACCTCTTGGCATAAAGCATCAAGTGAAATTTAGTAGAAGGGAGAAGAAAAGGGTGGATGACACCAGTGGGTGTTGTTCCATAAGCATGTAATCAAATCAACTCTCATTTCAATGAACATAAAACTAGCACAAAATATATCTTAGTGTCCTGTAAGTGGGTGAAATTTACTAATTTACTCATTCCAATTTGGTGTCATGCAAGGTTTCATGGAGGTTTTAATACGTAAGAACACATATCTGCCAGGAAATATTGGGCAGGATCTTGAGGCAACCTTCAAAGATCCTGTTAGAGGGAAATGAACACTGATGATGGTAATTCATATGTAGAAGAATGAGACTAGAACCTTATCTCTCACCCTGCATAAAAATCAACTTAAAATGGATCAAAGATCTAAGAATTAGACCATAAACTACACAACTCCTAGAAGAAAACATAGGGTGAATAATTTAGGATATAGCCACAGGCAACAATTTTGTTCAGAGTGAGAGATAATGGTCTAGTCTCATTCTTCTATATATGAATAATCAGATATGGGTTTTATTCTCGAATTTTCTTTTTTTATCCACGATTTTATTGGTTCATTATAGCTGTGCATAATGGTGATATTTGTTGTTGCATATTATTATATGCATACAATGTAACGATATAATTTAGCCAATATCCCTCCTCAGTACTTCACACTTCCCTGAATCCCATCTCCTGGTTCCCTTTACTCTATTGATCTTTCTTCACTTTTCATGTGATCACTCCACATCTTTTTCCACATCTTTTTTTTTCCTTTTTCCTCTCTAGCTTCCACTTATGAGAGAAAACATATGACCCTTGATCTTCTGAATCTGGTCTATTTTACTTAATGTTCTCAAGTTGCATCCATTTTCCTGCAAATAACATAATTTCAGTTTTCTTTATGACTGAATAAAACTCCATTGTGTATATATACAACATTTTCTTTATCCATTCATCTGTTGATAGACACCTAGCCTGCTTCCATAGTTTGGCTACTGTGAATTGTGCTGTTGTAAATATGAGTATGCATATATTGCTATAGTATGCTGACTTTGATTCTTTAGGATAAATAAGAGGGTTACAACTAGGTTATATGGTGGTTCCATGCCTAGTCTTTTGTGAAACCTCAATATCGATTTCCATAGTGCTTGTACTAATTTACAAACTCCACCAACTGTAAAATTGTTCCTTTTTTCTCCACGTACTCTCCAGCATTTATTATCATTTGCATTCTTGATGACTGCCATTCTGACTGGTGTGAGATGAAATCTCAGTGTAGATTTGATTTACATTTCCCCAATTGCTATTGATGTTGAATATTTTTTTCATATATTTGTTGGTCATTTGTATTTCTTCTTTTGGGAAATATCTGTTTAATTCATTTACCCATTTATAAATTATGGTTTTTAAAATTATTTTAGTTGTAGATGGACACAATACCTTTATTTTATTTATTTATTTTTATGTGGTACTGAGGATTGAACCCAGTGCCTCACACTAGTTAGGCAAGCACTCTACCACTGAGCTACAACTCCAGTCTGGTTATTTGTTTTGTTTTGGTTTGGTTTTTGGTTATTTTGGACATTGTTTTTTGAGTTCTTTATATATTCTAGATATTAATTCTGTCTGAAGAGAAGCTAGCAAAGATTTTTCTCACATTCTATAGATTCTTTCTACACATTCCTAATTGTTTCTTTTGCTGTGCAAAAGCTTTTTAATTTGATACAATCCCATTCATTAACTCCTGGCATTACTTCCTGAGCTTTAGTGCTCCTATTGCAGAATTGGTTGCCTGTGGCTGTATCCTGGAGTGTTGACCCTATGTTTTATTCTAGGAGTTACATAGTTTATTGTCCAATTCCTAGGTCTTTGATTCATTTTGAGTTGATTTTTGTGCAGGGTGAGAGGGTTTTAATTTCATTTTGCTACATATGAATTAGTTTTCCTAGCACCATTTGTTAAAGAGACCATCTTTTCTCCACTGTGTGTTTTGGGCACCTTTGTTAAGGATTGGATGACTACAGATGTGTGGGTTTGTCTCTGTTCTTCTATTTTGTACCATTGGTTTATGTGTCTGCTTTTATTCTAGTACCATGCAGTTTTTATTACTACAGCTCTGTAGTATATTTTGAAGTCAGGTGTTGTGATGCCTCCAGCATTGCATTTTTGACTTAGAAATGCTTTGGCTACTCTGGATCTTTTTTTTTTTTTACAAATGAATTTTAGGACTGTTTTTTCTAATTATGTGAAGAATTTTATTGGTATTTGATTGGGATTGCATTGAATCTGTATATTAGTTTTGGTAATATGGCTATATGAACATTATTAATCCTGCCTATCCATGAGCATTGGAAGTTTTTCCATACTCTTGTGTCTTCTTCATTTCCTTTTTTCAGTGTTCAACAGTTTTCATTATAGATACCTTTCACCTCCTTGGTTAGATTTATTCCTAGGTGTTTTATTTTATTTTATTTATCTTATTTTTTGAGGCTATAGTGAATGAAATTTTTTTCTTTCTCGGCAGATTTTTTGTTGGCATATAGGAAAGCTATTGTTTTTTGTATATTGATTTTGTAACCTGCTATTCTACTGAATTTGTTTATTAGCTCTGACAGTCTTTTGATGGAGTTTTTTTAATCTTCTAATTATAGGATCATATCATCTGAAAATTGCTGATTTGTCTTCTTCCTTTCCTTATTTCTTTTATTTCATTCTCTTATCTAATTGCTCTGGCTAGAATTTATAGCACTATATTAATTAAGAGTGGTGAAAGTGGACATCCTTGTATTGTTCTTGATTTTAGAGGAATGTTTTCAGATTTTCTCCATTTGCTATGATGTTGGCTTGGGGTTTTTCTTATATAGCCTTTATGATGTTGAGGTGGTTCCTTCTATCCCTAGTTTCTTTAGTGTTTTTATAATGAATGGGTGCTGAATTTTGTCAAAGACTTTCTCCTCATCAAATTTTCTTGTCTCATGGGAATTCTGCCAATCCCTAACTGTAGTTTTTATCAGTTAAATGAGGAGAGTAATACTCCAAAATTCTAAGCAGGAATAACTGAAACAATCCTGAACCCAGTATTTGGCATATCCCTGGTGCACTTTCATATTTTTCATGAAACAAAGATTCTGCAGTTGTAGAATACAGGCCATAGTATCTTCCCTGACACTCTAATGCTGTTGTCATAATGCCAAATAGGAAAAGATTGTTAAGAAGAACATGATATCATTATCATCAATAAAGAAATGTGGCATGAAAGCCACTCTAAATTTATTATCCCTTTACTTTTTTGTCATGGAGACAAACTTTTCAGTGGAACATTACTTATCTCATAGTCCTCAGAAAAGTCATGGGTGGGGAAGAAGAAATAATTATATGCAATTTTAATCCTGATGAAATACCATTAGTGTGGTGATATAGTTTAAGTATTACAAAAACACATGCCTACAAATTTTCTTTGGATATTTTGCAGAAAATAAAGTGTTGTTTAAGGTAAAGTCTGGAAAAGACTATGTAACAACATTCTGTGAGATGTGGACTGATAATGTTGTTTTTTTTTTCAAGCAAATTAACACTTTGCAGCAATCTGTTTGTAGCATATATCAATGCTATGGATGCTCTGCATTATACTCTGTGGGCTCACCTCTATGTGAAATTGCAGGTGCAATGGTCAGTTCCCAGTATGCTGAAAGCTTCCCATCTAAAGTTCCTATTCTCACCACTTCTCTATCTAGGAGTATTCTGTGAAACCATCAGAGCTTGCTCAGTCTACTTGTTGGGAAACCTATAAGTTTTGGTACTTAGTTGCCCCAGGCACTACCCTCAATCAATGATGGCTGAAGGTGAGAAGATAAAGTTTTCATCTTAGCTTGTCCTCTGATGATGGACCACATGGTTCTTCAAAGTGTCCCATCAGGACCGAGCTGTAGTCAGCTACCTTGGTTACCCACTCATTAAAGTTTTTAGGGAACTGTTGACTTCCCTGTTTCACATTTTCTTTGTTTCAGGTACTTATAACTATATCTCAACTTAACTCCCTTTATCTCACTTCTTTCTCGCCTCATGATTTAATTCTGGGGGAACCCAAATTTACATATAAGATTCCTAGAACAGATCATTTCGTAGTGCAATATTTACATTTCTAATTATAAAATGAAGTCTAGTCTGAAAAGAATTGTTGCACTGTCCTTGGTAGAAAGAGGAAATGGCTATTTTTAAATGCCTTTTAGGAGGAAAAGTCCAAAATGAAGAATATATTTTATAGGAGGGAAAGTATCATTTACTTAGAATATCAACATGTTGATTTTAGACTGCATTTGAACATTAGGCCTCACTAATGCCCACTAGTTCCTGAGGATCGTTTACTTTAAAAGCAATGAATTGAAAATATTCAGTAATTTAATTTAATAGATGGCTTTGTACTTTAGCACCTTTGGATCCTAATTGCCTATATTGAGGGCTCTAAGTTTAACTGGCTAAATAAAGCCTAGAAGGAGTTAACATTTCATCTGAGTGACCTACAATTGACCCCCATCCAAGCCTCTTGGAGCACTTCCAATAGAAACTAAACTATGAAACTCATGTAATTTGCTATTTTAGATCTTGAATTAGTAAGGACGCTAGACCATATATATGCTAAGGGAGCAAAAAAGCCATCCTTTTCTTATTTACTTGTACACATAGAGTTTCTAATAGAGTGCCTAGCACTAAGTGTTCAATAAAATTTTCTTCAATAGATGAACACATTTGTATCCTCCACTTAGATGGGTTTTATTTTTCTGATATGGATTAAGATGGGAGATTTGGTATCAAAGTGATTGCAAATCTAAGGAATAATACTAGCAGTATATTATCCTTTATCCTCTGTGTGAAGTTATAAGCCAAGACGGTACTTCACTCTTTTTTTTTTTTTTGTAGTTGTTCCTTTTAGTATACATGATGCTAGAATGTATTTTGACATATCATACATACATAGAGTACAACTTCCCATTTGGGGGAGTTGTACATGGTATGGAGTTACACTGCTTTGCATATTCATATATGAACAAAGGAAAGTACTCTTTTATGGTCCATCTACATATCTGGGAAATAAGAAACAAGAGGAAGGTCAAAGCTGAGTGAGCCTTAAAAGAAATTGTTCACCTACATAAATACTTGCTTAGATTCACTCTGTACTTTCTGAAGAGCAGGTGTAGAGGAATCAGGAATTTCAGGTCAGAATAAATATTGTAGGATATTCTTTATGCTATCTTAGTAGAAGAAAGGACTTGAGAAAAGTATCTACTTCATACTTGCAATAACCAACAGCTGATCAAGTAGCTATAAATTATTTTCCTTTTATTAGGAGATGAACATATATTATTGATTTATAAGTAGTGTACCTCAGATCATTTTGGATGTCATATAAGTTTCAAAATAGCAATGAAGAGCAAAGTATAAAAAAAAAGAGAAAGAACTATGTAACTTAGGCCTGCTTTGTATAATAATTGAATTTCTATAGAATTCAGTATTTTCTGGAATATAAATCAGTTGACTCAGTCTTACAAATTTTTATACCTCCCTAAAATTTCATTTTATTTTCCTCAGAAATTTTGACGTTTTCTGCTAAAATCTAGTTAATCATTCCTCAATGCTATAATAAAACCTTTAGAATTTTTACTTTTTGCTATGATATTTTCTGTATGCAGTTCACAGAACACTTAAGTGTTATCATCAATTTCTGATACCTACAAAATTTGGAGCTTCCTAGGGAAACTGCATAAATGCATCAGATAAAGCAAAAGGGAAACAAGGGTTTTCACTTGGCTAGATATAGATAGTGAAGAAAAACTCTCAAAATGGTACATGCACTGATATTGGAATTTTGAAGAGAAATACTAAAACTTTAGCAATTTTAAAACTTCAATTGCCTGATCTTTCTATCCCATTTAACAAGAATATCTAAGCTTTAATCTGAACTCAAGTCATGTGGGAATTCCCAGGTTGGGTCTTTGATTCTCTGCCGCTGCAATGTGACTACTGCTAAGGATCAGTTTCATCATTAGCTGTCCCCAGCCTGCTTCGACTGGCTCTTCTGGCTTTTCATATATGTATGCTTTCCCTCCTGTCCTTTCATCATTTTCTCTTCTTTGATCATTTCCCTTCTAAATGTAATTTATTGACAAGGGCCTACTTTTTAGAGTTCCCCCTGCTGGCACGTAATTTAAACAGTCTGTTAGCCCCTTTAGGCCTTGGCTACTCAGGGCATTTTATGATTCCTTCCAGCTCCCATCATGCAGTCACATTTATAGAAGGGCCGAAGCAGCAAATTAGCTTTTAACTATTAGCTTGTTGTAACAGATTTCTTTGCCAAGACCATCTCTAATACCCAGAACGATGAGATGCAGCCCAGGTCCATTTCTGGGGATGCTGACAGTCTGCTGAGCATGGCAATTTTGCTTTGTAGGAGATAAGAAGCTTTTCCTTCAGTACTTGTACCCAACAAGGTCAAACACCCTACTTTTGTTTGTTTTATCTTACACACTTATCTTACTTAATAAACCGATGTGATGTCAATAGGTATCAACACTGACATTTTAGGTCTCTCTGAAGTGGTTTTAAGAAAGATCACAGAAAAAGGACAAATTCTAAAGGTCATGTACTAGTATAAAAATAGATTTGCTTTGCATAATAATTGAATTTCTATAGGACTCAGTATCTTCCAGTTATGTCGGAGATCAGTCCCAATTCAGTATTACCAAGTTACAAAGCATTCACATTTTTTAATCTCATTGGACTTCATAATTTTTACATAATAGGCATTTGATAGATACATGTTAAAAAAGTCTATTATTATTATTATTATTATTATTATTATTATTATTATTATTTCTGTTATTGGGGATTGAACCCGGGGTGCTCAACACTGGATTCATATCCTGGCATTCACTCCCAGGATTTTTAAAATGTTTTTTTATTTTGAGACAGGGTCCCTCTAAATTGCTTAGGGCCTTGCTAAAGCTGAGACTGGCTTTGAAACTTGCACTCCTTCTGTCTCATCCTCCTGAGCCTCTGGGATTACAGGTTTGTGCTACCATGCCTGGCTTAGCTATTATGTTTGACAAAAAAGGCAGAGCTCTTATATAGCTGTAAACTGCTTTGGTCAATATTTCATTCAGATAATATATGATATGAAATAGTTAATGAGAAAGTAGAAAGTGGAACTCAACAAGTAAGGCTTCTTGGAAAGATACCTAAAAGAGTTCTTTATTTTTTAAAGGTGAATGATGATTCAACATTAAAAATGCCTGGTATACATGAATAAAATGAAGTCAAAGTAACTTTGATTTTGATTTTTCCTTTTAATCAAGTGACCATATTCCAACAATTCATATTGAATTTACACCTGACTGATTACTGTATAAAGAGAGCTTACTAAAACTTTAACACAAAATAAAACATAAATAAGGCTGAAAATAATGTGTTTTGTTTAAAAAAATTAGAGTTTGCCTTTAGTGGTAGAGATGATAGAATTTACCTATGAGATATTCTCCACAGACAGATTGATACTTGAAACATGATGTAGGGATTTAATTGTAAACACTCAGATAACTCATTTGAAACAGCATTAATAATATTTAAGCTGTTAATAGTAACATGGATCTTATAACTAATCAATACTAAAGAACATGTTTTTAAAACTGAAACCTAGCAAAGATCATGGGGGAACTGTGGGACAACAAGGAGAACAAGCACAGGGAAAGGAATGCAGTCAAGAAAAATGTAGTTGATTTCACCATGTTGTCTTGAATAGTCTTAAAATTCTACAAAGTAATGGTCCTTAATCTGTTTTAGGTTATGGGCCCCTTTGAGAATTTGATGAAAAGTTATAGACTTCCTTCCCAGAGGGGAAAATGAGTAAGCACACAAAATTTTACTATCAGTTTAGGATAATTCCAGGATATTAAATCCCCTTTACAGTGCTGAAAAATTGAAGAATGTCTGAGACTATGAAAAATAAATGACAGTGATAGGCCAGAAGGAAGTTTCTGTTTCTGTTCTGAATATATATTTCTTTTTTCTTTCACTTAGAGAAAGTACATCACAGGTTTGAGGATGTTAATGAGGCTGAAATGAATAAGAAATAGTTAAGTATATCTAATCCAACATTCATAAATTTTTTGTGACAAAAAGTAATTATATTTGGAGTATCATTAGGAGGACCAAGAAGATATTTTATTACTGACTAGGCTGAGATTAGATTTCTGAACCAATAAGAACTACTCATTAGGGTTTTTTTAAATAGTAAATTTTGCTTTCCTTTTTAAATTATCAAATCACATTGCTTAATCATTTACTTTCTTGCCATCCTTACAGTCTCTTTGTTAACTCAGAATGCAATCCGAGAGAAAGCCCTTTCCAAAGCAAATACTTTTCTACTTCTCCCACTAATTGAGAAATAAAAGAGAGAATAGTCTGATTTACATTGTTACTGACCTTTATGTATTTCAGCTTCATTTTTATCCAGTGGCTTTTGGGGAACTCCAACATCTATTCCTCGCCTTGTCTCAGAATCTATCTTCTTGGTTTCACAGAACTTAGTTTTCATACATGTTTTTATATTATGCCAGGACTTCCATAGTTTGTGGTGTGTTATTGAACTCATATATCTTTAAATAGAATTTAAAGGTCTTTAAATAGGATTCTGGAAACAGAATAGGTCATCTAAACAGCTCAAATTCAAGATTTAAAAAAAATCATAATATACTCTTCAGGCATAAAGTTCACATTTAATGAAATTATATTCTCAGATTTTCATTTTTGTTTAAATTACATGTAAGAGGAACACTTAATCATTGTGGAATTCACTTATATGTGCCACAGTGCTCACACACCCCATGTGCAGATTAGGAACCAGACTAATTCTTCTTTCCTTCCAAATTATTAAAACAGGTAATTCACTTTTATTAATGATAGAGCCAATGGAAATAATTCTGGAAAATTAATGCCTCGAATGAATGCAATTTCAAAGCTCAGTGAGTACATTATAAGCTTATTATTCTTATCCTGTATGTGATGTTCATTCCACAGTTTTGATTTCTATAGAAGAGTAAAAATAATTTCTCTGTCTTTTGTGCATGATAACCTGGTTATCTGGCAATGTTCCTGAAGTGAAAAAGTATCATTATAGCTTGGAATACCATAATTTTTAAGAGATATTTAGTTAAAATATCAGAGATCACTAGAAGATTTTGGTGGTTAAACTTTCTGACATAAACCAAAAGATATAGTGAATATATATGCACCCCCTTGTTTCTCTCTTGAATCTCAGAAACACACACATACAAATATAAATAACACATATAAGTTATATTATGCTCAATATCATGTATGAAGCATATGTATGGTATAAACAAAACACAGTATCTTCTCCCCTAGAGCTAATTTTCTAATGAATAAAACAAAGAGTACATGTACAGGGATTGTCCTTAAGTAGGGGGCAATCCTCTCCTAAATATATAATAGGAGGGAAGTTAAAATAGAGTAGATTCATCATTTGGTAGTGGGAGAGGTTGAAATTCCCATTTGTTTGCTCTTTTCTTTTTTTTTTTCATTATGGTTCATTGTACACAAATGGAGTACAACTATCGTTTTTCTGGTTGTACACAAAGTTAAGAAAGCATAAGGTAAGGTAAGTGTGAAGTAAGCTCAGAATAAAAAGGAAAGATCCAAGGAAGTAAGAAGACTTAAAACAGAGGAGAAGAATTAAACCTGTTATTTGGAAATGGGAAAACTAGAGTTACTGGGCAGTACTAAGAATCTACATTGATTTGAGCTAAGGAAATTAAGATGAAAGAAATCTACCTGGTTCTGTACTCCTCTCCAGCAAAATTAAGAAGTTGGGATACAGGAATGGGAAAGGCAAAAGATTGGTTTAAATTGGGTAGGGAATTTTCAAGATAAATACAATGGAGTGGGTTGGCAAAACACTGGAGGTTATTTTCAAGGAAGAACATTTAAGGAAAGACCAGTGGGATTAGGCTAGCCATGAAGAAAGTGATAAAACAGGAATGGTGGATAAAGAACCGTCAATATAAACAATGAACTTGAGGTCAGAATTGCTCTAGTGTAAAGTCTGGAGCAAAGAACCTAGAAGGAAAGAAGTTTATGATTAAGGACTAGAATGATTGCACTTTTGATTTTGGAATTCGTGTGATTTTTGAGGCCTTCATTTAAGCTAATGTGCAGTAGAGGAATAGGTCAATGTGTCAAAGAACTCTAAGTATGTTTATACCCATGTAGATGTTGAAATTGCCGTGTGTAAGTCAGTTATTTGTTGCTGTGACCAAAATACCTAACAAGAACAATTAGAGCAGGAGAAATTTATTTTGACTCACAGTTTCGGAGGTTCAGTCCATGGTCAACCAACTCCATTACTCTGGGCCCAAGATGAAGGAGAATATCATGGCAGAAGGACATGGTAGAGGAAAGCTGCTCAGTTCCTAATATCCAGGAAACAGAGAGAGAGGAAAGGAGAAAAGAGGAGAAGAGACAAAAATATAAGCCCAAGGGACAAAGTATAAGCCCAATGCAATATATCCAGTAATCTCTTTCCTCTATACATACCCCACCTCCCTAGTGATATCACCAAGTTACTCCATTCAAATTACTAATCCAATAAATGGACTGATTCACTTATTAGGTTCTAGTTCTTATAATCTAATCATTTTACCTGTACTCATTACTACATTGTCTCCTGAGCTTTTGGGGACACCTAATATTCAAACCATAACACAAAGAATGATAACAGTAGTTGGAGTGTAAAGAAAGACTGTGACTCAGGTGATAAATTCTTCAATAAACAAAAGGAGTGACCAGGAAACCTAAAGGAGTAGCAAGAAGGCAAAAAAGGTTAGACAATGCACCACCCAAAGAAACAAAATATTTTTATATTCAAACAAGTAGGAACACAAATTGAAAATGAAAATAAGGGGGAGATATCTTTCCTGAAATGTTAGAGGAAGACAGTATGTCTTTGTGTTAGAGGACTATAATGATCCATATCACCTGAGGACAGTGAAATTTCAGTAAAGGCAAATAGGCAACCAACCTAAAAAATGTGTGTGTGTGTGTGTCCAAATTTGTGCAAGAATATATGTGGCTCTGGCTTTCAAAAATTTGACATATAACAATAGTCTTTCTTTTCCTTTCTCCTTTCTCCCTCCCTTTCCTTCCTCCCTCCTTCCCTTCCCTTCCCTTCCCCTTCCTTCCTCCCTTCCTTCCTTCCTTCCTTCCTTCCTTCCTTCCTTCCTTCCTTCCTTCCTTCCTTTCTCTTTCTTTCTTTTACAGAGCTGGGAACTGAACCCAGGACTTCACACATGCTGGGCAAGCACTCTACCACTGAGCCACACCCCTAACCCTAGAATAATATTTTTTTTTTCTAATGGGACACTTTTAATTTCTTAAATACATTTTAATGATTTTCAGTCAAGAGTTATCAGGTGCATTTGTAGACTGAGACCAAGTATTTTAATCTTTTAGGGTCTAATACTAAAAGGCAAAGCAAATTTTGCCCCTGGTCCCAAAATACATATTTTTAAAATAGTTCTTATTTATCTCCTAAGTGGAGTCTTTGTATCTTCACTGATAGACACCAGCGATTTTCAAACTGAGTACCAAGAATCTTTAGGGACATTGATGCTTTGAGGATCATTCTGGAAGATCACTGCGGTGAAGTGGGATGCCAAACAAGTTGGTATCTAAACCCACCCCATTCTCAGTTAACCAGAACTCATGTATTGAGATTATACACTATTTTTAAAGAAATATTTACTCTATTAAAAATAAGATTGGAAGTTTTAGACAACAGTGATGAGTCTGGGAAAATGCTATTAATCTGCTTAGAATGTAAGCTTAAGCCTTTATTTTGTCTTTTACCTGGGGCTGTCACACTTCATATCTCATCACTGTAATTTCTTCATTTATAAACTGGTGATAATAATGCTTGCCCAGGGATAAAACATATGAGTGCTTTTTTGATACATATCTAATAGAATCTTATCATAAATATTGCCTTGGTGAGAGGCTTTTAATCAACCACTAACAAGCCAGTGGTCCCTTAGAAACTTGGACATATTGAGGACCAGTGATGATACATACCATGCCATTTGGTTCATTCTTTGAAATATTTCTTATTTGTAGGATACAGCATAGAAATTATTCCAAAATCAAATTTCTCCCAAAGCCATCTTTCCATTAAAGTATGTTTCAATGTTGTATCTTGGGCTTTTGTCAAATATTCACATATGAAAAAGTGAAATGAAGAACATTGTGTTCCATTTCTAGACCCATTACTGGAACATGATCTATTATGTTGCTCAATACTCCTTGTATAAAAAATCATATTATAGTTCTTTCAGTACCAGGAAAAAGAGTTGTCCCTTATGAAGAAAGGGTAGGTTTCTTTTGATCATATTAAATACTCTATTTAGGGATTTGCTTTTTGCTTTAACTGCCTAGATATTCAGAAAAAAAAAACTAATGCTCTGTTATAGTATCAAGGGTCTTCATATTCTAAATCAATCTCCTCTCTTCTCTCTCTCTCTCTCACTTTCTCTCTGTCTTCTCCACATATGCTATTTCAAAATCAGTTTTTATCAACCTTATAATAAATGCATCATGTTCTCAGTTTCCATACATTATTTTAAAAACTCATTTAGTATATTAATTCAACTAAACATACTGTTATACTTTTAAACAGGGAAATCTCTCTTGCTCTGCTCTTCTATATATAATCAATATATAGTTTGTTGCTCTATTCAAAATAATTCTCCATTATTTCTTTAGAGAAATACTCACTAAGGCCCAACTGCATCTGTGTGTGTGTATCAGAGTTGAGTATGAACCAGCATCATAAAGGTCTTAATGATTTCAAACCCTATATTGATATGATATATAAAAATATATAATCATTATATGTGTTCTGTAACTGGAGCCAGAAAATTATTACCTAAGGTATTTTTTCTGAAAATAAAATTTTATTAGAATATTGATGTATATATCATTTACATATCACCTATGATTGCTTTGGAATTATAACCACAGAGTTGTGTAGTTGTAACACAGACTTTATGGTCCTTAAGGTATTAGGATATTTACTATTTGTTTTTTTAAAGAAAAGTTTTGCCCTAATTTGTTGTCGTACATATACTTTCATCTCTGGCAACACGTCAAAATCAACTGTTAGTAACCCAGTTATACAATAATACTCAGGTCTTAGTCATTATCTCAAAGTGTGACATTGAGTAAAGGCAATTTTTCCCTGAGTAAATGATGCAGTATTGGTAAAGTAGGGTGCATGGTCTAGGTCCCCTAGTATTGGATTGGGAATGAATTGCAGTGGCACTGTATGAAGTACAAAAGACTACTTTGAGGTGGTAAAAACTAATAACAATAAAAGGAGATATTTTTTAACACTAAACATATGTTATGTGCTTTCTGAAACACTATCCAAACATGAACTTATTTAACCCCAGAACAGTCATATGAAACATTCAATATAGTAGTATCTATGTTTTAGAGATAAGGAAATGGAAGCTAAAGAAGATTCTGTATCCTGCCCAGTCATGTAGCTAATTAGATGTAGAAAAATTATTAGATCATTTCTTGCCTTCCAACATTGAATTGCCAAGTACTGAGTTATACTATATCTCTACTTAAATATTTAATAAGCACGCCCATGTATGCACTCATTAGGATCTCACACAGAACCTCTGAATAGTACCTATCATATAATCATCATATCATTTTCATTTAACCCCTGTATTTGTGAGCACCTTAAGGCAGCAAGTCTCTAACATTAATCTTGGTATATCTAGTAGCTAGCAGCGTGTCTCAACAAAATGGGCTATGGGCAAATGAATGAGGAATATTTTCTAGAGAAATATGGGTTTACCTAGAAGGAAATCCTGTCATGTGTGACAACATGGATGAACCTGGAGCACATTATGTTCAGTGATGTAAGCCAGGCACAGAAAGACAAATAGCACATGATCTAAATTATGTGTAGAATCTTAAAAAATTAAACTCATAGAAACATTAAAAGGATGGTTACCAGAGACTGGAAAGTGGGGGAGCTAAAGAGATGTTGCTCAAAGGACACAAAATTTCAGTTAGAAAAAAGGAATACACTGAAGAGACCTATTGTACATCATGGTGAGTATGATTAATTATAATATATACTTGAAAACTGCTCAGTTTATATTTTAAGTGTTCTTATCACATAGCAAAGAAAGGATATATGATGACATATCTTAATTAACTTGATTTAACCATCCCACAACATAAACATATGTTGAAACATTGTGTTTTGTACAATAAACATATAATTTTTATTTATCTGAAAAAAATAAATTAGTAGAAAAGGGGGCTTAGATAAAGAAGGGATAAGAATTATCTTCCCATCTTTATCACCATGCAAAGGAAAGAGTGGAGTGGCTCAAGAAATTTGAGGAAAAGCATTCCACATCTTGGAATACATTATGAGTCCTCAAAAATTCTAACCTATGGCAAGAAAGTTCTTGCCTATAAATGGTGCAGTTGGAAACTATTCCCTGTATTAATCAACATAATGTTATTTATTATTATATCCACAACTCTTCTAATGATTAAATAGAATTCCAGAAGATAAAAATAATCTTGTCAAAATAATGAATATTTATACTAGAATTATTAACTATTCCCAACCATATTTCCCCTTGTAGTAATTTGCATATGCAACCAGAATATAGTATCCCGATCAATGTTACTCTCATATAAAGAAAAAGGCTCAGTATAAAAAACTATTTCTAAATATTACCATTCATAAAACATATATCCAGTAGAAATTTCAGCATTTTCTCAGGTACTGGCAAGAAGTAACAATTATTTATATTTTAAAATAAGCTCACAATCTAGCCTTTATGAATTGAGCTGCTTTAAACATTGATGTGGCTGCATCCCTATACTTTGCTGATTTTAAGTCCTTTGGATATAAACCAAGGAGTGAGATAGCTGGGTCAAATGGTGGATCCATTCCAAGTTTTCTGAGGATCTCCAAACGGCTTTCCAAAGTGGTTGCACCAATTTGCAACTCCACCAACAATGTACAAGTGTGCTTTTTCCCCACATTAATGCCAACATCTATTATTGCTTGTGTTCTTGATAAGAGCCAGTCTAATTGGAGTAAGATGAAATCTTAGAGCTCTAAAAACTTAGTGAGACCTGTCTCAAAACAAAAAACAACTGGAAGGAGGTAGTAATAACACTTAAGTTATAACAAAAATAATATTCCTCTGTTCCTACCTCCTTGTGGAATGCAATTGCTCAGACAACCACCCACAATTATTCTACTTCCGGAGCATGCAATTCAGTACTTGAAAATAAAAGTGATTATTTACTTAAAAAATAAACTCACAATTGTTCATAAAATGATTAAGGAATATATAAACAAATATGCCAAATTCTTTTTAACTTAACTGATTCTATAACTGATATGCCTCTGGTTCAGTCAAATCTTATCTTCTATGAAAAGAAATTGAAATGATATTTGATCCACTCATTTCAGACAGCAAATTTATCTGATATGGTTCCTAGGGACTGCAAACTGCTTCTAAAGTCATGGTTGGAAAATAACTTACAATATCTTTCCTTAAGGGACTCATTGTTAGTAATTTTTAAAAAAGCAAATAGCAAGTGTTGTGGGGGAAAAAGCAGAAATCTACATTAATTTTTATTTTTTCCCAAATTTACATCCTCCAAAAAATAAGATATGAATAGTACCCTAGGTTTTGCTAATGCTTACTCATTCCCTTCAAGCAAATTCTTAACATATATAGTTTAATAAGGAATAATGAATAAAATAGTCATCTAATATCTGAAGTTCACTGTATATAAAAATATTATGTTTGTACTTTTTAATTAGCAAGGGAATCTCTTTTACCTGAATATTTTGAATTGCAAGCAATTTTACACTATCAAACACTATTTTAATATGTTCTAATTATAGGCACTAATCACATTTTATACTATAAAATGTAAGTACTACCAGGAAAAATTAAATATATTTGCAAGTATTAAAAAGGGCTAGGGTTAGGGTTAGCATCTATAATTTTCATAGTCTTTAAAGATACCTTACAGGGTTTTGTTTTGTTTTGTTTGAAGCAACATGAAAAATTTTGTGCAATTTCATTAGCATATTTTGCTAGAGTCACAATATTTAATCTTGAAAATAATTTTTTAATGTGTAAAACCAATCCAGCATTCTCTTTCTGTGGTGTTTGTTGGCTTTGACGAATAGCCTTAATCAAAAGAAATCACCAGAAGAGTGACTCATCTGGGCACAAAATCAGCTAAAATACTGCAGAAAACACAGCACGTAATGCCTGAAACAAAGCTA
Organism: Glaucomys volans; assembly: GCA_020662805.1. Lineage (NCBI taxonomy): Eukaryota > Metazoa > Chordata > Mammalia > Rodentia > Sciuridae > Glaucomys > Glaucomys volans. The sequence goes on from JAJEJO010047615.1 coordinate 475,925, forward strand.
AATTGAGGACAGTGGCTTCTGATTAGACATGAACAAATGGTTGAATCTAGGTCCAGCTGAATATATTTTATTAGGAAAAGCAAACATGGGGAATGTCTTTTTTTCATCCTTCTATAATTAATATATTTTAAGTGAATTTGAACAAAGCAAAACAAATACAACATTGTTTGAGTGAGGAAGAGACACTTTATGAGTGGTGGCAGAGCACTTGAAGCAGGTGGCTTCATGCCTGATTGCATGTTCTGAATCAAATGAAAAGTACCTAGTCACATAATACTGAAAATTGATGCTATATAGAATTGAAGGATACACAGACCACAAATTTATCCCCCTCAATAAAGTCCTCACATTCTTTACATGAACATATATTTTAATCTGAACTACCATTTACCATTCACACTACCTTCTGCAAAAACAAAATAATAATAATAAAATAAATGATAAGAAAATAAAAGAAAAATCCATATCATGTCATGTAATGTTCTCTTTCTTTTAACATTTGCAGTGGCAGTAGCTAAACCCAACTATGCAATCTTGTACTTACATTATCTTAGATTTTCACTTTCTCTCATACCATTTTAGTCATTAAAAACTATCACGTTTTCTTAAAATTGTTAAGGCAGTGGAGATTAGTGTTTAAATTGATGAGTTTTGGAAGCAGACAGGCAGCATTTTAATCCAGGTTGAAATTCCTAATATGTCCTTGGGCAGGTAGCTACGCCTCAACTTGCCAATATGTACGGATGAGGTAACAGTACTCAATATTCCAGGGTTGTTGCAAGGGTTGTCCAACAAGAGTCTGGAGCAAAGAAAGCATTCAGTGATACATACTGAACATTTGTCTACACTCTCCCTCTCAATTTTCTACTAGGTTTCTCTCTCTCTCTCTCTCTCTCTCTCTCTCTCTCTCTCTCTCTCCTCTCTCTCTCTCTCTCACACACACACACACACACACACACCCTAAATAATAACCTTCTGTATTGTACTTATTATTATTTTTGTTTTGTTTTTATTACTAGGGATTGAACCCAGAAGCACATTACCACTGAGCCACATTATCAACCCTTTCTCAAATATTTTCTTTTGAGATAGGGTCTCCCTAAGTTGCTGAGGCTGGCTTTAAATCTCTGATCTTCTTTTCTCAGCCTCCCAGGCTGCTGGGATTACAGGTGTGTACACAACACCTGGCAAACCTATTATTGTTTGTACTGTGATGAGTAGTAGCTCCCCAAAATTCATGTGTGGGATCTATGATTGTGACCTTCTTTGGAAATGGTCTTTAAAAATGTAATTAGTTAAAATGAGGTTATACTAGAGTGGGTCAAGCCCTAAATTCAATATAATTGATGCCCTTATAAGAGGGAATAGATACAGAGAGACAGAGTAGAATGACCAAGAAGTTGGAGGCAGAGATAGGAATGATGCATCTCTAAGTGAAAGAATGCTAAGGGTTGCAGGCAACCATAAAAAACCAGAAGAGAGACATGGAACAGATCTTTCCCTAGAGCCTTCAGGGGGAACACGGTCTTGCCCAAACCTTCATATTGGACTCTTAACCTTTAGAGCTGTGAGAAAATAAATTTCTATTATTTTAATAAACAACACTTTGTAGTATTTTATTACCAGCAGTATTTGGAAACTTACACTCTACTTTCAGTTTATCAATGTAATTTAAATTTCTCTTCATCTCTATTCCCACTCCTGATTTTCTTTTTCTGATCAAAATAGTAACATCCAGGGAAAGAAGGAGAAAAGAGGAATGGCTGTGATACTATTTAGAGTGCCTCTCACCCTGGGTGTATACAGCAATTACAAGTAAAATACTGAAGGACAAGGTAGAGTCAGGAAAGCTCTCGTAATGGTGCATGCTGGGAACATAGTTGTTTTTTTTTTTTTAACACAAGTCTGCATTGCCAGCTTGTCCAACTATGGGGAATTATGCAGAAATGAATTAATTCTACCACATTCCATTGAAGTTAGACTAGGATAGTCTATTTTAATGTAGACTCCTGGAAATTGAGCTTTACCTTATACTGAGGAGAAAACAACTAGTCAATAATCCAAGAACATTGAATACACTAAGAAAAATAAGGACTTAGATGGATAAGTGCTTTTCAAAATCTATCAGATTTTAGAATATATAGAATGTGCTAACACAGTACCATATTCTCATACACTGTGCAGCTGTTTTCTAAAGCAGCTGCACCATTTTACATTCTCTCAAGTTATTTATGATGATTCTGATTTCTCCACATTCCTAATACTTGCTTATCATCAATCTTTTTTGATTATAGTCATCCTGGTCAGTGTGAAGTATAATCCATCATGACTTTGATTTATATTTTCCTAATGACTAATGATATTGAGGATCCTTTCATATATTTACTGGCCATTTATATATCTCCTTTGGAGAAATGTCTATTCAATTCCTTTCACATTGTTAATTAGATTGTTTGCTTCTTTATTATTGAAAGAATTATCTATTCTGGATAAAAGTCCCTTATTAGGTACATTATTTACAAATATTATCATCTATTTTGTGGCTTATCTTTTTACTTGTTTGATGTTATAATTTTCAACAAAATGTTATGTTTTGTTCTTGAGAGTGTGTAACTTACCTGTTTTTCTTTTGGCATTTCTATTATTGATGTCATGTCTAAAAAAACCCTTACCTAAACCAAGAAAACTATTTTTCATAAATTTTTATATTGTTAGCTTTTATATTTAAGCCTATGATCCATTTTGAGTTAAATTTTGTATATGAGGTGAGTTGAGTCCCAACACATTTTTATTATACATTTACCCATACTATTTTCTATTTGTTGAGATTATTGAGACTAGTATTTCCTCATTTTATTTTATTTTATTGATAGGTAATATTTGGATATATATATATGTGGAGTACAGTATAATTAGATGAATATATACAGCATATAATAATCACATCAGAGTGATTAACATTTTAATTTCTTCAAATATTTATCCTTTTTGGGATAAGAACCTTCATATACATTTTAGTTATTTTGCTTTTTTTATCACAAATTTTTGCTCATTTTAGTAATAGTATTATACTATAGAATACCAGAACTAATTCTTTCAAGCTTCTTAAAAATTTATTGGTTCTTCTTAGTTATACATGGCAGTAGAATTCATTTTAACATAATTATAAAATCATGGAATATATCCTGTTCTAATTCAGTCCTTAGTAGCCCTCCTTCCCCTCCCCTTTCCGCTCCCTTTACTCCCTTCCCTTTAATATTCTTTCTGCCATTTACCATATTGTGCTACCCATTATTTGAAGATGAAGATTAAAGAACAGTGCTATGGGAATTAAAGGTACCAATAGGAACAAAAATAAAAATATTGTTGGGCTGGGGATGTAGCTCATTGGTAGATGACATGCACAAGGCTCTGAGTTCAATCTCCAGGACCACCAAATAATAATAATAATATTAAAAATAATATTGTATTGAGTTTCAATTTTAGTCCATGTAATCAAGTTTCACATAATACAAATCAAATATGAAATAATAAAATAAGAATGGAAAATATTGAGACACAATGAGAAGGTAAAATGAGTTCATTTATTTAACCTTATGATGTTCTAAGATTATTTTTTAACAAAGGTTAAGAAGTATGAACAAATTGCAACATACTGTTAAAGGAAAATGCTAACTGTAGAAGTACCTTGCATAAAGTATATGGATGAAACAAATTATTTTTAAACTTTATGGTGACATGATACCTAACTTAAAACGTTACTACAAGGAAACTTCAGGCCTAAGTAGCTTCATTAGGTGAAAGTAGTGCCATTAGTTGAATTTTCCATTTTCATGACTTTTCACCTAGGACAGTTCTCACAGTGTTAGGTAAGCAGAACTCAGACAAACCAAGCACAAAACAACAAATATTGCAAGTTCTCACTTATATGTGGAAGCTAATCAAGCTGATCTCACAGAAGTAAAGAGTACAAATGTGATTACCAGAGTTTGGGCAGGGTAAGAATAAGGGGGAAAAGGGAGAGATGGATTAATAGGTTAAAAAAATTACAATTAGAGATCCAAGATGGCGGATTAGAGGAAGGCTGCATTCCTACTTGCTCCGTGGATTCCTACTTGCTCGGGATTCAAACAGCAGGAATATGACTCTCAACGAGATTTTATATTCAAAGCACATATAAGGGGTCCCCAGGTGCCGCTCCAGAACCAACTCAGCCGGGCTGGGCTCGGCCCGCCGCGGGCAGCGACGATCCGGGAGCCGGACAGCTACAATCCGGGAGCGCCTGACCCTGCAGCTGCTTCGGAGCCACCGACCTGGGTCTGCGCCAGCCAACAAGTGAGTGCGGGTCCCCAGTAGCGCTTTGGAGTCACTGGCCGTGGCTCCAGCACCAGCCGGCGGCCTCCCAGGCAGAGACCGAGCATCTCAGGCTACCTGGGCATTCAGAGGCGTCCGGGAAACTCTGAGATCGCGGACTCTGGTGGGGAGATGGAACTACCCCACGCCATTTTGGCGGCTTAACTGGCGGAGAAGGCTCATTACCAGCTTCCTGGGGCCTTTGGCTGCGTCAGGGGAGCTTCAACCAGGAAACTCTGGGAACGCAGTCTCTGGCGGGAAGTGGGAACTATTCTGTGCCACTCCCCCCAGCGTCCCTGGCGGAGAGTGCCCATCTCGGGCTTCCCAGACCCTCCAGCTGCACCTGGAGAGGTTGGCCTGAAGCCCCTGGAATCGCTGACCCCGGCGGGGAGGTGGAACTGCTCTGAGTTTGGCGGCTTCCCTGGCAGTGGGGGTCCATTTCCAGCTTCCTGGGGCCGCCAGCAGTGTCAGCAGTGTCTGAAGTGATCGGGCAGGGAGCTTTGGGCCTTTGGCAATAGCTTACAGTGTCTCCAGGAGAGAGCAACCACCTGCCACTGCCTGAACCCCCAGCGAGGAGTTCAGGTCAGCCTGGGCTCTCAAGCCCAGTGTCTCCATCACTGAGCACAGTTCTGTGACACCACCCCAACTTGAACTAGTGCCCAGGCCCACACCCAGGCCCGGAGTCTACCACCTTGCTGTATCTAATTGTCTATCAACACTAGGCTGCCTCTGCCCAGAAGCATTGATCATTCCCAACCTGGAGGTAGTGGGACAGCACCTTTCTTGGGTCACCGCTTGATCAAACACCCCTCAAGCAACAGAGGGGAAGATACACGAACACCATGAGAAAACACGGGAAGAAAGTGTCCCAATTAAACCTAGATGACATATCAAGAGAACCCAAAGACAGCATGGTAGAAGGAATGACAGAAATGGAGTTCAGAATGTTCATAATTAAAGTGATCCGAGAAGAGAATGATGTGACGAGAGAGCAGATTCAGGCTATGAATAATCAGTTAATAGAGCAATTGCAGGAAGCAAAAAATTACTTCAATAAAGAGATAGAAATTCTGAGGAAAAAACAAACAGAAATTCTTGAAGGAAACAAGGAAATGAAGGAAACAATAAACCAAGTTAAAAACACAATAGAAAGCATAATTAACAGAATAGATCACTTGGAAGACAGAACCTCAGACAATGAAGACAAAATATTTAAACTTGAAAACAAAGTCGAACAAACACAGAAGATGGTTAGGAATCATGAACGAACCCTCCAAGAAATACGGGACATCATGAAAAGATCAAATTTAAGAGTAATCGGGATTGAGGAAGGCGCAGAGATACAAACCAAGGGTATGAATAATCTATTCAAGGAAATATTATCAGAAAATTTCCCTAATATGATGAATGAGATGGAAAATCAATTACAAGAAGCTTACCGGACACCAAATGCACAGAATTACAACAGATCCACACCAAGGCACATTATAATGAAAATGCCTAACATACAAAACAAAGATAGAATTTTAAAGGCGGCGAGAGAAAAGAATCAGATTACCTACAGGGGGAAACCGATACGTATATCAGCAGATTTATCAGCCCAGACCCTAAAAGCAAGAAGGGCCTGGAACAACATATTTCA